>OY821517.1:5164923-5719730 GCA_963682025.1 Cordilura impudica | reverse complement strand
CACATCACCAAAGGTTCACCAGACATTGACCAGTATTTGAATTGTGTAGCACGTCGCTATGGAAAACAAATATACAGAGACACACACACACATACAGAAAAAAATCAAATAAAAACCGAAAACGAAAGAAAAAAAGAAGAATGATTAAGAATAATGATGGTTCTATAACATTCTAGATACATCACAAGATTATAGTATAGGTATGATTGATTTATGATTGAGGTAAGAGGAGTTGTTAGTAACATATCATCACATAAGAACACAAACAGAGAGCTCTCCTATACATTGTCGTATGATGATACATGTATAAGAAATGATAAATGTTTAAGAGTATTGAAAGACAATTGCTTCAATCATTTGTTATCAATGCTGTCGGCAATGGCAAGGCAATTTCACTTTCCAAAGACATTGTTGTACATATATTACCTGCAAGTGTTCCATCCATCCACCCAATTGCTTACAAGTAGCTGGAGCCAATTTGCGCCAGTCGTTTGGTAGCAGCCCATTGAACAAAGAATTTGCAATATTGTCCAAAATATTGTTCATACCAATTTCACCAGCAATAGCCTGTAGCAATGAAATTTATTGAATAACAATTTTTCAAGTTATTTTTTTATTTCAAGGAAATGAAAAATTTAAAAAGCAAAATGTTAATTTATCGAATTTAATTTCGGTCAACTTATAGAATACTTTAATACTTTAACTAATGGTTTGTTTGGCAGACATTAAATGGGCCTATAGAAAGGAGACTTTTGGTTCCCCATTGAGTTCTTTTACGCGCTGAATTTGGCAGCATATCTGAAATCATATACAATCCCATCTAGATTAATCGGAATGGTCGGCTAATTGATATTTAGCGTTAATTTAAATAAAATTTTAGGTATAAGTATTATTCTAGAAAACATTTAATTTTTATGCGGTTTGTAGGAAGATATTTTAATCTCTATTCTTGATTTAGCGATTTTCGCTATTCATGTTAGTTCTGATTTTAAAAACAAATAATTGAAGGTTTTTCCACAAAATTCTATACCACATGAAGAAGTAATATTCATCAGAAAATGCCTTATTGCACTTTCTGGTTAGAATATCTTCAAATAAAATATTGCTTTCATATACGAATTCAGTGCAAACAAGCAACAGTGTTAAATTCTGATGTGCCGATACCCACCACGTGCGTCTTAAACTCAATATTATAGCCAATGTTGGCTACTGTTATCATTTAAAATTTTTAGTTTATTGTTTTTCTTTTTTGACCAGTACTCATTTTAATATGCCCTATCGTGCTTCGCTACGAGTTATCGAGACTTATTGACATGTATGGTTTCATAACCAATTTTTCCCACGAAATTTGTATTGTGCAATTAGAGCATTTAATTTAATATTTTTATTTCAATGGTTGCTGAAATCCTTTTTTTTCGGTCCAAAAATTATCTAACATGTCGGCTTTCCTATTCTGGAGCAAGCTACAACATATAGCTGCCCGTGAAAAAAGTATGAATTTTCCGAATTAAGTCTGGCAATACTTAACGATTGGCCTTGAGTTTAGAATATCATTTGGAAATTTTATATTTTAGCGATTTTTGATTTTTGTGATTTGTGAGTTTGAAGATTTTAGTTTTTAGCGATTTTTGTTTTTACGCGATTTTTGTTTTTCGAGATTTTGGCGATTTTCGAATTTGGCGATTCCGCATTACTAACATGAATATCTGATGGACTCGTACAGAGTGCAGGGCTTTCCTTTTTACAGTACTACAAATACATGCTATTATATATTTACTTTGTATGGGCGGTACCACGCGCACTGCTCTACTTATGTGTATTTTTCTTCGACTAATCACATGAATAATTTATGGGCTCACGCAAAGTCCCAAGGCTCCCACTATTAAAATAATCCAGTTAGTAGTTCGAGATCATTGATCTGATCCCGGACTTCTGACATTAATAATAGGTGACCTCGCACAAATTTGCAAACCTCTCCCTTCCTGTCAATGCATATGATATGATAAGTTCCCTTTGTATGTGAGGTGCCACGCCCACTAAAATTGTAAAAAAATATATTCTACAGTCCCTTCCGGATACACAGTACAACTCTGTAAAAATTTCAGGAAGAGCGACCCAATGATTTTGCTTGCTGTAAGCTATAAAACAACAAACATACATAGTTTCGCATTTTATACCCTACTCCAGTAATTGCTCGGTGTGTGCTTATTACATCCATTAATCAGTTGTCCACAAATAAACGCTAGAGGACAATTCTTAGTCAAAGCCCCCATATAAAGCTGGTTTTCGATCTTCACTTAAACCTACTAAAAATAGAAATATTGTCTCAAATTTGGTTTGTATATGTTTTTGGAAAAAATAAGTGACTTTAACATATATGGTCAGGAGCGGTCCATTTTTAAGTCCCCATATAAATATAACATCCGATATGAACTTTTTCAAATCTGCAGGAAAAAAGTAATAAAAATTCTACTCAGATTTGGGTTATGCGTTCAATTCTTTAACCGCATTGTATCGGGTATCGCATAGTTATTCTAGACCGGATTTGGGTTATGCTTATTTTTTATACCCAACTAGCAGTTACTTCATGAGCTTCGCTACACCCATTGTAACGAAATAAAAAACTGCGAATAGGTTTTGAAGAAAACTATTTATTTTATTTATTTTTTTTGGCGATTTTTGATGATGTCGATTTTTGGTTTCGCGATTTTAGATTTTGCTGATTTTTGACTTTGGCGATTATTTTTTTGATTTTTGATTTTGATGTCTGTTTTTTGCGATTTTTTTAATTCGCGATTTTTGTTTTGGCAATTTTTGATTTAGGCGATTTTTGATTTTTTTTTTTGGCGATTTTTTATTTTGGCAACTTTTGTTATTCGCAATTCTCGGTTTTGTCGATTTTTGAATTTGGCGATTTTTTTTTTTTTTTGCTATTTTTGATTTTGGCGATTTCTGTTCTTTGCGATTTTGGATTTTGGCGTTGTTTGTAATTCGCGATTTTTGGTTTCGGCGATTTCAGATTTTGGCGATTCCGCCCATATTTTCCACAACTACTCACATCTATAATATTAATATGCTAGGCGATTTCTTGTGACCGATGTTTTGTTCTACCGTTTTATCCCAATTTTGACCAAGCGTATATTATTTGAAAGATATTTCTTTTTAGCCGTTTTGCAGATTTACAGATTTTTAAGTTTTTTCCTTTATTTTGAGTAAATTGCATTTAAAGTTTCTACTAACACATACATAAAATTATACATATGCTATGTGCGTTTTATTAAATTTTTAATGTGTTTTTTATCTTCACTCACAATAAGAATATACCATAAAAGTGTTGGTTTGTGAATTGGCTAAGTTGAAAAATAAAGCTGCCTGGAACTAACACTCGAATTTCGAGCGCTGGAATATGCTAGTTTGTAATTAATGTACTTGTCAAAAATTTCCAGACTGTCATTTTCATAGTATTTCATATCTTTTTGTATAGGAGCTGCCACGCCCATTTGTCCGATCCCGCCTATTTTTTTCCCCGACTACTCACATTAATAACTCATGAACTCAGACAAAGTTCCAAGGCTCTTATTATTACAGTACGCCAGACATATGATATGAAATATTTACTTTGAATGGGGGGTGCCACTTCCACTGGTCCGATCCTGACAATTTTTTATTAGACTACTCACACTAAGGCTTTCACTATTACAGTACTCCAGATATATGACATTTAATATTCACTTTGTATGGGGGTGCCACGCCCCAATTCCTAAACGAATGGTATAAGATATCGCATAGTCGGTCTAGACCGACTATAATTTTCTTACTTGTTTACATTTGGTTGTCATATGAATATACTATTTATTTAACATCCGATATGAACTTAAACATATCAGCAACGAATAAACGACAATCTCACTTTATTTTAAACCCAGCATCGTTGGACTATATGGAACTCGCGTAGTCGGCCTAATGTTTTATTTATTTTATTTATCAATTTAGTAATGAGTGCCAGGAAAAATATATTGGATGAAATTAGGTATTCCGATAGTTTGATGGTGAAAATAAGATCTATGAAAAAATTTAACATCGGTAGTGGGGGAATAAAAATTATTCTACTAAAAGCAAAATGCAAAAAAGATTAAAATAGTATATAGCTTTAATTATCTATAATTTTTAAGATAACAGTTTAAGACAATTGAGTATTTTATTTAGAATTTCAAGAGAAGCAAATTCTACATTCATAATTTCAAGCATAATATAATTCTGCGGGGTTCTTTCAGAAATCAAAGTCGAAATTTATGGTTGAATTTTTTTCCGACTGATTAATTTTTGTGATTTTTGACAAAATTTTATTGGAATTCTAAGCACTTCTGATTAAGTAGTTCCTAAACACCTTACTAATACTTTATGGACATTTTTAGTGAAAACTTCCGTAAGTGGCATAAAATTGGCCTTAGTTGAAAGTAGGTTGGAAAAATATGTCTTCTAATTTGAAACCCGTCTTCTGTATATTTTGGTGGTATTTACCAATACATGGTGTAAGATTGTATTTAGCCATCCAGGCCGCTAAGAATTATCTTACTTATTGTTAAATTAAATAATGGCGCCCCAGAATTTCACTCTATTTTTATTGTATTGATAAAGCAAACATATAAATACTCGTAGTTTTAATGGCTCGAGAAACAAAGAGACATAAAGAGGAAGAAATCGATTACTTCAATGTAGATTTATATATGTAAACGCAACTCTTACGGTGACATAATGCAATAAGAGCGACCACTAAGATAATGTATGCTTATGAGTATGTATGTATGTAGTACTCGTAAAATGACGTTAAAGCCAAAAGTCACTAAATAGATTGCATTGACTCTTTGCTTTGTTGATGCCACACACAAACCCCATCAACATGTTTGTTTTAGTCGAATAAATTATGATTACATTACGAGGGTGTTGGTTTTTTTTTTTTTGGCTCATGTACGAGCATTTGCCCTGATACGAGTACGATTATATACTAATAGCTCAGTTCGAATGACATCAATGTTTATTAATGCGCCAAAGTTTAAAACACATTATTCAAGTCATGTTTTATCACAACTATGTATATTGTTGTTTATGTAAACAAATGAAGAAACAACAAAAATATAAATATAATATGTAATAATAAAAATTCAGTTGTAACATTTCTACAGCTTACATCCACTACTGGCTAATACCACTACAACTACTGACAATTTGCCAACATAATAACTCATGTTACTCATACGCCCGAGTAGGCAAAGTTTCTTCTCGTATTTACTTTGTTGTTAAGCTAAAAAAAACCAACAACAACAAAAAATAAATAAATTTTGAAGACGACACATAGCAATAAAGACAATGTTTATACATATGTATGTATACATATGTACGTACTCGTATCTATACATAAATATAATTTAAGAAAAAAAAAAATCTATGAAATGGAAAAATAGTTTTGTTTATTTGTCAAATCTTTGTTTTGTTTATTTATTTATTTTTTTTATTTAGCAAAATTTGCACAATTTTTTAAAAACACATACTCCAAGCAAAAACTCATTCCATATTTATGTTCAGAGTTGGCTCGCTAGTATTACCGTTAAAATGCCATAACCATTGATTCAAATTATTTGTAAAGCTCTATATTTTTATACCATATACCACTATGTGGTTTGGGTATAATGAGTTTGTGCTGCTGTTTGTAACTACCAAAAATATTTGACCTAGACCCATCTTTTATTATACCGATCGAATCAGAATCACTATTTGATTCGATTTAACGATGTCCGTCCGTCCGTTTGTGTGTCCATGTAAAGCTTGTAATCAAACTGCAGGTCGCAAATATGAATATATTTGGGTGAGATTTGATGTATAAGCTCTTATCAGCTATAGGATGAACGCTATTGAAATTGGTGAGAAGCGGTTCATGTTCAGACCTAGCCCCCATACAAATGACCCCTATGAAATCAACCAAAATTGCCATAAGATCCAAATTAACATATAAATCTTCGTCAAATTGGGTTTGTATGTGATTATTACATCCATTAATCAGTGGTCCAAAAATGATCCCTATGGGACAACTCTTAGTCATAGGCCCCATATAGAGCTGCTTCCCGATCTTTATTTAAATCTATGAAAAAACAAAAATATTGCACGGATTCTTTTCAAATTTTGTTTGTATATATTTTTGCAAAATACAAGAGACTTTACCAAACATGGTCAAGATCGGACCATTTTTGGGCCTAGTCCCCATATAGATCCGGTATGAACTTTTTCATATCTGCAGCCAAAAAAATTAATAAAAATCCCACTCAAATTTGGTTTATGCTTATTTTCTATATCCAGTTTGTTGGGCCTGAGATATAGGGTCTCTAACCGCATGGTATAAGGTATCGTATAGTCGGTCTAGACCGACTATAATTTTCTTACTTGTTTTTTGCTGAATAATTAAATTTTTACATTAACAGTTTGTAATTCAATCAAGTGAAATGAAAATTCAAAATTTTTTCTAAAGCACCTTTGCATTTGTAATTATATAAAAAATATATAAGTATAAAATCAAATTAACCTAGCAGAGCCCAGCCCTCGAAATTTGAGTGCATATTCAAGGAAATTTTATTTTTTCATTCAGTTTATTTCTTTCAATGTTTTTTAAATCTATTTAATTGACTAAATTTATTTCATTATAAATATTTGTTGAACACACAGAAATAAGAGCCTAAAAGTATTAGAACCACCTTGTCTGCCACCCAAATGAATGCTAATTTTATGCAGTTCATAATTCAACACAAGGCGTGTGAATTGCAATTATCTATAATATTAATAGGCTAGGTGATTTCTTGTGACCCATGTTTTGTTCTACCGTTTTATCCCGATTTTGACCAAACGTATATTATTTGAAAGGTATTTCTTTTTATCTGTTTTTCAGATTTCCAGATTTTTAAATTTTTGCCTTTATTTTGAGTAAATTGCATTTTAATTTGCTACTAACACATATATAAAATTATACATATGCTATGTGTGTTTTATTAAATTTGTTAATGTTTGTTAATGAGTTTGTTATCTTCATTCACTATAATAACGGACAATAAAAGTGTTGGTTTGTGAATTGGCTAAGTTGAAAAATAAAGCTGCCTAGAAATTGCACTCGAATTTCGAGCGCTGGAATCTGCTAGTTATAATGATTGCGTTATTGTCGTTGTTGTCGTGATTGATATACGAGAGCGGATCAGTGAGTACGTGACTTTGAGAATGAAACACAGTTTAAAAAAAAAAATATTTTTCAACATAATCTCCTTTTAGCTCAATACACTTAGTCCAACGTTTCTCCAATTTTTGTATCCCTTCCAAAAAATAGGATTTTTCGAGGTCCATAAAATTGCATTTTGATCAATAATTTCATCGTTGGACCAAAATCTTTCCACCGGGCCATTTCTTTAGGCATGGAAATAGGAAACAGTCACTGTGGTATAAATCCGGAGAATATGGCGGATGAGGTACCAAGTCGTAGCCCAATTCATGGAATTTTGAAGTTCACACTATTACGTTTATGGTTCCTTTATTTTGAGTAAATTGCATTTAAAGGTGGTACTAACACATGCATAAAATTATACAGATACTTGTGTGTTTTATTAAATTTGTTCATGTGTTTGCTAATGAGTTTGTTATCTTTATTCCCAATAATAATAAACCACAAAAGTTTTGGTTTGTGAGCTGGCTAAGTTGAAAAATTTCGAACGCTGGAATCTGCTAGTGTATATTTATTAGTTTTAATATATTGAGTGCATATTTGTTTTAATGCATTTTTTTAATTTAATGCTCTATTAAACTAACACTAGATTTTTGAAAAAATTCCACTCATTGATTTTAAAATTTTTTTTTTTGTACACAAAGATAGATTAAAAGAAAGGACACAACGACCTTGAGTACTGTTGGTCGCTTGTACAAGTTCACACTTTATATTATCAAAAAAAACTTTTTTTTTAAACTTCTAAGATACAAAATTTCGTCATGTCGTAGCTAGAAAACATTTTTATGTTGCAAGAACTTGATTAGTGAAAAAGTTGTCTTTTTTAATGTGTATCACCCTATTACTAGCTTATTTTACGTCCCATCCATGATTGTATGTATGCATGTATATTAATACTCTATGAATTTTTTTCTTCCAAAAACAAAAACTTTTGTATAAAGTTTAATTAAAAAACATAAGTCGGTATATTTTTAAAAATTAAATTCATATATGAAACTAAAAATTTTTGTTGCAGTTGCAAGTCCATACATACAAGGCATAATGAACTACCAGTCATATTTTAATCATTATAACAAATGGTACTATGTTAGCATGTGATATGAATATAATTATTATACTATACAACTCAGTATAAATATAAATATATCTAAGCTGATCGGGGTGAATGAAATTTTGACCGGTCGTATTAAAGTCCTCAACATACATTTTTTTCAAAAGATTTTATGTTCAAGGAAATTATTGATATTAGTTTAATATTATAAAATCGAATATTCCATAAAATTTCCAAGATTTTCTCCTTTCAGTTGCTTTCGATAGCGGCATCGTAGGACGATGGTAAGTATTTTAATATATAATAACAGATTCCCGCGCTCGAAATTACAGTGCAAATTCGAGGAATTTTTTTTATATTTATTACAGACCCTCATCAATTTTAGCCAATTCACGATTCAACACTTTTTAAATATCGATTATTGTTATTGGTTTATGTCCGAAATTATTTTTCAATTCAACACAATTATTATTGTGAATGAAGAAAACAAACTCACAAACACATTAACAAATTGAATAAATAGCATTTTATAATTTTATGTATGTGTTAATAGCAACATTAAATGCATTTTGCTCAAAAAAATTTAAAAATTTAAAAATCTGTAAATCTGGTGGTTAGCTAAAAGGAAATACCTTTCAAATGAGATACGTTTGGTCAAAATCGGGAGAACAAATCATCGGTGGAACAAATTATCGGTCACAAGTAATCGCCTTACCTATTAATATTATAGATATATTTTTTTAAATTCAATCCTTTGAAACTTTGAAGAAGCAAGATGAAGAACTCTGTGTACCATTTCCAACTGTGTTTTAGATAATAATCAAGTGTATTTCAGAAATTTTCAAATGGATTTCAGAAAATATCAATTGAATTGCAGAATATATCAATTGACTAGTCTGAACCCTACACAGAAACATATTTTTTAACTAATACACTGCATTAGTAACATTTCTAGTTAACTATAAATGTGTTTTTTTTTCGAAATCCTCTCTTCAAAATCCGATGCCACGAGGCTATTTAATTTTCCAGTGCATAGAGAGTGACAACAAATGTTGGTAACCAGTTTCTTTGACTGTAAATCACTTACAGTAATAATATCAACTTTTTGGTACTGCTTTTTGATTCTGAGATTCAGTGATATTTTTTAAATTTTAGTGGGTGGCAATATATTGCAAACATTTACAAAATTCTGACGTTGCCAATTTTGTTTTTTACTATATATTGAAAGACAACGAATTTCTTACAAAAAATTCAATTAAAAAAAATGGATAAACGAAAAATAAGTTTTCTGTGTGATGCCAAAACAATGGAAACTTTTAAAATTCTTTACCAGAGTTGTATAATATAAGAAATGGAAATTGGTATTAAAGAAAATATAGGAAATCTTAACCGTTATTTAAATATTTATATTTATCATATTATTTATGTTTCAATTTTATTGTTAATTACTATAAAGTAATGGCAATAATCATGTTTTATGAAGCGCTAAAAATCAGAATAATATATGTTTTTAAAACAAGATTGAACGGCTTACAATAAACTTCAATTCCAAATGTGTTAATTTCGAATTTATCCACATTAATGAGCTTATCTCTCATAATTTTATCCTTAACCCTTAAACTTTTTATCATAAAAATAAAACCCAAAAAAGAAGTCAATAAGGGTTTTTGAGAACTTTCATCTTACTTTGTAATATTATATAAATTCAATACATTATATATTATTGTTAAATATATTTAAGCAGAAAAGGAATATGTAACCTAAACTCTTAAGAAAAAAAAAAAGAATTGTTAAATGAATAACTGATAAATGTTACATAAATAGGGAACTGAAGTTGAAATTGAAAAATAAATGTTTTTATCTACTGCTGGTTTTAAGCAAAAAAAATTTTTTACAAAAATTCTATGAAGATATTTATAATTTCAAGAGGTATAAAGAAATATCGTGAATAAGGTACAGCTCAGGCCCTCTAAAACTAGTCAAAGACAGGATATTTAACAACAAGAGAGTTTAGAAAAAGTTCAAAACAATTTAAAGCTAAAGCTATGTGCTTGAACTGCTTCCCGACCACCAACTAAGGTTGATCTTGGTTATTATTGTCCTGTGAAGAAACCACTGATATCAGAGAAAAATCATTCTGCTGTTTTCAGATACATAAGTCCAAGCTGAATTTAAGAGGCCATGATGGAAAAATGTTTGTACGATGACCTAAGAGAAAATATACAACTAAAACTACTAAGTTTGGCAAACAACACAGATCTCATAGAGGCAGTTATTTCAGAGTGGCATAATATTTCAAGAAGGCGTTTATGAAGCAGTACTAAAAAATAATGGATACCCAACTTATATTGAAGAAAAAACAAGTAAATTATAGCAACCCTATCTCTAAGATCTAACTTATTAGATATAGAAAATAAGCATAAACTAAATTTATGTGGCAAAGTGAAAAAGGTCATATCGGATGCTATATTTATACTAGGTCGAAAAATAGGCCGATGCTGAACATATTTGGCAAGGTCACTTACTTTTTGTAAAAATATATACAAACCAAATTTGAGAATAATCTGTGCAATATTTTTGTGTTTGGATAGATGGATGTGAAGATCGGGAATCAGCTTCATATGGGTGCTATGATTAAGAATTATCCTATAGGGTTTATTTGTGGACTACTGATAAAAGGAAGTAATAAAACTATATGAAAATTTGGATATTACGGCAATTTAAGTCGATCTCATATGTGTCGTATGTATGGGGACTACGTCTGAACATGAACCGAATTTCACCAATTTCAATACCAGTCTATGGCCGGTAGAAGCCTATATACTAAATTTCATCAATATATCTTCATATTTGCGGCCTGTAGTTTGATTACAAGATTTATGTGGACACACAGATGGACTGACGGATGGACGGACGGATGGATTGACTAAATCGACTCAGAAAGTTGTTCTGAGTCAATCGGTATAATAAAAGATGGGTCTTGGTGAAATATTTTTGGTACACACAGAAAAAATATTCGCCAACCGAATTGCTCTAAAGTGGAACAACCGTATTTTCGATTGTATCAGCAGAAATTTAATAGCATCTGCAAATTTTTTATTATGAAAAAATATTTACTGTTAAGGTAATATAATTATAGTCATAGTGAACCCGAAATTCGGTTATTAGCATTATCGCAATTCAGTTGGCAATAAATTCGATAGCCACAACGAATCTGTTTTCTGTGTGTAGTTACAAACATCAGCACAAAAAACATCAGGGTATAAATAGAGAAAAAAATTTCAATCATTGTTCTGTCAACAGCATAAAAATCCATACTTTTAAATTTTATTATAATATAATATTTATTATAAAAATATTATTTTTCTGAAATTGAATACTATTTTTTCTTTGTTTAGTAAAGAAAACATAAAAATTTTTAAATTTATGAAAGAGTTTTTAATTTTATAATCCAATTTTTTGGTGCTGACCGTTCAAGTCGTCAAAAATATATTTTGTAAAAAGTTCCCATTGTCACTCACTGTATTTATTTGAAATACATTTGAAGATTTCTGAAATAATTTTTGACTTTTTTTAAAATACTTTTGACAAGTTCCGAAATAAACTTGATACATATGGGTAATTCCATGTCAAATCAACCAATGGGTGTACACTACCTTCTCCAAATTGTATGACTTTTCGTAGGAAGACAGATTATTACAGAACTAAAATAAGTGCAAAGTTTGAGGGCACTGGCACTTCTGTATCCGGAAATATGTGGTCTTGAAAATCGTAAAAAAGGTCAAAATTTACAAAGTTGTACTTACTTAATTATCATTTTCTTGAAAAGTATTATAGTTATGCAACTCATCAAGGTTGCATTTGAAAGGTTAATTAATTACCTTTAATTTGATATACAACATGATTTTTTTTTTTGGAAAGGTCCAAGGTCACATCTCTTGACCTATAATTCGGGAGGCTATAGCTGTAAAAACGACAATTTTAAAAAATCTGAAAAAAATATATGTTTAAGATTGGTTCCTTCCCTAAAGTTCCAAAAAATTTCAGACTGGGGGTATGCTTGGATCCAGAAATATTTATCATAGAGTAAAGGTAGATATTTAAAAAGTCGGTGCTGTTACTGTTACTGTTTATGAATGTGGTTGGTTGTGCTCGTGAGCGTCGGCGGGCTATGCACGCACGCCGCTATTTGTTTCTGGTTCTTTAGCTCTGTACTGTACTCAGTACAGACCTGTGTTAGGGTTGGTTTGACAGGTAATTATGTTAGAGCGAGACAACAGTATAAATGTTGTCGGGTGTGGTTCGTAGAGTCAAATAACTTGGATATAGAGAAATTATTATTATATTGTGGTTCGTAGAGTCAAATAACTTGGATATAGGGAAATTATTAAACAACGAGAAGTCAAAGGAAGCACCACGAAAAAAAAACCATTCTAAGCACGTTGCTTTAAAAAACCACATGTGTTGCTATAAAATCAATATTTTTAAATAAAACCAAAAGTGTTCAAAGTGATTGTTTTTTGCCTCTGTAAACAATATGTCATTTAATACAATATATTGTTGTAATCCATTTAAAAAAGTTGCTCATGTCCGGAATGCAAGAGGACTTCGAAAAGTTCAGCAATGGATGACTGGAATTAGTAATAACATTTCAATATCAAATAAAATATGTCATATATGCAGAAGAGAACTTTGTAAATTAAAAGGAAGTGTAAACAATAATATTCAATCTATGAACGAGCCAGAAAACGAGACTTCAGACTCGGAAAGTGAAGCATCAGTTTCGGGAGATGTTCCAATTTCTAAGTTAAATGAAAGTTTAACATATTTACAAGAATCTCCAATATGTTCGAGAAAAATTCCATTAAAAGGGTATACAACTAGAAAGTTAGAAAAAATAACAACATCAATTAAAACCAACATTTTCCCAAATTCAACACCTTCAACCTCTCACGTATGCCCAGAATCGGAAATAATCGAACAACTAAAAGAAAAATTTAAATCAATAACTAAAAACAGTGATAAAATTCAACTTTTAACTATTTTACCTAAAAGCTGGACATTGAAAAGAATGGAGGAGGAATTTCAAATAACAAATTTCATTGCACTAAAGGTAAAAAACTTGGTTGAGACAGAAGGCATATTGAGTACACCTAATCCAAAACTTGGAAAACGATTGCCATTAGAAATTGTTGATGTGGTGAAAATCTTTTATGAAACTGATGATGTCAGCAGATGTCTACCAGGATGTAAAGACTACGTGTCAATAACAGAAAATGGTGTAAAAGTAAAAAAAAATAAAAGACTTTTACTCGGAAATCTTCGAGAAGTTTATGCTTTATTTAAAGAAAAACATGAAGGGATAACTATTGGAATTTCTAAATTTTGTGAACTTCGGCCAAAAAATGTGGTTCTAGCAGATGCGTCAGGAAGCCATAATGTATGTGTTTGTAAAATACATCAAAATACAAAACTAATGCTCACGCAATAAACCTGAAAAAATTGACAGAAAATGTGCAGGATTTTGTGCTGGAAACTTATAAAGATTGTTTAAAAAGACTTATATGCAATCTCCCATCACCAAATTGCTACCTTGGCAGATGTAGCATGTGTCCAGATATACAAAATTTCAAAGAGAAACTTGGTGAATTATTATTAGAAAATGATGAAATCATATATAAACAGTGGATAAGTGTAGATAGAGACTCTTTGGAAACTATTATTAAAGAAACTGATTCTTTTCTGGATTCTTTATGCGAAGAACTGCAAACTCTTCTACCCCATTCATTCGTATCTAAAGAGCAGGATGCATTTATGGCTCACAAAAAGTCTGCGTTGGAAGAAAATGAGTATTTAGTAATTTGCGACTTCTCCGAAAATGCAACTTTTGTGGTTCAGGATTCTGTGCAAGGCTTTTTATGGAATAATAGCCAGGCCACACTATACCCAATAGCAATTTATTACAAATCAAATGGAAAATTAGAAACTACAAATTTTATAATAATATCAGACTGTCTAATACATAATACCATAGCAGTTCATTTATTTCATCGCCACCTAAATGAGTTTTTAAAAAACAAGTTTTTGAAAATACCAAAGAAAATTTTTTATTTTTCGGACGGTTCTTCCGCTCAATTTAAAAATAAAAAAAACTTTGCCAATTTATGCCATCATAGCGAAGATTTTAATTGTTCCGCTGAGTGGCATTTCTTTGCTACCAGTCACGGCAAAGGACCTAGTGATGGTCTTGGGGGAACGGTAAAGCGTGAAGCACGAAGAGCCAGCTTGCAACGTCCATTCGAAGATCAGATAACTACTCCTCTCCACTTGTATAATTGGTGTCAGCAAACTCTTCAGAACTGCAACTTTGCATATTTAACGGAAAAAGATTATGAAGAAGAAGAGAAATTGCTAACTGATAGATTTATAGGATTACGTACAATTCCGGGAACTCAAAAGCAGCACAGCTTCATACCAATTTCAAAAACACAATTACAAGCTAAAATTTATTCCGCTGATAGCAAATTTGTAATTGAAAACATTTATAATAAAACTAAACAACAACAGCATTCATCATAATAATGTCAACAACAACAACAACAACAACAGCATTCATCATAATAATGTCAACAACAACAACAACAACAACAGCATTCATCATAATAATGTCAACAACGCCAACAACGCCAACAACAACAGCATTCATAATAATAATAATTCACTTGTTAAATATCTACCTTTACTCTATGATAAATATTTCTGAAATTTTTTGGAACTTTAGGGAAGGAACCAATCTTAAACATATATTTTTTTTCAGATTTTTAAAATTGTCGTTTTTACAGCTATAGCCTCCCGAATTATAGGTCAAGAGATGTGACCTTTGACCTTTCAAAAAAAAAAAATCATGTTGTATATCAAATTAAAGGTAATTAATTAACCTTTCAAATGCGACCTTGATAAGTTGCGTCACTATAATATTAATTAAGAAAATGATAATTAAGTAAGTACAACTTTGTACATTTTTATAGTTTTTCCCGATATTCAGCACCTCATATTTCCGGATCCAGATGCGTCAGTGAACTTAAATTTAGGATTTTTCTTATTTCTCGGATACACTTTAATCCTGCCAAAATTCAGCCAATTTGGAAACAGTGATGTAAAAAACAGCCATATTTTAAGTTGAGTTCAGATGGTTTAACCCATATAGAAAAAATTTATGAATATTTAAATGAGCCTAAAGGTATGTTAATCAATTTTAGCAATTCACAATTCAACACAGAGCGTCTGATATATAATCTAAATCATTCGCATTAACAGGGCGTAACGAATTATTATAATTATTTTATTTTATTTAGTTTAAAATATTTTTAAGACAGATTAAATATAAATTTTATCACTCTCAACTTCTCCTCCATATGAGCTATAGCTATGCCAATTTTCACAAACCTCCGTGCGGGCGCATATAACTTTAAAAAGGGTACTAAACATTTACCTTCACGTATTAATATATAGATAACTACTAAAAAATTTTCATTTAAAATAATATTCAAAAACCGAATGTTAATGGAAGTCACTGTATCTATATCCGATATGAACTCTTTGAAATGTTGCCAGGTTCACGCTTATTCTAAAAAATCATAGTAAATGGTAAAGTATTCGTAGTTGGTTTAATTGGCTGTTGGCCATCTGTGAAACAACAAGTAAGGGACTCCGCTTAAGATTAGTCTGCTCTAAGTCCTTTATCCCAGTGTTCTGAATCTGACACTGCCTAGAACTTATAACTCGCAGAAAACATGATACACTGTCTCGTCTTCTCCAGATAATCCGCAGTTACGGCGAGTCTTACTGCGTATTCACCATCACCAGTGATGCCAAGTGTGAGTATTTTTTTTTTCAAAAATTTGACATGTAGGGAAAAGGGAAGACTTCTTACGTCCCTACAAGAAATGAATGACTGAAACTAACACATAAACAATTTTTGTACCAACACACTTGCAGTTTTTTTCTATTCAAAAACATATGACTGTCATGTTGCTGTTGTAGTTTTTTGTTAAGGGTGAGGAAAGGTAAATAATTAATTAAATTAAAAGTTCAAGTTAATTTTTGTTGTTTCTTTAGGATTCTTCAAAATATGTCAGTGAATTCGTTAGTGCCATTCTCAATTGTGGTGACACGTCCCTCCATTATACCCTTCCACAATTTATTTTTTGTTCGCTTGTGGCCTATTCCTGTTGGATCGTTAACTATTGCTGTAGAATCTTCACAAACTTTCAATCTAGAACTTTTATACCTCTTAGGAAACGCATTTGTGTAAAGAATTATATTGTGCGACAATGTTATATCCTGGATTTCGATTGTGAATGCTGTAACAGAAAATAATATGGTTATCTATTTGATATTGATGGACTTTTTATCATGTTGGAAGATAATACACAAGAAATATAATTGTGTGAAACAACGCTGACACAGTTTATTAAATCGATTCGTAATGATTCCAGTTAAGTGCGCATGGAAGACACTATAAATATATTGTTAATACATGCGCAATCACCAAATGAACTTAAGATAATGTACTGACATTTTATTAAAAATTTTAGCTAGAAACAAAGTAAATCTTTCTTGCAGAATTTTACATTAATCCTTATATCTATCTTTCAGTCTGTTGCCATAACATGGATATGGTTTTTTTAATATTTGGCTCGAATGTTTTAATTTATGCCATTCTGGAATATAGTGTCTGGAATATAATGTTGATAATATGAAGAATATTAAGGAATGTGCAGTATCCGTAAATTCGTCCATAATGAAATTAGTTTTCAAAAGAATAAAGATCTCAAAATATTGAACAAATTGATTTATGGAGGTATTATCACAATATCTCACACACCGTTCTGTACAAACAATTTTCCAAATGGAGTGTATCAGTTTTGGCCGAAATTGTTAATTCACAACACTCAAAAGGTGAGCTTTAATATAAATTGTTGATATATATGTGTTATAATATATTGTTTTCTTTAAGAACCTACTGATTGCACTAAGGCCCATTACCGGAAATTTCTATTGAGTTTAGTCAATTTATTCAGTGCTAAGTTACGAACCGCTTTGAGGGATGTTTCGAGTGAAAAGTCAGCAAAGTTGTTTAAACATTCAACATTGTCTCAAAGTTATCGACACGTTTCGGAATTGGTGATATTGTTGTGTTTTTAATATTTTAATGTTTAATGTTTATTTCTATTTTTGAATTTTTGATTTTTAATACAATAAATAAATAAATAAAAAATAATAAGTCGTGTTTCATTATAATCAAGCGTGACCGGTCAATGATGATGTATATATACATCAAGTATGACCGGTCAGCGATGATGGATATATCTATCATCGTTGACTACTAAACAGCGGTAGAGTGAGCAGTTCAGATATATATTATATGGTTTACATACTTTCATAGGTTAGAGTAAGATGCAAAATCACATGTACACAAAAGTTTCGGTCAGTTTTGGCATATTTGCCTTAATAAAATGATAGAAACTTTGTTCTACGCGATGACCGTCACTTCAGTCAGTAGTGACGGTCATATCACCGGTCAAATGACCGTCACTGTTCTTGTAGGGGTCTGTCGAATTGTAGGGATTTTTTACAGATTTTTTTTTTAACAACTTAATATTATATATTTTTCAATTTTAAACTTTAATACTAAGAATATATAACTTTTTTTAGTCTGGTAATGACTCTATAATATGAAGGAAGTAAATATGTGGCTTCTTTCATAACAATGGCAAGCGAAAATAATTATTTGTGCAGTTTGCTTGTTCTATGCAACTTTTTTATACATACATACGCCATCTTTGTAGGTCTCTTTGATTTTAATAAGTAAGTTTGTAAATAAAAAGAACTGAAAAATATTGTAAATTTAAACATAATTAATTTTTGAAACATGTCGGATTCGTTTTTCGATGATGCTGAAAACACATCAAAGATATACAGAAAACAAAGATTTTGCTCAAGTTGGTTGAGAGACGAGAAGCTAATGGTATGGCTTGAACAGGTCAAAGATGCAAGGCTTGTGACAAAATATTAAATTGCGATAAATCAGATCTAAGTAAACATGCTAATAACCACTGTCATAACCACTATCATAAAAAACCAAGAACCAAAATTGTGTTTGCTTTATAAGATCTTATTTGCAAGACATCTATAATATTAATAGGCTAGGCGATTTTTTGTTACAGATGTTTTGTTCTACTGTTTTATCCCGATTTTTACGAAACGTATATTATTTGAAAGGTATTTCTTTTTGGCCGTTTTGCAGATTTAAAGATTTTTAAATTTTTTCCTACATTTTGAGTAAATTGCATTTAAAGTTGCTACTCACACTTACATAAAATTATACATATGCTATGTGTGTGTTTAATAAATTTGTTAATGTGTTTGTTAATGAGTTCGTTATCTTCCTGCTTAATAATAATAAACCAAAAATTATTGTTTTGTGAATTGGCTAAGTTGAAAAATAAAGTTGTCTAGAAATTGCACTCGAATTTGGAGCGCGGGAATCTGCTAATTGTGTAAATTTTAAATGCACATCTAGGCATATGAAAAAGATGAATTATACACAATTGTAAAAATAATTTTCGATGTGTAAACATCTGTACGCGCGGGGGTGTAAATTTCTATTTCACAAAAACAGCGTAACATGTGAGCCGTAACACAAATCGGTGTGACTTATGATTGGATTGGTGAAAAAATTATGATACAAAATAGTTTCAGCTAATTCAACAACCCTTTACTGTAAAATGTTAAAAATTTCACAATATAAACTTATAACATATACATATATAATTCAACAACCCCACTAATTTGCTATAAGTGATATATAGATGACGCTTTCTGTTTGATTTTAAAAAAGTGACATAAAAAAATCTTTAATTACTAGATGTTTATACATCTCCTCTGATCGGACTCACTTGATTTTTTTTTATATCTGTTAGTTTTTATGGTGTTTTTATGTTATTCTTATGTAATTCTTATGATATTCTTATCTTACTTTTTACGTTATTTTTCTTCGTTTTTATGTTATTTCTGCATTATTGAAGTTAGATATATACAAATTAAAAATAAAATTTTATTTTTTGAAAAATGGAAAAAGGTAGCGTAGGGAAAAATGTAGGGAGGAAAAAAGTGGGCTTAGGGAAAAAAGGGATTTTTTTTCATAAACGTATGGATTTCTGAAAAAATCTCCTGGCATCACTGACCATCACCAATAACAGAATAATAATTCAGTCAATGAATATTTAAGAAGTCGGATGTTTTAATAGTCCAGCTCAGACTGAAATCCATTAGTCAAACCGCGAATACAACAAAGCTCCAAAGGCGGAGCTCTTATAAAATTGTTAAAATAAATTATTCCGGTTTGTGGGTTAAATCCGATAGAAAATTTGAAATTGCCACAATTCATATTAAAGAAATGATTTTGAGAGTATGCAAAAAGCAGTTAAATTTTTTAGCTAATTAGTTGCTATCTGGTTTATATTTTAGTTTGTATAAAAATGTAGCCAGAAAAATAGTTAAAATCATACATACTCGTAGTTATGTATTTATGTATGAAAGTTATGAAAAATAAACGTTATAAACATTTGGTTAATGTAATAGTAATTTGTTTCTTACGAGTGTTAAATCATTTATGAATAAAAAAAATCATGTGAGTCCGATCACAAGGAAGACGTGTAAACATCTAGTAATTAAAGATTTTATATCATTATTTAAAATCAAACAGAAAGCGTCATCTATGTATTATAAGCGTGCAAGAGTGTAACTTAAAGTATTGCCAAAACAAATATACCATATACAACTCTGTTACTATGGCTATAAATGAGAGAATGAGTGTAACAAATATTGTATGGTTTTGCTATTGCACACACACTATACTCTTAAAAACAAAAACAGTTATTTATTGTTTTGAGTTATGTTATAGATTTTTTTTTTGCTCTCCAATAACTGTTGTAACCATAAGTATTTTTTAATATTGTTGGTGAGACAAATATACAAGTGATCTTTGGTGAGTTGCTGTAAGCAAATATTAATAAAATCAGAATTTAAAAATGAATAATAGTGAAATAAAAGAAAAAATTTTATCTAATATATATAAAATTATTGAAAAGAGAGGGCGAAGCAAAATATGGGAATGCTTTGGATATATTAAAGACGAAAACGATGTTGAAATAAATAATTTTGTTGCATGCAAAATGTGCAAAAATGTTTACAAATATAATAAAAATGCATTATCAAATTTAAATAAACACAAGTGCTATAATTTAATAAAAAATGAACAAGAAAATGAATTAATTGAACCAACCCAAGAGGCCAAAAAAGCTTGTACCAATGTTATGACCGAATGGGTGCTTGGAGACATTCGGCCATACTCTCTAGTAAAAGATAATGGACTAAAAGCACATTCAAAGTTAATGCTTTCCTTGGGAAATAAATTTGGACCTAATCTTAACATAGAATCTCTAATGCCACATCCAACAACACTACAAAGGAACGTTGAGAGTTGTTATTCCATTCAGTTTGAAAAACTTAAATCAGAGATCTCATCTATACGAAAAATTGGTTATGCCCAGACGTGTGATCTATGGACAGAAAATTTTTCTAAAATATCCTACCTAGCCCTAACGGCTCATTTTGTTATGGATGGTGAGTGTAAAGGCAAGCTGCTAGGAATAAAATCTATGAAAGGAATTTCAAATACAAGTAAGTAATCAGTAAAAGAATAAACAGCTTTTATATGGGCAATTCCGAGTGAAGTGAGCCCTTGTCTGGCCTTATGTCTCCGATTTTAATCAAATTTGGTAGGAAGGAAAGCTACACAAAGAAAAGCTTATCACCAAAATTTGAGCTTTTTCGGAGATTTTTTGTGGATTTTATAAGCTCAAAATGGCGAAATTTTTTTTCTTTTTAAAAAATCTCGAAAACGGTAAAAGTTAAAGTTCTGAAATTTTCAGTAAATATTTAGTGATGAATTGTTTTCAAACAAAAAATATTGAAAAAAAAATTAAAAATTGTTTTCTGCGCAAAATCGTGTTTTTAAAAAAAATGGCCTTTCAAAAAATACCTTTCAAAAATTCGCAAAAAAATATATGTTAAAGCTGCAATCTTAAAAATTTTCATATGAAAAATTTTTTATAAATTAAATTTCTGTCATAACCAGTTTTGTGAGGCAACCTCAAAAATGTTTATATGAAAAATTGTTATAAATTAAATGTTTTCATATGAAAATTTTTGATATTGCCTTACAAAAATGGCTGTAAAATTCGTATATTTTGCCCTATCGACTAGCTCAAACTCGCAAAATGTTTGTAATAAATACAGCTTTAACATATATTTATTTTGCGAATTTTTGAAAGGCCAATTTTTAAAAAAAAAAACACGATTTTTCACAGAAAACAATTTTTAATTTTTTTTTTTCAATATTTTTTGTTTGAAAACAATTCATCACTAAATATTTACTGAAAATTTCAGAACTTTGCCCATATACAACTTGCAAACTGTTATGTTTATCTTAACAGAAAGTACGTTATTAATATATTTTATTGTATTGTAGGCATCAATATAAAACATAAACTAGAGACTTTACTCAGTGAGTTTAGTTGTTCCTTAAACGATCCAACAGTAATAGTAACAGATAGAGGAAGCAATATCAAAGCTGCTTTAAAGGACCACGAAAATATTAACTGCATTAGTCACCTTCTACACAATACAATAGAACAATATATTAAAACGTCAGAACAGATAGATGAAATCGTAACAACATCGTCCAAACTGGTAAAATTTGTTAAGAAATCTGGCTTGAATTGCGACTTAACAACATCATTAAAAAGTTTCACACCCACAAGATGGAATACAGTTTATTATACCATTTTATCCATAAAATCTAACTTTGCTGATATTCAAAAAATACTAAGTGATAAAAATCTAAATATGAAATATAACGTGATAAAAGAATATCATTTAGATCAATTAATAGCAATTCTTAAACCTTTCATGGATGCGTCAAAAGAACTTGAAGGCAGTTCCTATCCAATAATTCATTTAGTTCATCCACATGTCCGTAACTTAAAAACCATATGTAATACCACCAATAATGATGAACCTACTTTTATATCAGAATTTAAAAAAAAATTACAAGACACTTTAATTTTGTTAGTAGACAGCAAGATCACAATCTATCATAAATTAGCCATATTTTTATTTCCACCAGCTAATCAGCTTACTCAATTTAGTTTAGAAGAACAAACAGGTGTAATAACCAAATGCAAAACTTTGTTGCTTCCTTATTTAAATGACATTACTATTTTTAATCCAAACATTGAAAAAACCTCATCAAAAATATGTACATTATTTGAGAGTTATTTACAGCCAATAGAGGGAGCTAATTCTAACCAGTCCATTATTGAAAATTAAATAAGTAAATATAAAAATACTAATGTACCCCTAATAAATGACTTTAATATTTTGAAATGGTGGCATGATAGGAAAACTGAATTTCCAATGTTATACAAGCTAAGCTGCAGAATATTCGCTATACCAGCATCTAGCGCCCCTTCAGAAAGGATATTTTCCATTGCCCGGGCACTGATAACAGATAAACGATCAAAACTCGGATCTAATGGAAAAGCATTTAATGAAATTTTATTCGTGAATGTAAATTCGAAAAACTAATTGTTAGCTAAAGTTGAAAACCACGTAAAATAACTAATAA
Source organism: Cordilura impudica (assembly GCA_963682025.1). NCBI lineage: Eukaryota > Metazoa > Arthropoda > Insecta > Diptera > Scathophagidae > Cordilura > Cordilura impudica. The sequence continues at coordinate 5,696,669 of OY821517.1, read as the reverse complement.
AAAAAGTTATGTTTTTTACGTACGTATCCATATACATATGTATTTATATTAATTTAATTCTTTATTTCTATTTTGTTTGTCCTACAAGGATTAAAGTTTTGTTTATATAATACCTAGTATACTTAAGTTTAAAATACTGAATTGTTTTTGTTACCTGAAAAATCGTTATGTTTACCTGAATTAATAAATTTTTTTTTTTAAAGTCATTGTTTTATTTAACCAATTTCCTGCAATTTTTATAAATCATAGAAACGAATTTTTACTTGCATCATACAACAAGTTATTTATTGTATTCCATCGTCATCTACTAGTATTTGCTTGTGCGAAACATAGGAAAACAAATATGTTACTCTCATTCTCTTTTTATGCACTCACACCCAAACTGCTACATATAAAAACAATACCAACTTATAACAGAAACTTGTGCGAACAGTTGTAACTGTGCACGTCTTTACTACGTATCACTTATAGCAAAAACTGTTTCAGCTAATTCAGCAACCCTTTGCTGTAAAACGTTAAAAATATCCCAATATAAACGTATATAAGTGATACATAGATGACGATTTTAAAAAAGTGGCATAAAAAACAATGTTATATCATAATTTTTTCACCAATACAATCATAAGTCACACAGCGGTATATGTCAGCTCTCACCTATTACGTTTACACTTTTGATTGTATTATGAAATAGAAATTTACCCCCCTGCTCGTATAGATGTTTACACATCAAAAGTTTACGTGTCTATGTTTATTAACTTACCTTTCTCAACAACTCGAGTGTTTTCTTAATACGAATTACCAGTAAATTAAAACGATCTAATTCTTGGAGCAGTACAACGCCTGTGGGAGTTAAACTCATTTGTATTTGTTTCTTTACGCGCCATGTTTCGAAAGCCACTGGCAATTTACCCAAAATATCAGCTGCCACGTTGTCGATGAATTCGTCACGACTAATACCACCAGAAACTACGCCTAATTTAAGAAAAGAATACAAATCATTAGAAAAAGTTTTTTAACATATTATTTCACAAATATAATTCGAAATATTAATTAAATATAACTTAACCATGAAATCAATAGAATAAAACATGTAAAAGCATTACTGGTTAACGATGGAAAAAGAAACGTTTGAAATCTGCGAACGGAGAGTCGCATGATAATGAAGATATAATTCATAAATATTTTAGAATACAATAGATTTTCTTCATTATCTAAAATTTAAACATTATTTTCCTAAAACTAATGTATGTACCTTCAATAGAGACATAAGTTCCATTTACCAATCAAAGTTTATATGCAAATTATTATTCTTTTTGCTTGTATTAAATATTTTTGTAAGTACCGAAAACAACAATGAAATAATTAAACCGATTAATTATATTTATTTGACATTTTTGGTAAATATAAACAAGAAAAACTAAAATTAAATTTGAAAACATAATACTTTTAAAGGAACATATCGCACACATAATTCAAAAGTGACTCAACTAAAAATTTTCATTTTATGGGGCTAATATGCTTAAACTATGCACAATACACTTGTTTATCTATAAACAAATATCAGTGTGTTTTGTTGTTGTTAACTGTTGCTAAAAAAGCAGTTATGTCTTGCTTTATGTTACGGCTTTCTTTATAATTTAATTGTTTCAATTGTCGATTTCTGATAAATGAAAATTTTGAGTTGAGTCACTTTTGAATTCTATGTGCGATATATATAAAATATATTATGAGACTATATTAGGAGACTACGCACGAACGGTAATCATTATTTCTTAAATTTCGTTCTTTTTTTGCCGATTCAAGAATAAGCACCACAAAATATAGAAATATATAATTCTCCGATAAATAGCAGCTTAAATACCAAATTTGTATTCAACAATACTACAACGGATAATGGAACGCCTCTATAGAAAACAGGAAAAACAAAGCTCCAATTCTAATACGACGAACCGCTAGTAACAACCATCCATCAATGATTGCAATTTAAACAGCAACAAAAAAGTGTAAAGATAAAGCGTAAAGATAAATTCATACGTATCACTCAACCATGTACCATAATTAGTAGAAACTACTCAACATATCACGTCCATTTTCATGTGGGCGAAAATAACTTGGGTTCGACAGTGACACCCGTAACTTCTACGTACAATCTTTAACAACAAAAATAATATATATTGACGATTTCTTGCAGCGGCGTTATGTAGATCATTTAATGCTACCATCAAGTTTTTATTTTGCACCATTTATGTTTCTGGAACGCAAACGGCTTAAGCTAACATAAAGACGAACTTGAACATTTTCTTAGAGACAATCAAATTGATATTTTGCTTGTCTCTGACTCTCACTTGACTCGTAGGAGTCTCTTTTCACTGCGCGGATACACTTTGTATGATACCAAGGATCCAAGAGGTAGAGCATGTGGTGGCTCAACTATCCTAATGAAATCCAGATTAAAACATTAATTAATGTGTGATCATTGCGAAAACTACCTTCAAGCTACTACTATTTGCTTTGGTGAACTTGGAAACAGCCTAGTGATTTCATCAATATAATCTCCCTCAAGGTTTTCTATATCAGAAAATCAATATACAAGTTTTTTTTTAAATCACTAGGTCCTCGTTTTATAGTTGCTGGCGATTTTAGTGCCAAGCATACATTCTGGGGGTCACGGCTTATTTCCCCGAAGGGTCGTGTTTTGTTCAACACAATTTCTAAAATGGGTATGGATGTGGTCTCAAGTGGAGAACCAACGTACTTGCCAACAGATAGGCAAAAGAAATACTCGATTTGATCGATTTCGGATTAACGAAGAACATCGCAAAAGAACTTGTGCATGTAGAATCTTCATTGGAACTCTCGTCTGACCACACACCCGTTATTGTTACTATTTCGAACCCCCAAAAAATTGTGTCCCCATCTGGTGATTTAACGCTTTCAAGCAATATTGATTGGCTAAAATACAAAAAGTTTCTTAGTACCCATTGCACAGAAAGCTTTCCGCTAAGAACACCAGATGATATTGACTTCTCGATTGTTAATTTCGAACAAAATCTCAAACTAGTTGCTGAAATTACTACTAAACCTCTTCGTCACACCAGGCCATATAGAACTTCTTCTGTAGAAACTGAAAGGCTATTTGGTGAAAAAGGAAGAATTCGAAGATAGTGGCAACTGCACAGATCTCCTCAACTTAAGCAACAATTGAAAGAATGCACGAAAAACCTACGGAAACTGCTTGAAACACAAAGAAATGCTAATTTGAATAGTTATCTTGAAAAACTGGATCCAACAGAAAAAAATGATTACTCTTTGTGGCGTGCTACAAAAAATCTTAAAAGACCTGTTGTATGTAAGCCTCCTCTAAGAAAGGAAAGTGGAGGATGGGCTAGGAATGACAAAGAGAAGAGAGATCTGTTTGTGGAACATCTAAAAAAAGTTTTTACTCCAAATATAACCCCTAGTTCTATTGATGAGTTGCACCTGTTACTTCACAGCATGGAGTAGTGTAGTGTCCCTTCGTTTTGAGATTCGAGAGGCCGAAAAGGCTATTGTTGATTTAAATCCCAAAAAAGCATCGGGGATCGATGGGATCAGTAATAAAATGCTTTTGAAGTTACCCCGAATAACATTAAGAATAATTCTGTTTATTTTTAATGCTACAATACGCTTTGAACATTTTCCCCCAGAATGGAAAGTTTCACTCGTTACAATAATACCTAAACCAGGTAAGGATCACACAAAGGTCGATTCGTATAGGCCAATAAGTTTGCTGTCCAACTTGTCAAAATTATTCGAGGGAATTTTGATAAACAAACTTACAATATCCGTAGATAAAAATAATGTCATTCTACCACATCAATTTGGTTTCAGAAGAAAACACAGCACCACTGAGCAAGTTCACAGAATTGTAAGTGCCATAAGAAGAGCTTTTAAAGAGAAAAAGTACTGCTCTGCACTTTTTATAGACGTCTCGCAAGCCTTCGACCGAGTTTGGCACGAGGGACTCCTCTATAAAGTTAAACAGTTGTTACCCCGGAATAATGATAATGGAGAGCTATGTAATTAAAAGCTTTGTGAGCCCTCCACAGACAATTCATGCTTGTGTACCACAAGGTAGTAGCTTGGGCCCGCTTCTGTACATCCTTTACACATCAGACATGCCAACAAATGCAAACACACTTACATCGACTTTTGCGGATGATACTGCAATTTTAAGCGTAAACGAAAACCCCTCAAAAAAAAAAAAAAATAAAATAAATAAATTTTATGGAAAATTATTTAAAAGCGCAGTTATAATTACTGCAGTTAAATATTGCATTTACTGCAGCTGGAGCGCGTATAACCAGTGTGGCATACCCTGAATCTCAATATTGCTTCCCCCTTACTACCCAGCGACCAAAACTGTCAAATTGTGTGGATTTTCAGATTCTGCAGCATATGCTCTTTCATAAGAGCTAGAGGCCGTTGAAAGAGTTGGTGACGGACGACCTCTGATTCTTAGTAAACTTGCTGTTTGAGTTGCGTTCAAAAGCTCTTCTGCAATATTCAACTGCAATTTTATTAGAGCCATATGCTTCACTTCGCCGCCTATATATTTGAGGTCTTTGCTATATAACAGCCAACTATTGATACTACAAAGGAATTTATACATTAGTATACTATGCGCATATACAATTTATTTGAGCGGCAGCATATCAGCACGATATACTATTCAACCATACCTGGAAGTTTTCTTGGCAAAGAATTTGCAACAGCGTTCAGTTGGAAATTTTCTGCCCAAGTAATTGTATATGTTGGAATATTTTCTACAGCAAGGGATAGTAATACACCAATATATCTCTCAGTTTCAGGCACATTATATTCCAACTCCGTTCCATTAGTTTGTTTCATCACAAATCTTCCGACATACTTTTTTTGCAAAGAATTGTGTCAAATATTCGATTAGTTGTTTCGCCTCATTGGTGCTGACTTCGATTTTCCAACTGACATTACATTCCATTACCTATACACTTCCATTACATATAGCTTAAATTGGAGGATTTGAAGCTATGCAAATCAATTTTCTCTATCATCTGTTCAACCTCCTCATTTTCAATTCCTCTTCGGTCATTTTCTTTGCTAATTAGTTCCTTAATCAGACCAACTTGCATATTTTCGCACTTTTCAATCGTATTACTCAACGTTTTTTCGATAATGTCTTCTAAATTTGATGATGTTTCCTGCTCTTTTTCTTCATTTTGCTCAGCCGCAGAATCATTCGATTCAAAATAAATTTTTCTTTCAATATCTCCATGTTAGACGTCTTGAACGCATTTAACCCACAAAAACCAAGACCATTTTAAATTAAATTTTTTTAATTCATTTATTTATTTCAATTAAAATACAGTCAAGGAACATAAAAAATATAAAAAATTTAAAAAAAAAAATATAAGGAACTGTGTTTTTGGAGCTGTACCCGAATGGGTACAATGGCGTAATAAGTATGCTTTTTTTAATGTGTGAAATTTTTTGAAGCATTCTTTTTCAACACAAAGCGCAACATCACATTGTTCACACAACCATCTGATTCTGTTATGGCATTCACGGCACCGCAATTGATTTTTTATCCTTTTAGGAAAGTGATTTCCAGCAGTAGTTGCAACACCAGAAGCCAGTGACCGTTCGGAAGTGTACAGTTTCTGGGTATAATTTCGTAAGTAAAAGCGAACAATATTGCGTTGAAACTCTAGCAAGTCCATTTGGAATTTGTTTGCAGTTTTAAATAACTTCCATGCATTTACCATGCAGAACTCCACATTGCTGTAAAAAGCGGCCACCACCATTTTTTTCCTCGGAATTTTATACGGTTATTATTCACAGCTTGATCGTGAAGGTCAACGCCACCCATTCTCGAATTATATTCTGCAATCAACCTCGGTTGGCTAACACTAATTTTAGCTTTTTCAGTTGAACACCATCGGTTAACCATATGCATTGGTTCGATACTTTCGAAATTGGACCGTACTGCCAAATCTCACTGGCTTACCTCTGATGAATTGTTTGGACGAGTGCCTACCATTGATTCATCAACTGACAGCTTCTCATGCATGTAACCATACTGACAAAAATTGTTGGAAAGTAGTATTGATAAGGGTCTCACTTTGGCCATTTTATCAGTAGCATCTAAACTAGTGTTATCAGCCAAATGAATAAAACGTTTTATTTCTTTGAATCTGTTCCGCGACATATTTTCTGTAACAATTGTGGTGCGCAAAGCTGCCAATACATATCCTGTAAAACACTGTAAAACAAAATACCCAAGAACAGTTTCAAATCTTCTCCGTTGAAGGAAAACTTGTGCTCGTTAGCCTGCGACGCGTAAATGTAAGTTTGCTCAACGACTGAATTAACTATTTTTTCATCAAACAAAGACTCGAAAATTTCAACTGGTGATTTCCCATTCAGGTCTGAGATCATATTGAGCTCATTGTTTAGAAAAAAATTTGTTTGAGGCATTTGAACATCACATGTTGTTTTTGTCCAATTAGGAGTTTTTTTGCTTAATTTTGGGGACATTATTTTCTGTCTCAACTGCTCAAGTGTAATATCATCTTCACTGTCCCTACCAAAAAATACTTCTACTTCACCTGGTACATCATTTGGCATGAGATCAACACCAACATCCTCAGCAACACCTTCATCTTCATCCGTATTACAATCGGGATCTGGTGGAATAGTCGCTATATCAAAATTGTGGTGATCTTCATTTTCCAAAAAATCAAGAGCGCTGTTCAAGATTTTAAAACGTTTGCCATAAAAACTTGACGTTTTGATGGGTTGAAATTCCATTTTAGAGTAAGGAGAAATCTAAAAAAGTGAATACCTAATGAGCCATTGTACTCAAGTGGGTACACCGATTTTTCCACAGTATTTTTTTTTCTCTAAATTTTTATAAAATGTACACACACTCTCTCTAATTCGCAAAACTATAAAAAATTCTTGCTTGCAAAAAACAGGTTTTACTCTACGCAGCTTAAATGTTACTGACCTAGCTAATATTCGCAAAAGTGATACAGCATTATAAAAACAAGACAAAATACAAAGCAACGGTATTATATTTAAAAAATTTTTTTTTGTGTTTTTTTCAAGCGCGGTATATTGAAAAAAACACCAAAGGAAACGTTATCTAATTTCTCCCGTTACTAAATTTATGCGTGTTTAGATATTGCATTTTTTCTGTACTCAAGCGGGTACAATGGCTGGGAATGGGTTAAATATGTGGGTATATTATTCCGAAATTACCACAACTGACTAATGGTGCGTATAGGCAACAGCTCTTTTACAAATTTCTTATAAACACATTTATCAATTTAATTATTTTTCTTTTTTCTTTTAAATAAAATGTTTTTTAAGACATTTTGTATAAACGCTTTTTTCGCGGAACGATCTTGACACGGGTACAGCTTACAATAGAGCAAATACCTGTAAGGCAACATCGGGCATTAGAGGGCAAAATAAAAAAAAAAAAAGTATTATCAGAAACGCCCTAATATGTCAGGCTTGAATACGATTATCATTTTCTATGATTTAAGCCGTTGGCTTAATTCCTTAAGTTGTTGCTGTACTCAATTCTATAAGTCTCTTAAAAATTCTACTTTCAGCAAAGAAACATTTAACATTCTCTATAAATTAAATTTTCGATATTGTTTTCTTTTATCGTGTTTGATTACCAATACACACAGAAAATATATTAAGTTTAATAAGTTATTCCCTTTATATGAACAAAAGCGTAAATCAATTTTAATTTTAGTTATTTTTGCTGATATTCATGTAAAAAAGAACATAAATTTTCAATAAAATGCAAATGATTTTTGGTTTCAATTAAAAATAACATCTAATTAGAGTAAATCATAGATTGATTTTTTTTTTGTTCACATGAACATAAATATATTTATGTACAGTGGGCTGATAGTTTATAATAATATAAAAAAAAACACACAAAATTAGAGACTAACTCTTAACAAGCTTCAGCGGATACAAATTACCACACAATCTAATATTTAGTGTTTTTTTTTTAATATATAATAAGGCGACAGACAACCCATTGCATTTAGTATGTACTCGTACATATAAAAATAAGTTCCAATATTCCAGTATGCATACATACATGCATAGCTTTGTCTGTTGCCTACATATTTGTATATGTATGCTTATGTATGTGTAGCATGAAATACAATTTTCAAATGTGTCATTTAAATACGCACATACACATGTATATATCTATACGAATATGCACACAAAGTATGGTATAATACTACACAGAAAACATATGGTGATAGTGAGGGTAGGGAATACTCGTATCTGCATTATAGAAATGACAACATTTCAAAATGGCTTAAAGATTATTTAGACCATAAATTGATTGACTAAAATGCAAACTGTGTACTTTGAATACAATGTTAATATGTGCATTGAAAGTACCACTGAGACAGATTTTATATAAGCGGATAAATATGTAAATTTTATCATCAATAAAATCATTTCAATTTATTTCAAAACTATCAACTTCATGAGAAATAACACAGAAGGAAAAATATCATTATTGTAATTTTTTAAGAGCAAAAAAAAAAACGAGCTGATGTTATCTATGTATGTACATTGTACAATAGAGGTGATTATTTCAATCTAAAAAGTGTTCATACAAAATTTGAGCTCATTAGACCATGAGGCGGACATCGACTGAAAATTGGAAGTAGGATTGCAAGCAGAAAAAATCGCTAAGTGTGCTGCAATAAATTATCTTTCCAAAAAGATTTAAAAACCGATTGATGGTTCTAGGGTTTATTTAACAGAGTTAGTGTATAAACGGTGTTAAGAGTTTGGAATACAAGGTAACGGAACTGATCAACTTTAACTTGGTTAAGTCTAGAGCAAATTCTTGTTCTTGTAACCAAGTGTAAAGACTTATGATCTCCTATCCCTCGTGGCAAGTAGACACCAGGCTATGTTATTATAAAACCCTTTAAAAAACTAGCTATGAGGGCGGTCCCAGAACAACATGACTTGACAAAGAAAATACAAAAAATTTGTGGAAAATTTTCCATATTTGTCTCCATAATCTCTATTTAGCTTGATACACATTTTTTCAGCGATATTCACTAGCTTGGATACCTTGTTTATAGTAGGAACTCTCAAGCTCCTTAAAAGAACCATCAGTCGCAGACTCACCCTCTTCATTGTTGCCATATCTTTTACCACCGAGCCATTTTTTCAAGTTTGAAAATAGAGAATAACGAGAGGAAGGTAAATTTGGTGGATAAGTTGCGAGATGAAGGAATTCGAACTTTAATTCATGGATTTTGGCCATCCCAATAGTGGATATGTGAACTGGTGCATTGTTTTGGTGGAACAACACTTTCTTTTTCGCCCATAGAGTAGAATTTCCCGTAAGGTAGAATCTAGGTCGGAATCAGCTGAATGTAAAGACAACTCTAAACCCTGAAGAAGGCAATGGGAAACCACTGAAGTAATGAAAACTATATAATTATGAATAGAAACAATAGCGTACGAGGGTCCTACAAATCCACGGAGATAAAACAAAACAAAAACGTACCATCGGTACATGGAATGTAAAGAGAATTAATGAAGCTCTAATGTTCAGGCAACCTAAATAAGAACCACAGAACCGGCATGGAAATTACAGAGAAAAATTGTATAGCGAAGTGTGTATTCGGTTTTATACCAAAACCGGTTAGAGTCATGATTGTAAAGCTGAAAGCCAAGTCCATTAATTTTAAAAATATTGAAGAAATAGAAGATTTATGTGACAAATTAAAGATCTGAAAAGGGATAGAAGAAAGAATATTGTAAGAATTCAAATTGATTTCATACTGATATACAAGCGCTATAGCTTATTTATTAGGAAAACTTCAACGTATCCATGAACAGACATACAGTCGGACAACAATCTCCTAGTTGTGCACGAAAGTTTCCATAATTAGGAAGAGAAAATAATATAACACATCGGCTGAAAAATCCGTAAGATAACCAATGAAACAAACAAATTTTTTTTTTTTTTTTTTTGTAAAATTCGACTTTACTCATCAACATAGTCTCCTTCCAGAGCAATACAATCACTCCATCGCCTTTCTAACATTTTGATAAAGATTTTATAAAACGATTTATCTTTGGCCTCATAATAGGCCAGTGTTTTGGCAATCACTTCTTCATTCGAGCCAAATCTCTTTCCAGCGAGCATTTTTTTTAAAGTCTAAAGACAGGTTAAAACTGCTGAGAGTGAAATTTGGCGAATACAGTACAATTCAAAGTACCTTTCGTGCAGTTTGGCCACGATAGTCAACGACTTGTGACACGGCGCATTGTCTTGTTGAAAGAGGCATTTTTTCTTCTTCACATGGGACCACTTTTTACGATTTCCTCCTTTAAACACACCAGTTGGGTCATGTAGCGATCGCTATTGATGCTCTGACCTTTTTCAAGGTAATCAATGTCATAAATTTACCAGCTGACTGTTGCGGCTTTGGCTTCTTCGGGCAAGATTCACCAATTGCTGTTCACTTAGCTAATTGCCGACTCGATTTTGGAGTGAAGTGGCAGATCCCAGTTTCGTCCACTGTTACATACCGACTCTAATAGTTCTTATCTCGCCGAAACAGCTCTAAATGCTTTTAGAATCCTCGAAACGTTGTTATTTTTGGTGCACTGTGAGCAAACGCGGAACCCATTTTGAAAACAGCTTTCTCATGGACAAATATTCACAGAAAATAAGGCCGAATATTAACTTTAAGGTATCAGCTATCTCTTGCAACTTCAGTTTACGGTCTGCCAAAACGATTTGTGAGCTTTTTTGATGTTCTGCGGTATCAGAAACACGATATTGCGAAGCTCGAAGAACCAGCTATTCAAGCGAGCATAAAAGAACGTTCAAATATAACGTTACTAGAGAATATGTTGGGAATATATAGAACTCTGTTAAAAATACCCCAAAATATATAGCAGACAATACCCTGGAAAACAGCAAAAGACTTCACGGAATGAATGCCAAACAAAATATTGAAACTAATGGAAGAACGTCACAAATATAAAAATTTAAATTAAGAGCGGAACTATGATTTAAATAGAGAGATTCAAGAAGAAATACATATTGTAAAGAACGAACACCTAAATAGTTAATAAAAGGAGCTCGAACGATTACAAAACTTACATGATGAATTCTCGGACAAAACTAGATCAAGGACTGTCCTCAGATGTAAAGAGGAAATTGCAAACTTCACTACAAAACGTATACTTGAAATCGTTTAGATCCCAGGACATAGTGGAAAATTGGAAACGAGATTGCAGACGAACTCGCCAGGAAGGGTTCTTTCCTGGAGGGAGTCAACTTGGGAAACCCAATACCCTTCCAGTCGCTCAAATTGAAATTATCGGTATGGGCAACCAGTTCACATACTTCAATTTGGGAGGAAACTGACGTGGGTAAGGCTACGAAGATACTATGGAGCTCTCCAAACACTTCGAAGACTGAGGAATCCGTAGTATAAATAGAAGGTAACTGAGTAGGATTATTGGCATCCTCGCTGGGCACTCTGAACTGAGGGCTCATCTATACCGTATAGGACGGGCAGAATCGGCCACATGCAGAGCTTGTGGAGAGAATGACGAGACCCAAGAACATTACCTTTGTTACTGTCCTGCATTTGCGGGAACAAGGGTCAGACATTTATCCAACGACATCATACCAGGCCTTGCTGCTCTTAGGGGGATACGCTGGAAAACACTCAGGAAATTTGCTGTCAAGACTGAATTTAAAAGGGGTAGATAACCGGATGAGCACGAGGATGTAGAGCGCACAACAAGCCGACTTTCTGGCTTAAGTGTATATCCGGGTAAAATGGACATGTGTATACATGGCTCCTCTTTTTCAACCTAACCTTACCTATATGATGAATTTAATCTCCATAATAAACTAAAAGAAGCCATTTGGATACACCGCAAAACAACCGAAAAAGTGCCATACAATAACAACAACGAAAATGTTTTCGATACGATACGAGGTCACAACAACCATTTACAGGAATTTCGATCACTGAAACAGATGTGGAATCAGCAATAATGTCCCTAAAAGACAAATGGCATCTGGCCCTGAAGAGATTCTGTCTAATATACTAAAATTATTAGATGAAGATAATATTCAACTTCTAACAATAGTTATTTAAATTCATTGACGTCACGGGAAAATTGCAACAAGATTGGCTTAAGTCAACCTTTATAGCCATTAACAAGAAAAGCCGCGCATAACATTGCAATGAAAAAAATTTCTCAGAATTTCTTACCAGAACTGTGAAAAATATCGTAAAAGTCTCAGTTTGGTTTTAAAGATGGCATGGGCTGCCGCAAAGCACTTTTTTCGATACAGATACTGATAGAGAGGAATATTTATACCCTATACCACTATGTGGTTTGGGTATAATGACTTTGTGCTGCTGTTTGTAACAACCAAAAAAATTTGACTTACAACCATCTTTAATTATAGGGATCGAATCAGAATCACTATCTGATTCCGTCCGTCGGTCCGTCCGTCTGTGTGTCCATGTAAAGTTTGTAATCAAACTGCAGGTCGCAAATATGAATATATTTTGACGAAATTTGGTATTTGATCTTTCATCGGCCGTGGAATGAACGCTATTGAAATTGGTGAGAATCGGTCCATGTTCAGAGCTAGCCCCCATACAAATGACCCCTATGAAATCAACATATATTGCCATAAGATCCAATTATCATACAAATCTTAGTCAAATTGGGTTTGTATGTATATATTACATCCATTAATCAGTAGTCCAAAAATGATCCCTATTGGACAACTCTTGGTCATAGGCCCCATATAGAGCTGCTTCCCGATCTTCACTTAAATCTATCAAAAAACAAAAATATTGCACTGATTCTTCTCCAATTTTGTTTGTATATATTTTTGCAAAATAAAAGAGACTTCACCAAACATGGTCAGGATCGGTCCATTTTTGGGCCTAGTCCCCATATAGATATAGCATCCGATATGAACTTTTTCATATCTGCAGCCGAAAAAATTAATAAAAATCCCACTCAAATTTGGTTTATGCTTAGTTTCTATATCTAGTTAGTTGGGCCTGAGAGATAGGGTCTCTAAACGCATGGTATAGGGTATCGTATAGTCGGTCTAGACCGACTATAATTTTCTTACTTGTTTCTTATGCTTCATTGATTATGAAAAAGCTTTCGACTCGGAACAGCATAATAAACCAGTGGAAATTCGAACACACATCCGTTTGGGATTCGTGTGGGATAATTTTTGTTGATTATCTGAAAAAAGTAAAGACAATCAATGGCGAGTACTTCGCTAACTTACTGCAGCGTTCAAGTGATGAAACTACGATAAAAAAGTTCGCTCTTTTAAATTTTATATTAATTATCTTTTTTCTAACCTATTTTTTTTTTTTATTTTAAACTCTTTCTTTCAACTCATACTCTCATGCTCATACTGTCTGTCTGTCGTGGGGCAACCCCCTTCCCCTTATCCAATTGATCTGAAACTTGGCCCATAGTCTTGTTGTGACTACAGATTACAGATTGGGGTAGTCACGCACAGTCACGCATAGTCACGCACAGTCACGGAGTCCGATCGATTTGAAACGTGGTCATACACTTGCTGTGAAAAAAGGATTAATTTTGACTTAGTCACAGTCACGCATGGTCACGCACAGTTTCGGAGAGACTTAAAACGGATTTCGCTTCATCCATTTTGAAAGCTGGTCGGTATACTTGCTGTAAAGAACTATTAACTACGACATAGTCACGCATAGGCACGCACAGTCTCTGAGTGATTTAAAACATATTTTCACTTATCCGATCGATCTTAAACTTGGTCGATAGACTTGCTTTGAAAAAGATTAACTTTGACGCACAGTCACGGAGAGATTAAATCCTCACTTCCCCTCATCCGATCGATCTTGTTGTGACCAAAGATTAATTTTAAAATAGTCACGCAAAATCACGCACAGTCACGGAAATATTCAAAACTTATCTGCATAAGGAAAGAAAGAGTTTTAATAAAAACTTTATTTATTTTTTTTTATTTTTTTAATTTCTCACTATTTCTTTGAATTCTCTAATATTTGTATAGATAAACTTGATCTCCCTTTGTTATTGTCAAGATTGGAAGGTATATTTTTTCATGAGTTTATATTGGCAACTTTGCCAGTTACTAATAACTACGTATATCCAAAAAAATTGTTATTTTCGAAGCAATGCAGAAGAGATTCTTTTAGAATGAAGTATTTATTTGGCAGAAAATAAAAATAAAATTAATAACTTTATTTATCTTTTTGGCGTAAAATATAAATACAATTTACTGAAGCTCATTTTAGTGAAGAAAAGAAACTGAAAGTTAAAAAAAAATATTTTTTTGTTTCAATATACTTTTGGTTTTTTAGGGAAAGGTTGCAATGAACTCGAAATTAAATGATTTGAATCATTTCTAAAAAGATTCATAATATAATTGCTTTAAATAAATTCATGCGTAGGCCAGAAATAAATAAATACCCATTTGAAAATATAAACATATATAAATAGTAAACATTAAAAGGATAAAATCAATGATAGCACAGCAACGATATGCAAAAATAACAGTAATTTAAATTTATATGAACTGCATTTTTTGTTTATGTTTATATCTAAATTTTACCAGTTTTTTCCACAGTCCATTTTTCAGCTAGAATGTAGGCATGAAAAAATTTTAAATAGATAAACAAATATAAAAGGATTTTTTTTAATTGGTTAACTATCACTATAAAATACTACAACATTTATGTACGTGCATTAGGGTTTCCAAATGGGCTAATTTGCAAAAAAAAAGTTGATATATGCGTTCCCCTTATTAGTACTTAAATAACTTTAGTGCGGTATCTCTATATTACTGACAATTATTAGTTTCGGTAATTTCTTAATTAACGTAAGACGTAGTTTCGTGTCGTCCGTAAAAATATTGCAATTAATAGTGAATCAGTGTTTTATTAAATAAAAAAATATGCTAATTCTAATAATAGTAGTGGTTGTGTTTAAAATATTGCATTATTTTTTTAATTTGTTAAAAATATATGTTTTCTTAAAAAAAAAAAATTCCATAAAATTGCATCATTAAATAAGTTTTGTTATTGCTTAGTTATTCCTTATTTCTTTTTGTCTTTTCTTGTAAAGTAAAAGAAATGAGTGTGCATTAAAGTTGTGTATTTTAGATAAAAAAAAATGGGAACAGAAAAACCATTCTCTCTCTTTGAATCACTCTCTGAGCAAAAGTGATGTTTATTCGAATTAGCTCACAGCTTTCTCATAATTTTATGGAAATCCTCAATGTTATATAAAATTGAAAGAAGTTTTAGTTTTGTTTTTGTAATGTTAGAATTTAACTAACACATCATTAGAAGGAGTGTAAAGAGGAGAGTCAATATATCTGCTTAATAAAATAAAAGTGCAAAAGTATTGATTAATCAAAAAAACGGTAATCGGTTCGCGCGGTCTAACATATATTTTTAGTAGAAAAAAATAAGATTAATTAATCTGCAAAATGAGGTATGTTTTTTTTTTATATAATTTATATATTAATAATTTATTATATGTATATATTAGAACAAAATAAAAATTTGAACTTTATGATCAACTAAAAAATTAAAGTTTTGTTATATGCTATACACAAATACTTTAAATGCAAATTATGATTTAAGTTGGTCTACCATTCCCAAATGTAAATTGGAAAATATCGTGGGATTTTAAGAAATTATCAATTTTTATTCAAGAAAAACACCAATTGATTTTCAGAAATAATCAATTGAATTTCAGTATCAAAAAGAAGTTTACCTTACAATGCCAACAAGTTGTTCATGGTTCTATTAGTGAATTGCAGTCACAATGTTTACCAACATTTGCAATGCACTGAAAAATAAACTGGCAAGGGTGGACTTTTCATAGGAAAAGGAAGAAGAGGACTTTATTTTTGACCAGCTACAATACAAATACCCAGACACGAATTGGGAGTGAACTTTTGGTTGCATCTTGGCAAGCGTTTGGTATGACATTCTGACCAGAGTTATCCATTACTCGAGTTTCTCGAGTAGCAAATGAGCTTCTCGAGCCAAACAGTAGCTTGAATAGTGAAAACTAATATTTTTCATTATTGTGTTATTTGGCTAATATCCTTTGCTTTAATATGGCCTAAGATTTGTAATGTAAATAAAACTGCATTTAATATTTTTATTTTATGTTTGAAGGCATGTATGTTAGACAGATAAATATAACTAGTAGTACTATACCGATGTCACAGCTTTGGTTGTAGTGGTTTAACATTTTTAACGAGTAATCTATGCATGAAGTCGATTATAGACAAAGTCTATTATGTGTAACGTGCGTGCCGGTCTTAAAACATAAACGTATGGTGCTCTTAACACCAGGAGGATACTATTCGTTTCCCAACGCCCCGTCATAGGACAGAAGCAATTCAGAGGCATGTGTTTGGCAAGATCACCACCTCTTACTGAGGGGTCGCAACACCCGGTTGAACGCAACATCACATCGAGCTGTACTCCTACCGCGTACAACACGTACAAGAAGACACACAATATTCTGACACTTCTTCCAACCAACCAACAACACTAGTAACCTTGTCAGTGACGCTAAGCTGACACAGACATTCCTGGACTCCTCTTCAACTCATGTACCAGGATCCAACACACTTGTCTACACTCCTTCTTCCTGCTATATTCATCATCGCTATGGCTGTATATGTGAGATGATATTCAAAGCCCTCCAAATTCGTCTTACCGCCCAACTACACTACTCACAGCTA
This sequence comes from Cordilura impudica, assembly GCA_963682025.1. Classification (NCBI taxonomy): domain Eukaryota; kingdom Metazoa; phylum Arthropoda; class Insecta; order Diptera; family Scathophagidae; genus Cordilura; species Cordilura impudica. The sequence continues at coordinate 5,679,799 of OY821517.1, read as the reverse complement.
TCTCCATTGACGACGTCCGCTTCGACAGCATCTAGAATGGAGTTCAACTCATGTTCCACCAAACCAACTAATCTCTCGGTATCACAAACTTATGGGATGTCAGCAACCAACTCTCCTGAGAGGCTTTAAAACCTCCACAGCCAGCTTCTTCTGTGTATGTTACTGTTCGTATCATCTCCGTTACGAGAATCTACGAATCGTCTTCATATGGCGAATATGCCTTACCCGTGGTGTCATTTTAGCGCCTTTGGCAAGGCGTCGTATTCCAACTGGGGCAAGTTCGAATCCTACCTGTTACCCTCCAAACAGGGTGGGACTGGTAGCCCCCAGTCGATTGCAGACAGTGTAGAAGTTAGCTAATATTTTTGTTTTATTTTAATGTACATTTTTCTAAAATTCTGATCTTTTTCGAGTACTTGTCCCCATACGCCATCATTTTTGTCAGTATGCTTTGAAATTTTATATAGATAATCTCCACATATATCCAAACTGAAAGACTTTAAGACTTTTTCCAAGTCTTCTTGAAAAGTTTTTTTTTTTAAATAGATAACAATCATATACAAGTACGAAGAACATATTTTCATACATTTGAGCGGAAAGTAGCTGATCTTTTCGAGTTATAGTGAGGCCACTTCACAGTTTTCATCATAGTGTTTTTCTGAAATTCAATTGTAATATCCGAAATATATTTGAAAATTTCTAAAGTACATTTGACATTATTAGAAATACTTTCGAAAATTTCTCAAATAAAATCGATAAATTCTGAAATAAATTTGATACTTTTTGAAATGCGTTTGAATATTTTTGAAATAATTTTGATAATTTCTGGTATACATCAGATGTTTTTTGAAACACATTTGATGTTTCCTGAAACACACTTGATAATTTCTAAAATTAATTGATACTGTCTGATATATATTTATTAATTTCTGAAAATTAGTAGATGCTTTGTGAAATAAAATTGATAATTTTTGAAACTCAATTAATATTTTCTGAAATACAATTCGAAATGGCGTGGTTTGCCAAAACAAGGGTTTCGTTATGTGTTTCCTTTATTAGAACATAAATAACCAAGATATGGTAACTCTCTATTACCAGCAATTTTTAGTTTCAGTAATTCCTTAATTAACATAAGACGTATTTTCGTGTCGTCCGCTTAAAAATACTACAAATAATGGTGAAACAGTGTTTTATTAAATAAAAAAAATATTAAAATTCCAATAATAGTAGTGGTAGTGTGGAAAATATTCCATTATTTTTTTAATTTGTTAAAAATGGGTAAATGTTTTCTTAAAAAAATGCATTGAATTGCATCATTAAATAAGTTTTGTTATATTTTGTCTTTTTGTCTTTTCTTGTAAAGCAAAAGAAATGAGTGTGCATTACAGTTGTGTGTTTTAGATTTCAAAAAAAAAAAAAAAAAGAAAAAAATGGGAACAGAAAAATAATTCTCTCTCTTTGAATTACTCTCTGAGCAAAAATGATGTTTATTACAATTAGCTTACAGTTTTCTCATAATTTTTCGGAAATCCTCAATGTTATATAAAGTTTAAAGAAGTCTAGTTTTGTTTTTGTAATGTTAAAATTTAACTAACACATCATTAGAAAGAGTGTAAAGAGGAGAGTCAATATATCTGCTTAATAAAATATAAGTGAAAAAGTGTTGCTTAATCAAATACACGGTAATCGGTTCGCGCGGTCTAATATATATTTTTAGTGAAAAAAAATAAGATTAATTTGTTTTCAAGATAAGGTATGTTTTTTATATATGTATTTATATGTTTTTATATATTAAGCTAATATTAGAACACGGATCGCACTTTCAACAAACATTTAAACTTTATGATTAACTAAAAAATTAATTGAAATTCAAATTATTGTCTAAGTTCTTGTAAAACTGGTGTACACCATTTCCAATTGTAAATTGGAAAACACCAACTGATTTTCAGAAATTATCAATTTGTATTTCAGAAAACACCAACTGATTTTCAGAAATTGTCAAACTTGTTTCAGAAAATTTCACTTGATTTTGAGAAGTTATGAAATATATTTCAGAAAAACTCAATTGAAGTTCAAAAATTATCAATTAAATTTAAGTATCAAAAAGAAGTTTACCGACAAGTTGTACATGGTTCTGTTAGCAATTACTTTTATGAAATGAAAAATAATCTAACAAGGGGGGACTTTTCTTGGGAAAAAGGAGAAGAGGATTTAATTTTAGCCAGCTAGAAATTTTGCAAATAGGAGTGAGACAGTGTTTTAATTAATAAAAAATATTAAAATTTCAATAATAGTAGTAGTTTTGTATAAAATATTTTATATATTTTTTTAAATTGTTAAAAATATAATGTTTTCTCCAAAAAAAATTGCATTAAATTGCATCATAAAATAAGTTTTGTTTTTGTCTTATTTCCTTTTGTCTTTTTGCTGTGTGTTTTAAATTACGAAAAAAAATTGAGAACAACAAATAATTCTCTATCTCTCAATCCCTCTCTGAGTAATTGTAGCACACTAAAAGTGATGTTTGCTAGAAATAGCTTTCTAGTGGTTTGAAGTAAATCCTCAATTCGATTGAAGCTGGAATTTCAAGGATTTAGAAACTTTCTCAAACAGTATAATATACCAGTAATTAAAAAGGATAAGTATATATATAAAAAAACGAAATGTTAGATTAAAAAAAATCTTGAAAAATGTCTTTTATTCCTGTTATAACAATTCAAAGATTTTTCGCATTCTATAATATCCACCCACCCATTTTAAATGAATTTGAATTTTCTAGGCTTGTGGGAAGCCTCATCACTGCCCAACCACGCGAATGATTTATTTCAATACAGCGAATTTTTACACTAGTTAATTTGTACCAGATGTTTCTTCGGTTGGTGGTGCCACAATGCAATATTAATTCAATTGCGTGGATTTAGAATATTAATATTATTATAATACATATTAATAATGTTTTTTATATACACGAAGTAATTTAGAGCGAAACCACAAGTTGATTATCAAAATTTCCACAATTACTTATTACTGATTCTAATTAATTCCCAATTTAAAAAACCCTGCAGCGAGTTTTTTTGTTTCTCTATTTAAATATATGTATGTATATTAGTTTTCTATATTTTTTTTTGTATTGCATTTTAGAGCATGATTTTATCATTGTTTAAAAAAATGGGTAATGTATTTGTAGTCGTTTGATAGTGAAAAGTAAAAATTACTTTTAGTGATGGTAGATAAATATGCAACCTTTTTCGCAAATATTTTCGAAGTTATATATGCGGGTGTTAATGTAAATGTAAATGTGTGGTTCTACATGTAGGTTTTTTTTCTCAAATAATAAATTAGGAAAAAGTAGATAGATTTAAATACCCTTAACCACTATGTGGTTTGGGTATAATGAGTTTGTGCTGATGTTTGTAACTACCAAAAATAGTTTACATAGTCCCGCTTTCTATTATAGCCATCGATTCAGAATCACTTTTGGAGTCGATTTAGCGATGTCTGTCCGTTCATCTGTCTATCTGTCGGTCTTTCTATGTGTCCATGTAAATCCAACTACAGGTCGGATATACATACATATATAAATATACATATATTTTGAAAAAATTTGGTATATATACTTTTATCGACCATAGGACGAACGTTTTTTACTGGGGAAAATCGGTGCATGTTCATACCTAGAACCCCATATCAGACCGATTAAAATTGTCGTCAGATTCACATGCTTGTATATAAAGTGGGTGGCTACACATTGGAAACTTTTACAAATTTCTGACTTTTCAAATTTTTTTTTTTATTAATTTCGGGTTAAGTTCAAAAATTTTATATAGTTTTTTGCGAAATCACTTTTTGGTGTGTTCTGTATTGAAAAATAACAAATTTCTTACAAAATACAGTTCAAAGAGAATAGATAAACGAAAAAAAAAAATATTTTTTTAGTTATGCCAAAACAATGGAAACTTTTAAACTTCTGTTCCCGAGTTGATTAAAGCAATAAACATAATTTATTGATTGTTTTTCAATTATTATAAAATAGTGGCCAAAATAAAGCTTTGTGAAGAGTTAAAACCCAGAATAATAGATGATTTTACTGTTGGCCTTAAGAAAAAGAAGATTTGTGAGAAATATTCTATGAAAAAATCCATTATTTCAAAAATTTTCAAGAAATATCGTGAGAGAGGTATGGTGACGACTCAATATTTAGATGACAGGCGCAGTAAAACGAGTCAAAGACAAGATAATTTAATAGCGAGATAGTTAAATAAGTAAAAAAAAAAAAAAAATGCTACATAAAGAGGTCATTAACAATATGAATCAAAAATATGTGCTCGAACTGTTTCCCGACTACATAGGTTGTTATCGTCCTGTGAAGAATATTAGAGAAAAATCGTCTGGCTCACATTAATTTTGGTAAAAAAAACACATGAATTGTTAAAAAACCAAATGGACTACTGTTCTATAATCAGATGAGACAAGTTTAATTTAATTGGAAGACGTGGCTACCAAAGGGGAAAAGACAAGACCCCAAATATGCAAATAAATTTGGCGGTGGCCTATACCATAATATATGGTAGTAATATATATCTATAATATTAATAGGCTAGGCGACTTCTTGTGACTGATATTTTGTTCTACCGTTTTATCCCGATTTTGATCAAGCGTATATTATTTGAAAGGTATTTCTTTTTAGCCGTTTTGCAGATTTGCAAATTTTTAAATTTTTTCCTTTATTTTGAGTAAATTGCATTTAAAGTTGCTACTAATACATACATAAAATTATGCAATGCTATGTATGTGTTTACTAATTTGTTAATGTGTTTATAATAAAAATGAGTTTGTTTTTGTGTTGATTTGTGAATTGGCTATAATTGATTAGCATACTTTTAGGGTCTTTATTTAATGAAGAAAAATTCCTATAATTTTCCCTCGAATTTCGAGGGCTGGAATCTGCTAGTATAATATTAATAAGTAAGGCGATTTCTTGTGACCGATGATTTGTTAAACACTTTTCTGCCGATTTTGCCCAAAGGTAGCTTATTTGAAACGTATTTCTTTTTAGCTGTCCACCAGATTTACATTTTCACACACTTTGGAACATTTTTTTGGAGTAAAAAGCATTTAAAGTTGCTACTAATACATACATAAAATTATACAATGCGAAATGTGTGTTTATTAAATTTGTTAATGTGTTTGTGAGTTTGTTTTCTTCATTCACAAAAATAATTGTGTTGAATTAAAGAATAATTTTGGACATAAACCAATAATTGAACATAAACCAATAACGACAATAATCGACATTTAAAAAATGTTGTATTGTGAATTGAAAAATTGATTAGCATACCTTTAGGGTCTTTATTAAATGAGAAAATAAAATTTTCTAGAATTTGCACTCGAATTTCGAGGGTTGAAATATGCTTGTAATAATAGATACTCTTACTGGAATTAGATACAGACAAATTATTAATGACGTGATGTATCCAGATGTGGAGGATAAATGATCCAAAGCACACCTCCAAAGTCGTAAACGAATGGCTACAATCCAATGCAGTTAGTGTTTTCGAATCGCCAGCTCAATCCCATAGAAAATCTGTGAAAGTTGTAGATTGAAAACAGATTGCCTGGAGTCGGGTAATTCAGTGTCAAAAAATTTCAATGGAGTTTACAATTATTGTATAATAAAGGTTTCCAATATTTTCTCAACAGCATAAAATAGATACTTTTAAGAGTTTTTTTATTTTTTTTTCTGAAGTTGAGCTATTTTATGTTAACGTTGTTTTGCCCTCAATGAATTTTTAATTTTAGTTAGAATCTGTTTATATCTATATAAAAAAACATTTGTGCATTTGTTAATATTAAAACTATTAAAAAAAACCATGTTTTATTTATGAAAATTAAAATAAATATTTATTGTAACATACATATGTATAAGAATGACCAATATATTTCTATCAATGTAATTCTAAAGAGAGTGAACAATATTTTTAGTTTCCTTATTCTGGCAGTAAATTAATAAATTTGCTGGCTTTCCGACACGGGAAAAACAACTGTTTTCGAGGTCCAAACCACATATTTGCAATGATTGTCCTTGAGATTTATTGATGGTCATGGTAAAGCCCAATCTGTTCGGAAATTGCAATCTTTTGTATGTTATCGGTGTGTCGGTAGGAATCATAGGAATTCTTGCCAGCAAGACATGTTCTCCTTTAAATTTGCCTTTGAGAATTTTGGCCTCAATAACATTTGGTATTATTCTCTCAACAATTAACCTGGTTCCATTACATAGTCTCGGAGCGTTGAGGTTACGTAGCAAAATTATTGGAGAACCAACTTTTAATTTTAATAAATGTGGAGGTAGATCGGGCATATCAAGTGAATTCAAAAATTCTATTGGATAATTGACTGCTTCATTTTCTTCAACAACGCTATCCATAGATTTGAAATAACACCTCCGGAATCAATCATGTCCTGAATAATAACATTAATATTATCGACATCGAAATTTTTTGCGGCTTAAATAGTTCTTTCACTTAACCAAGTAGTTGTTTTGAAAACTGATCAGCCGTTGGATCATGGATAAAAAGTCTTTCATTGCCTTTCAAATCTTTTAAAGTTCTATGTAGTGCTTCTAATAAATGTTTGTAAGCCATGTTATATTCATCCCAAATAATATTGCATTTTTGCAGAACTTTTGCCATACCGGAATGTTTTTTAATGGTGATTTGAGTGCTGAATGAGCTGTACTACTACCAAGCAATAATGTTGCGGCTATTCCGGATAAAGCAATAGCTAATGCAATTTTTCCTTCCTTTTTGGTTAGAATATTTGTATATAAAAACGTTTGTGAAATTTGGAACTTATAAAATTTAAATAAATTTGAAAACTCATTATTTTTCGAACGCCAGCGCCATCTACCGGGTCCAACAAAAAAATTTTTGGCATCATATAACATACATATATGTACATTCTTAGTTTCAGTAAAATCGCACCGTAAATAAGAATATTCGAAATGACTTTACCCCAGCGCCATCTATCGGGTCCATTTATACATAAAAAAATTTCCTATGATAAAACATACATACATTCTGAATTGCAGTCAAATCGCACTAAATAAAAAAATAAAAAAAAAACAAAAAAGGAGTTTAACTTCTCATATATAAAATTCTCGTGTCGCTGTCTCTGTAATTGAACTCCTCCGAAACGGCATGACCGATTCTCATGATATTTTGTGTGGATATTGGGCAGGCCTCAGAAAAAAAAAAAAAATAAATAAATAAATTAATTTTATGATCCAATTTTTTGGTATTGACCGTTCAGGTGGTCAAGAATAAATATTGTTAAAAGTTTCCATTGTTTTGTCACTCACTCTATATACCGATAAAATTTGATGCATGTGTGTGCTTTATATCCACTAACTTCTAGGACAATTTCTAGTCATAGTACCCACTTCTATAATATTAATAAGCTAGGCGATTTCTTGTGACCAATGTTTTGTTCTACCGTTTTTGACCAAACGTATATTATTTGAAAGGTATTTCTTTTTGGCCATTTTGCAGATTTACAGATTTTTAATTTTTTTCCCTTATTTTGAGTAAATTGCATTTAAAGTTGCTACTAACACATACATAAAATTATACAATACTATATGTGTGTTTATTAAATATGTTAATGTGTTTGCAATGAAAATGAGTTTGTTTTTTTGTGTTGATTTGCGAAATGGCTACAATTGATTAGCATAACTTTAGGGTCTTTATTTAATAAAAAAAATAAAATTTCCTAGAACTTGCACTCGAATTTCGAGGGCTGGAATCTCGATTTCTTGTGACTGATGATTAGTTAAACATTTTTCTCCCGATTTTGACCAAACGTAGCTTATTTGAAAGGTATTTCTTTTTAGCTGTCCACCAGATTTACAGATTTGCACCATTTGGAACATTTTTTTTTGAGTAAAATGCATTTAAAGTTGCTACTAACACTTACATAAAATTATACAATGCGAAATGTATGTTTATTAAATTTGTTAATGTGTTTGTGAGTTTGTTTTCTTCATTCACAATAATAAATGTGTTGAATTGAAAAATTATTTTGGACATAAACCAATAATTCGACATAAACCAGTAACGACAATAATCGATATTTAAAAAGTGTTGAATTGTGAATTGGCCAAAAATTGATTAGCATACCTTTAGGGTCTCTATTAAATGAAAAAATAAAATTTCCTAGAATTTGCACACGAATTTCGAGGGCTGAAATATGCTAGTAGTAATCGATACTCTTACTGGAGCTAGATACAGACAAATTCTTAATGACGTAATGTCTCCAGCTGTGGAGGAAAAATGACCCAAAGCACACCTCCAAAGTCGTAAACGAATGGCTACAATCCAATGCAGTTAGTGTTATAGAATGGCCAGCTCAATCCCATAGAAAATCTATGGGAAGTTGTAGGTTAAAAAATACGGACACGAAATTACACAAACTACAGCATAAAATTGATACTATTAAAAGTTTTTTTATTTTTTTTTTCTGAAGTTGAGCTATTTTATGTTAATATTTTTTCTTTTACATATAAATAAAACATACAAATTTTTAAACAAATAAGAGTTTTTAATTTTATGATCCAATTTTTTGGTATTGACCGTTCAGGTGGTCAAGAATATTGTTAAAAGTTTCCATTGTTTTGTCGCTCACTCTATACACCGATAAAATTTGATGCATGTGTGTGCTTCATATCCACTAATAAGTTGACCAAAAATAAACTCCTTAGGACAATTTCTAGTCATAGTACCCACATCTATAATATTAATAAGCTAGGCGATTTCTTGTGACCAATGTTTTGTTCTACCGTTTTATCCCGATTTTGACCAAACGTATATTATTTGAAAGGTATTTCTTTTTGGTCATTTTTGCAGAATTACAGAATTTAAATTTTTTTCCTTTATTTTGAGTAAATTGCATTTAAAGTTGCTACTAACACAAACATAAAATTATACAATACTATGTGTGTGTTTATTAAATTTGTTAATGTGTTTGGAATAAAAATGAGTTTGTTTTTTTGTATTGATTTGCGAATTGGCTATAATTGATTAGCATAACTTTAGGATCTTTATTTAATAAAAAAAAATAAAATTTCCTAGAATTTGCACTCGAATTTCGAGAGCTGGAATCTGCTAGTATAAATAGGTGATTTTCGATCTTCACTTAAATCTATCAAAATACAGAAATATTTCATAGATTTTTTAAATTTGCATTATATATGGTTTTCAGAACATTAAGTGACTTTACCAAATATGTTCAGGATCAGTCTAATTTTTTACCTAATGCCCATTTTCAGATATAAACTTTTCATATCTGCACGCCACAAATTAATAACAATACCATCAAAAGTTGTTCTATGCTTACTTTCTATGGTATCGTAAAGTCGATCTAGACCGGCAGCCATATGTAGGTATTTTTTAGAATGGATGTTTTTTTTTTTTATTATTTTTTTAATGTTGTTTTTCTTTCTTATTGACAGCACTGTGTGTACCCTATATCACTATGTGGTCAGTGTATAATAAGTCTCTGCTGATGTTTGTAACTACCAAACATAATTGATCTATACCCAACTTTTATTATACCGATAGACTTGGAATTACAGAGTCGATTTAGTGATGTCCGTTCCGTGCGCCCGTCCGTCTGTCTGTGTATCCATGTAAGCATTGCAATCAAACTACAGGTCGCAAAACTGAATACATTGTGATGATATTTGGTATATTGAAATTGTTGGGAATAGGTGCATGTTCAGATCTAGTCTGCATACAAGTGTTCCCTATAAGATCGACTTAAATTGCCATAATATCAAATTTATCATATTGATCCCTGTCAGATTCGATTTGTGTGTGTTTATTACATCCATTAATCAGTAGTTCAATTCTTAGTCATGACCCCCATTGGAAGATGCTTTCAGAACTTCTATCTTCAAAAACAAAAATATTGTACAAATTTGGTTTGTATATGTTTTCGCCAAATATAAGTGACCTTACCAAATACGGTCAGGAGCGTATCATTTTACGACCTACGTTCCATAAGAAATTTTTCATATCTGCAACCAAAAACAAGTAAGAAAATTATAGTCGATCTGAACCGACTATACGATATCCTATACCAAGCGTTTAGAGACCCTACCTCTTAGGTCCAACTAATTTGATATAGAAAATAAGCATAAACGAAATTTGAGTGGCATTGTTATTAATTTAATTTGCCTTTGGATATGAAAAAGTTCATATGGGGACCAGGTCGAAAAATGGACCGATGCTGACCATATTTAGTATGGTCACTTATTTTTTGCAAAAACATGTACAGAAAGTGAAGAGCGGAATCAGCTTCATATGAGGGCTATGACTACTAATTTTCCTATAGGGTTTATTTTTGGACTACTGATAAATGGATGTGATAAACATATACAAACCCAATTTGACCGAGTTCTATATGCTAATTTGGGTATTATGGCAATTAAAGTCGATCTCATAGTGGGCATTTGTATGGGGACTAGCTTCTGAACATGAACCGATCTCCACCAATTTCAATAGCATTCAACCTATGCCGGATAGAAGCTCACATAGTGAATGTCATCAAAATATATTGATATTTGCGACCTGTAATTTGATTAAAATGTTTACTTGGACGGATGGATAGACGAATAGACGGACGGACAGACGGACATCCCTAAACCCACTCAGAAAGAGATTCTGGTCGATCGGTATAATAAAAGATGGGTCTACCAATACCAGTATCGAATTATTGGTCCTATGACTCCTTTCATGGTATAGGGTATCGCAAAGTCGGTCTAGACAGACTAGAGTAATCTCGTTTTTTATTGAATGTAGGAAACATGGATTGTTGAAGGAAAATATAAAAGAAAAAATTAAATGTAAGTGTAGAAAAGTTTTAAACTGTGGGAAATCGGAAGTAGATAGGCATGATTCATTGAAATGACACAAAACGAAACAAAATTAAAACAATGGAATAAAGTAAAAATCCTCTAAAAAATCGTTTAATTTTTAAATTTTAACAATTAAAACTGTAGGGATAAATGCAGGATTTTTTTATAAGAGGGATTTATTCACCGGCCACACTGCTGTGTGACAGTGTGTTTACAAAATACCCAGTAAATAAATCGGCAATTTTTTCTCACTTCACGTGAAAAAAAATTAAAGTTTTTTGTAATCGATTATTGACGTGCTAACTTAATGTATTAATTGTCACAGTTAAATATATGTATGCTGGGTAGTAGTGATGTGATGTGGTCCATGCATGTCAGTTATTTGCAAGTACTTGATGGTGGTTGTTGGTGTAAAAATGTGCAATAAAGTTAATTGCAAAACCTCAACTAATTAATTAAATTCAATTCAAATGAATTATTATAATAAAAATGTGCATACAATGAACATGTGTGTCTTTTTTCTGTTTCTATACATGACTGATGTTGTTGTTGAGCAGGAATAAAGGTTACTTTGTGAAGTATCTAATAAGTAATTAAAAATGTTAAGTGCTACGTGGTTAAGTTGGCATTGGAAAGTATATAAAAAAAAAACAATTTTTTATGGCTTATTTATTGTTACTGATATACGTTAATTCATTTCGAGTTAGTTAAAACAACTTTAAGTAACATTCTACGATAATTACCTGTTTGCGGTTGGAGTTCTATAAGATAATTCCATATACTGCGTGCTGCTTGCGTATAATAACCAATTTCAGCATTCGGATGCAAACCAAAGACGTCTGGTTTATTAACCAATGGTAATTTATCAATATGAGCTGATCGTAACAGAAATAAACCAAGAAAGGAAACAGTTATATACATATGGTTGTTGAAATGGAATTAAGTACTAGCATACCAATAAAATCTTCTTTCAGTATCACATCCTCATCCGGCAGGCAATAGTCTGTATTTTCATCTTTATAGAAATGGAATGGTTGAAATTCATCAAATAAAAAGTCACCAATGTATTCGTTCATATAGGTGCGAGTAATTCGGCGATCAAAATCATCAATAACACGACCACCATACATGACCTAAACGACGATAAACAATAATAATAAATTATTTTTCATTTATTGGCCATTACCATAATAAGACGGAAATACGTGCCTCTCCAATTAGATATTTCAAACTGTTCCAGGGTACTTTTTCGTCTGTAATTTTGCTTAAATATGTTTGCAAAATCTCCAAACACACATTGAAATCGGATTCATTAAAATCGTAACATATGTTCCAACCCAGTTTATCGTATTTACGTCTTTCCTAATGAATAAATATAAATATATGAAAACACAAGATGAGAAATAGCATTGAAATTATTGCTGCATTAGTTTTTTTTAACAGCAGCAGAAATCTCAAAAGCACTGCTGTTAACTATTAATCACTTATACTACTTGTACGTGGATGGAAACACTTCTGGCCAGAATAGTATGCAGCGCAACAACAATATGAGTGCAATGATGAGTGTTTCTTGATAATTATACGATACTTGTATGAGCGAGTATACTGCAGCATCTTTTATAGTGATGGACCGTATTAAAAAACTCTGCGAACTTGAAATGCTTACAGATCTAGAAGTTTGCCTTTTATAAATCAGGATTCGCTAATATATGAGGGCGATCCCAAAACAAATCGACCTGACGTATAGATGGCGGCAGTAGTTAGAAAAAAAAAATTAATTTTGTGAAATGTGTCAACCTTATAAAATCCATGCTTTAAGTTTCCATGTTTGGTATTTTTTTTTTGAGTCATCAAAAGTAAATGTTCTCAAGAAATTTGATAACATGGATTGATTGGTCACGGTTATGTTATTAAATTAACAGGCAAGGCGGTTTCTTGTGACCAATATAAAAATTTTAGTTAACAACCGATCTTGACCAAAAATACGTCATTTGAAAGGTATTTCTTTTAGCTGTCCATCGTATTTACAGATGTGCACCGTTTGAAACATTTTTTCGGAGTAAGGCCCATTTAAAGTTGCTACTAACACATACATGAAATACATACTGTGTGTGTTTATTATAAATATCAACAGCCCTGTGTTGAATTATGAATTGGCTAAAATTGATTAGCATACCATTGGGCTCCTATAAAATTATTTATTAAATGAAAAAATTTTCTAGAATTTGCACTCGAATTTCGAGGGCTGGGCTCGGCTACTCTAATTAAATATTTTTATTTTAAAGGTATCAGTCCAACCAATATTAAAGCCAAGCTAGATTCTACTTTGGGGGAGTCTGCTGCTACTTCGCTGAGCTAAACGTAGATTATGTTGAGAAATAAAGAAAATTTTCCCAAATTTGTTGTCATTTCTGTGTCAGGTCATATTGTTCTGGGACCGCCCTCGTACATACTTGTTTGTATTCGTGTGAATGTTGCATCAGTTGCACTTACAATTTGTAAAATTAATAAATAAATACTTACGAATGAAAGTAAAGTAAAGAACAAATTACAATTGTAAACACATTCATATTTAAGGAAATGCCTGACAAACAATAAATAGAACATCTTTTAAAATTGACGCTTTGGCTGCAGATTTTTACAGTGGGAGATTCAATAAATAATTTCGGTACCGTAAAATAAGTCCCAAAACAAAATATGAAATAAATCCCAAAAAATGTTCATACAGGTTGGGACTTTCATAATAAAATAATTTCCAATGCATTGGGAGAGTGTTGTATGTATGTATATAAAGAACATCTGAAGATAAAGGAAGAAAATATTATACGTGTTATGAAGAAAATTGCAAGTGGCGAGGGATTTTTGAAAACGGGCAGTGTAGTAAGGTGACAATTTCTGTTGAACACAACCATAATCACCAACGGCAAATGTATGAAGACCTTAAAGCCCGTCATCAAATAATAGATCAATGCTTGTACATATGTCGTAAGTACTTTGGGTGCTGTCAACGCTGTAAGTGCATGAGGATCAAGAGAAAACATCGTTTATAGAAGTTTGGCATGACTTTGCATACTGCGTCTTTGGAGCTAATAATATGATTAATGATGATTAATGAGAACATTCCCAACAATAAAAATATTTTGATCGTTGATTTTTTTGCATACTGAGTATTATGAAAAGGTGTGACATCGCCGGGAGGGGCTGAGTGGAACCGCGCCGTGTCAAGTTCCATCTTATATACAAAAATAAAGTTTTGTATGTTTGTTTGTATTTTTGTTTGTGATTTATAGGAGACTACACCACTGGACCGATTGTCTTGAAATTTTTTCATTAGGTAACTGCCATCCGGAAGGAAAAATAGCCAATTTTTTTTGGATTTTTCAAGTGGGCGAGGCACCTCCCATATAACGTAAATTTTGGACATCAAATTTTAACATATAATATATTTACTACGCCAGCAAGAGTTCTGAAACTATGTACATGTACATAGAAATGGGCGGGATCGGACCAATGGGCGTCGCACCCACCTTATAAAATAAATATTTAATGTCATGTATTTAGAGTACTGTAATTGATAAAGTCTTGGGACTTAGTATCAGTTCATAAGTTATGAACGTTAATACTCGGAAATAAAATGGACGGGAGCGGATGAGTGGGCGTAGTGCCCACCATACAAAGTAAATTTATAATGTCAAATATCTGGAGTACTGAAGTAGTGAAAGGCTTGGGACTTTGAGCTCATGAGTTATTAATATATAGCTACCCAAATAATGGCCGGGATCGGACCAATATGCGTGGCACGTTGTATACAAAAAATATGAAGTACTATGAAAATGAAAGTCTTGAAACTTTTGACAAGTACATTAATTACCAAATTGGAAACTATGGGCGTAATGGCCAACATCAAAAATCGCCAAAACCGAAAATCACGCAAAAGCCAAAAAATTAAAATCGCTAGCTAAAAATCAACAAATTCAAAAATTGTTAAAATAAAAATCGCCAAAATCAAAAACCACAAAAAGCAAAAATCGCCAAGATCAACAACAGCAAAAAAAAAAAGGCAAAAATCGCCAAGTCAAAATTCACGAAAATCGAAAATCCCGATTAACAAAAATTGCCAAAATCAAAAATTGCCTATATCAAAAATTGCTACGACCGAAAATCGCGAATAACAAAAATCGCCAAATCAAAAATTGCCAAAATCGCGGATAACAAAAATCGCCAGAATCAAAAAACGCCAAATCAAAAATCCCAAAAAACAAAAATTGCTAAAATCAAAAATCGAAATAAACAATAATCTCCGAAGTAAAAATCGCCAAAACTAATATCACAAAAACAAAAATTTGGTTACAGCTCGTTCATCTAACGTTTTTTTTTTCAACTAGTGCTTATTTCGTGAATGGTAACACTTAGCTCATGTCTGACTTGACAGATAATTAGTTTTATCCTTCCGCTGAACGAATATGGTTGTGTATACGCTTGAACAACGCTGGGAAATATTGCAACATTACTTTGAAAATCATGGTAATGTTGCAGAATGTGTGCGAAAATTGCGTACGGATTTTGGAAGAAGAGAAGCACTGTCAGCTCTGTATGTTCGTTATTTTGTGAAAAAAGTGAAAGAAACTAGCATCCTCATCGATAAACCAAAGCGTGAAAAGCCAAAAACAGTGCGTATACCCGAGAATATTGCTGCTGTGGCAGAAAGTGTGCGTGAAGCGCCATTAACATCAATTCACCGTCTTTCTCAAGAATTGAACATTTCGGAGGCATCATTGAGACGAATTTTGCATAAAGACCTTGGTATGACGCCATACAAGGTCCAATTGGTTCAGGAGTTGAAGCCAACTGACCATCCAATGCGTTTTTGCTTCGCTAAGTGGGCCTGCGATCGACTTACAGAAGATGCCGATTTTGCCAAAAAAAATCATCTTTTCAGATGAAGCTCATTTTGATCTTGGCGGGTATGCAAACAAGCAATATTGTCGCATTTGGGGCACAGGAAACCCGCACGCATACATTGAAAAGCCGATACACCCAAAACGAGTCACTGTTTGGTGCTGATTTTGGTCCAGAGGTATAATTGGGCCATTTTTTTCGAAAATGAGCAAGGAGTGGCCGTTACAATCAATGGCGATCGGGCCATGTTGAACGAATTTTTGTTCACAAAAATTGAAGAGGAGGATATTGGCAACATTTGGTTTCAACATGACGGAGCTACGTGCCACACAGCTGAAGCTACACTCGATGTTTTGCGCCCTGTTTTTGAAGATCGCATTATCAGCCGCAGAGCTGATGTGGTTTGGCCACCTCGGAGCTGCGATTTGACACCGTTGGACTATTATATTTGGGGTGCCCTCAAAGATGAGTGTTACGCCAACAAGCCAGAGACAATTGACGCTTTAAAGGACAATATTCGTGAAGCCATTGGTGAAATACAGCTGCACACGATCGATAATGTGCTTAAAAATTGGACCGATCGTGTAGGCTACTGCATGGTCAGCCGAGACAGCCATTTGAATGAAATTATTTTCCATTATTAACCGGAAGGATTGTACTTTCAAATAAAAAAAGAAATTTAAGATAATATTCAGTAGTTTTTTTTTATAGCATTTTCAAAAAAAAAAAGTTATTTGGCGGACCCTTTAGATAAACATAAAAAGTATTCTTTCATATTTTTGAATTGGGAGCTTTTTTCGTTTTTTTTGGGACCTTATTTATTTATTTATTTATTTACATCAGCTACAGTAATTTATAACATCAGCTGGATATGAAATATATTGTTACACGATCATTTAATAATATAATTATAATATAATAATAATATTGATAATAAATAAAAATAATAATAATATTAATAATAATAATATTATTATAAATGGTTATTTTAATTGAAATGACTAATATTATTAATAAAAAAATACTACAAACATAAGTTAAAAATTGTAATGACTTAAAAGTAGAAGAAACACGGATCACATACCAAGAAGACATAAAAAAAAAAAAAAAAAAAAAAAAAAACGCATAAAAGCAAGGACACATTACAACATGGATTTGGGAGTTAATTCCATTTTTTTTGGTACATATAAAATAACTCCCCAAATTTAGGAAAACACCAAGTCTAAATGTTTAAGAGTTTTGTTTCTTACCCTATACCACTATGCGGTCAGGGTATGAGTTTGCGTTAATGTCCGTTCGTCCATCTGTCTGTCCGTTCGTCCATTCCACTACCTTTGTGTCCATGTAATCAAACTAAAGGTAGCAAATATGAATGTATTTTGGTGAAATTTAAGCTTTCATCGGCTATGAAAGGAACGCTATTGAAAATAGTGAAAATCGGTGCATGTTTCGACCTAGTACCTACAAATGACAGCTATAAAATCGGCTAGAATTGCCGTAAGATTCAAATGATCGTATAAATCTCGGTTATATTTGGTTCGTGTGTAGCTGCTTCGCGATCTCTAATTAATCTAAAAAAAAAAAAAAATATATTGCACTCATTTTCATCAGATCTGGTTTTTCTATATATATATACTAGCTGGACCCGGCAAACGTTGTTTTGCCCTCAATGAATTTTTATTTTAGTTAGAATCTGTATATACCTATATAAAATGTGTGACGAAAATCTCCAGATAATAAAATGAGAGCTTCACCAAAAAATCTTTCATTGCCTTTCAAATCTTTTATCAAATCAAATCACAATGTTTGTGAGCCATGGTACATTCATCCCAAATAAAAATACTGCATTTTTGCAGAACTTTTGCCATACCGGAATGTTTTTTGATATTACAGACGGCATTCTCATTTTTTTGTACGTTTAACGGTGATTTGAGTGCTGAATGAGCTGTGCGGCCACCATGCAATAATGTAGCGGCTTTTTCCTTCTTTTTCGTTAGAATATTTATATATAAAAACGTTTGTGAGTTTATTTATTAAAATTTATATAAATTTGACAACTCATTATTTTTCGAACGACAGCGCCATCTACCGGGTCCAATAAAAAAATGTTTCTAACATACATATATGTACATTCTTAGTTTCATTAAAATCACACCATAAATAAGAATATTCGAAATAACTTTACCCAGCGCCACCTATCGGGTCCATTTATACATACAAAAATTTCTTATGACGAAACATACGTTCATTCTGAATTGCAGTCAAATCGCGCTGAAAGTAAAAATTTTTGTTTTTAACTTGACCCCAACGCCAGCTAGAGGGTTAAAACTAAAAAAAAAAACACAGAAGAGCTCGAACCGAACCTATGCTGGAAATCCTACCTCGACAGCTCTTATGGTTCCGGAGATCATTCGTTACAATCAAATGCATCAACGTTTTTATATATACGCCACGCCCCTTTGCTCACTAACAACTTTATATAGCTATGGTCTTATTATTTCGCAAAAATATCCTTTTGTGAAAATTTCATGACGATCCTCCCAGTAGTTTAGAAGATATTACGATTTTTTATTTTTCTAAAAAGGGGCGTGGTCCCGCCCACTTTTCTTCTTGTATGTATTTCTATTCATGCTAATACCATATGTACCAAATATGACTGCTGTAGGTAAAAAAATTCCCGTGATATGACTTTTTCAAATTTTGGGTTATATGGGCTTGGCACCGCCCCTTTGTCCAATCAAAAATTTATATAGCATATTATTCCTTCCAGAGTCACAGTAACACGCTCTGAAAATTTCAGGAAGATCGGTTCTTTGGTTTGGCCTCCTATAAAGCACAAACAAACACACATTAATTTTTATATATATAGATAGATTGAAAGCAGATTAATTATGATTTAAGGTAAAATGGGGCGAAAAAGGGGGACTTGGTAATAAAAAAATGTATGGCTACCTTACCTGTAGATAAAAACTTTAGATAAATACATATTACAAAAAAATTATTTTGTATAGCAAACATTGTTAGTGGTATAAGTAAAAAAAAAAGGGGGCGGTGAAATGGGCGTGGTTCATAGTTATATGGCGACGTTAACAGTATTAAGAGCAATATACTACCAAATAAAAAAATCCGTTGGAAGGAACAAATTTGTACAGAGAAAAAAAAGTTTAAAACTTTCAATCAAAATTTGGCGTGAAAAGGGGCGTGAAAGGGGGCGTGAAAGGGGGCGTGGCGTAAGAAATGTTTATTTCTACCTCGCCTGGAGTATAATGTGTATACAATTTGAAGTAAATCTGTTAAAAACTATATGGGAGCAATTACATAATTTTAAAAAAGTGGGCGTAAAAGTGGGCGTGGTCAAAAAAGTACCCTATTAATCATGAAAGAGTCCCAGTTAAATGCTGTAAAAATTTCAGGAAGATCGGTCCAGAGGTTTGGTCTCCTATAAGGTACACACAAACAAACAAACAAACAAACAAATAAACAAACACACACTCAATTTTATATATCCTGATTAATATTATAAAAATGACTGTTGGTTTGTATGTTTGTTTGTTTGTTTGTTTGTGTGAGCATCACGCCTAAACGACTAAACCGATTTTATTGAAATTTAGCACATATATAGAGTAAGCTCCAGAAGGAACTATAGGCTATAAAAAAATTTCGATATGGTGGGCGTGGCCCTTTTACGCCCACTTTTTCTTTATCTAATAAACGGCTGAACCGATTTGATTGAAATTCGGCACATAGACAGTGGAAGCTCCGAAAGGAACTATAGGCTATAAAAAAATTCGATGTGGTGGGCGTGGCCCTTTTACGCCCACTTTTTCTGTAACTTATAAACGGCTAAACTGATTTTATTCAAATTTGGCACATATGTAGTGGAAGCTCCGGAAGGAACTATAGACTATACAAATTTTGATCTGGTGGGCATGGCATTTTTATGCCCACTTTTTCTGTTTCTTATAAACAGCTAAACCGATTTCATTAAAATTTGGTGAATAGATAGTCAGTCTACTAACAGCCATTATAGGCTATATTACATTCTGATACGAACTAATGAACAAAATTTATTCAAAAAAAATTTGTAATAAATGGTCAAACAAATTATTAACGAAATAACTGCAGCTTAATCTTGATAATCAAGACCATTATCTGTATTAATCTATAATCCGGCCAGCATTTCTCAACTCTTTCCCTATTAGACAGTTAGGGTTGATACCAACTATATAATTTGTATATAATGCAAACAGTTATTTTTATTGATTTCGATAGAATAAAATAATAGGCATCAAAAAATCCTTTACGATTTCTTTTCCAAGCGAAATTTTTACTGTTTTACGATTACTTCTTATTTTTTTTCATTATTTTATTGAACATTATAATAAAACCGAAAAGACGGATTGAGTTCTGCAATCAATTAATCAGATTAACGAGTTCCTACTGTTAATCTATAATTTTTGTATATTATTTATGCATTTTCAAGTTGCCACTTCACTCATCGTTTTTGTAACAAGATATGATTTCTAATAACTTCCACAATAATACGAAAAAGAACATACGAAATAATTAATGATTAAAAATTAAAGGTGCATACTTCCAGACGTATTCAGTATCGAATGTAGCTCACATTACATTAACCTTTTTCTATCGTGACTAATCTAAGCTAATTAACCATGATTTTATTAGCTTTTAACTTTCTTATTATTAAAGTTTTTAATTGTTCTTCCATTTAAGTAAAATTTGAACATTCCTTATATTAAAAAATATGTTCATTTCACTTATATTTAGTTATCCCTAAAAGTATGCTTATAATAATTATATTTAAAACGACTTCATTTTTGGAATGTATTTAAATCATGTGTTTAACAATATCATTTTTGGAATGTATTTAAATCATATGTTTAACAATATAATTCATCAAAACTTAAAAAAGTAAAGAAAGTTTCTTCGTTTTTTAAAAATGCCACAAAGAAAAAAATCAAATCTCAGTAAAGTTTTAAAAAACACGTTACGTACTAAAAATGCCAGAAATATTGAATCTGTAAGCCAACATTTGCAACGCCTGACCAACTTTTTGTATTAATCTATTCCAGTAAAACGAAGGAAACCCAGGCAACGCCGGGTACACACAGCTAGTATAGATATATATATAACATCCGATATAGTTTTCCTTATATGCAGGCAAAAAAACTAGCAAAGCCACTTAAATTTGGTTTATGCTTATTTTCTATAACCAATTAGATGGACAAGACCTTTTCTGTCACCGAATGGTATAGGATATCGTATAGTCAGTATACACCGACTATAATTTTCTAACTTGGTTTCAACTAAAATTTGTAGGTGGTTTCGGGCACAGATTTTTGCATTGAATTCGAAATTCTTAGCAACGTTTTTCTATCCAGCCAAAATTTTGAAAAATTGCAATATCCTCGAATTATCTGTGATTTTCTCCAGAGATTTTTTATAGAACCTCATTTTGTGGTAAAATTGTTTTCTCCTTCATATCTTATCTTTAAGCAGCTGAACATGGCTAAAGAAATTCTGCAAAAAACTTCTAATGAAATAATAAAATTGTTCCACTGTCCCTTAAACATAAGGTACAATACAAAAAAAAAAAAAACCTTTTATTGATGACCATTTGTTATTGGCAGAGAGCAAGATGAAAGAGATGTGTAAATAAAATATTTTCTAATAAGAAAACCATAAATAAAACTTATACTTACTTGCACTACGCCATGAAAGAAAGCCAAGACATAAGTTAAGGGCAAGAACGCCTTATGGCTACAGTTTTCCAAACGATCTTGAGCGACTTTGAAAAATGTTGAACGTAGATTTAATTTTAAGCCATTCGGAGGTTCCGTTACAACTGTGCATAGATATTGAATAGAAATTCGATAATAAAGCGAAAAAGAGAAAAACCTAAGCAAACATTTTATGGTTACAAAATTATTCTAGTTAACGAATTTAAAACTATTTTGTGGCATCTGGTTTGTATTAATACGATAATAACTTTGAAGCACAATGATATTCCCCATGATTTTCTTTACGGAAATGCATGTATGTGATTTCTTATATTGTGAAATATTTACAATTAAAGAACTTTTATAACAAAAAATTTCGTTTAATATTAATAAGAACGTAGAAGTTATATTTAATTCTTATACAGCATTACAATTTTAAATGATATTTATTGTCTATAAAGTACAATATAAGGACGTCTATCCGAAATCCCATTTAATTTAATTTTGTAACTCTTAAAGCGGAATATTTATTCTTAAGTCCCAAAATGTGAACTTTTTCAGATTTTTTAACGTCGTAAAGAGAGGTTATGAAATATAAATATTTTTTCTTTGGTGGTTTGATTCACAAAACAGGATAAATCACTTGAGAAGATTGCCAGCCAACCTAAAAAAAATTATCCGCAGTACAACTCATTACTTTAAGGGTCATTTTGACTAACTTAAACTTAATCTATTATATAAGTCTTCGGAATAACTTGCATTTTATATTGACTATGAAGAAATTAAAAAAAATTAAAAATGTGTCGATATAAAAAATTTATATAAAAAAAGGTTGTTGGATCCTTGATACCCTCCACATCCGTCTTAAAATCAATATTATAACCAATGTTGGGTACGGCTACAACTTTAAAATAGAGTGCTTTTAAAAAACGGGAATTTTTTAGAAAAAGGATACTTCTTTAAAATAAGGGCACCTTTTTAAAAAAGCGTACTTTAAAAAAAAAGAGTAGTTTTAAAAAAGGGTTCTCTTTTAAAAAATGGTACTTTTAAAAAAATTTAATTTTTTATAGAGAGGGTACTTTTTTTTTATAAAAAAGAGTAAATTTTTATACGAAGAGTACTTTTTAAAAAAAGATACTTTTTAAGAAATGGGAAATTTTTTAAATAAGGGATATTTTTTTGAAAAGATACTTTTTTGAAAAAGGTAATTTTCTCTTTTAAAAAATTGTACTTTTAAAAAAATTTAATTTTTTATAGAAAGGGTACTTTTTTTTATAAAAAAAGAGTAAATTTTTATACGAAGAGTACTTTTTAAAAAAAGGTACTTTTTAAGAAATGGGAAATTTTTTAAATAAGGGATATTTTTTTGAAAAGATACTTTTTAGAAAAAGGTAATTTTTAATACCTTTTTAAAAAACGGTAATATGTTAAGAAACTATACTTTTTAAAAAATGTTCTTTTGTAGAAAATTGACTTTTTACGGAAATGCACTTTTAAAATTTGCAGATTATATTTGCAGTGGTGTGGAGGGTATAGTCAAGCACTGATAGTCGATAAAGGATAATTTTATATATTAAAAAAATTTGTGAAAACTAAAGTCAGGTATTTAGACACTAGGGTGGCCCTTAATAAAAAAAAAAGTGTTCAAACTGTCGGTCTCACCCCCTAGAAATATGCGAATAGCAAAAAACTGAGAAATACAAAGTTTTGGGTCATTCAAAAAACGTTTAGTCATGGCGCAAAGCGATTGAAAATTTCAAGTGTGTTTATAAGGGGAAAATATGAATTTTTTTCAGATTTTACAAAAATTTCGTTCTATAGTTTAATTTTACCGACAAGCTGTTATATAATTCGGGATCAGTATTAAATTATCCTTTCAAAAGGCTATAAAACTTCAAAATCGAATAAAACCTCGCCAAGAAATAGCAAATGCCCCAGACCACTTTTGTGCCAAAAAAAACTAGGTCATGAAATTTGATGGCATTTTTTTCAACTTTGAGAAATTGATTAAACCCATCATTCTTTTTTGGTCTCTATACTTATAAGTACTCAGATATGAAGTATTGTTTTATTACCACGTTGTTAAACTATTGCGCATTGAGACCGAAAATTGGAAATGTTTTTGATAAAATTTTTAAAACTCCCTTTTCAAGTTTGAAAAAATTTTCTTAAACAAAATTTAAAAAAATTAATATATTACTTTAAGGTTTTATTAAATACGTATTGCGGATTAAGTGTATGAATTTTTAAGTAAATCCCTCTTCCGGAATTTTTTTGACAAGGATTTTATTTTTGCGGATTTCGAGAAAACTTGGATTTTTATGAAATATTCTGTAAATGTACTCTTTCTAAATACTTTGTATCAAAAATTCATCACTTTTCTACTTTTAAATGTTATATTTTATCTTAATAGCCTAGGGTTTCGGAAAAAAAATAATATGACTCCATTAACCCTTTTGGAATTGGGGTCACATATGACTTCAAGCTAATAAAAGACAATTTATTCAAAAAAGGCAAATATTTTGTAAGTGCTGTCCAATTTTTAGATGCGACGCTTAAAATATAATAACCAAATGTGTAGAAGTTTCGTTCCAAAAATTTTGGATAAATCCGAGAACGTTGACCCATTATATGCCAAGGCCAGATTTGGATTTTAAGATATTTTTAAATAAAAATTACCGAAAACGAGTTTTTCTATTACACTCGATGAAACCACTATGTCGAATTTAAGGAAAATAATTCGGTTAATTTTTTTTTATTTAACCCTTCAGTGCTCCTGAGATCAAAATTATCCATTGTGATATATCTCTGCTGCAATTGTCTGCTTATTGCTCGCGAATATATATTAAAACAACTTTTAACCAATTTTGTTATAAAATTACTTTATATAATAAAGTAATAGTTGAATTTGTTGCGGCCTCACTCGCCAATTTGCTGGATATTGATAAAAAACGCAAAAAAAAAAAAAAAAATCAGGTCATTCCTTATAATGTTGACATTTTTGATTTTTAATAATCGGTCGCTTTATATTATCTTCAATATCACCTACATCTTTTCAAACTTCTAACATTTTATTTCCCAGTTTTAAATAGTTTATTAAATAAAAGTAAATTTCAAATATAATAATATATAAAAGGTAATATTAAATTAATACTACTCTTAATGGAATAAATTACAAAATTAAATCAAAGTGAATTTCAAAAAACGTCCTATTTTTTAGACATATGACTTAAGTTGTTTTAATTTATATTCGAGAGCAATAAGCAGATAATTGCACCAGAGATATATCATAATGGATAATTTTGATCTCAGGAGCACTGAAGGGTTAAATAAAAAAAAAAATTATCCGAATTATTTTTCTTAAATTCGACATAGTAGTTTCAGCGAGTGTAATAGAAAAACTCGTTTTCGGTAATTTTTATTTAAAAATATCTTAAAATCCAAATCTGGCCTTGGCAAATAATGGGTTAACGTTCTCGGATTTATCCAAAATTTTTGGAACGAAACTTCTACACATTTGGTTATTATATTTTAAGCGTCGCATCTAAAAATTGGACAGCACTTACAAAATATTTGACTTTTTTGAATAAATTGTCTTTTATTAGCTTGAAGTCATATGTGACCCCAATTCCAAAAGGGTTAATGGAGTCATATTATTTTTTTTTCAAAACCCTAGGCTATTAAGATAAAATATAACATTTAAAAGTAGAAAAGTGATGAATTTTTGATACAAAGTATTTAGAAAGAGTACATTTACAGAATATTTCACAAAAATCCAAGTTTTCTCGAAATCCGCAAAAATAAAATCCTTGTCAAAAAAATTCCGGAAGAGGGATTTACTTAAAAATTCATACAGTTAATCTGCAATATGTATTTAATAAAACCTTAAAGTAATATATTAATTTTTTTAAATTTTGTTTAAGAAAATTTTTTCAAACATGAAAAAGGAGTTTTAAAAATTTTATCAAATTCTCTAATGGGAATTTTTATTCGACCTTATGTTTTAATTTTAATTAAATAATTTCTTCCAGCTCGAGGTCTGTTTTTATTAATTTTATTTTTATTAATTTATTTTTCAATATTTCGCCAACGTCCGGTTGGCATCTTCAGGATCTTAAATTATAAGAATAATAAAACATAATTACACCACTGTTCAACAGAGACAATAACAAACATAAAAATATATATAAAATATAAAAATTAAACTCACAAAAAAGGCGCGTAACAATAATTAAACATACATGACGTGTCAACGAGTTAACATCTAATATTGCACTAATTGATCTTATTTTATTTTTCTAATTATATGTCTATAGCTATGTGCACAATTTTCTGTGTCCGTTTTATAATTTATTCTCTTTTCCTTTGGTATGTTAATTATGTGTAGCATTTCCAATGTAAAGCGTCTCTTATAATTCTCTTCAGTATGTAAAATCTCCACATTTTCAAAGTCTGGTGTATGTCCTCTCTCCGCACAGTGGGCCGCAAGTGCTATTTTTTGTGTCGTAAAATTTTTCCTATTTCTCAGGTCTGATTTATGTCCTGCTAATCTAGTTTTTAATTTATTCTTAGTTGTTCCAACATATACCTGATTGCATATGTTGCTTTTGTCACCTTCGCATTTTATTTTATAAATTAGATTTGATTTATCAAGTTTGTTTATTTTGCTCTTCGTGTTGGAGAAAAGTTGTCTTAATGTGTTACCAGCTTTTGGTGCTATTTTGTATTTCTCTTTGTTGTATATGTCCGATTTCTCAATACGCTCCGAGATTCTGGGTACGTAGGTTACCGATTTGTATGATTTTGTAGGTTTCTCTTTAATGATGTTGTTAGTATTATTTCTATTTATTTTAACAAGTTTTTTAATTATATTGTCCGGGAACGAGTTCTTTTTTAATATGACTTGTATCCTCTTTTATCAAAAACATTTCCAATTTTCGGTCTCAATGCGCAATAGGTTAACAACGTGGTAATAAAACAATACTTCATAACTGAGTACTTATAAGTATAGAGACCAAAAAAGAATGATGGCTTTAATCAATTTGTCAAAGTTGAAAAAAATGCCATCACAAAGTTTTATAGCCTTTTGAAAGGATAATTTAATACTGATCCCGAATTATATAACAGATTGTCGGTAAAATTAAACTATAAATCGAAATTTTCGTAAAATCTGAAAAAAGTCATATTTTCCCCATATAAACACAATTGAAATTTTCAATCGCTTTGCGCCACGACTTAACGTTTTTTGATTTGCCCAAAACTTTGTATTTCTCAGTTTTTTTGCTATTCGCATATTTCTAGGGGATGAGACCGACAGTTTGAACACTTTTTTTTCCCTCCATATAACGAAGGGCCACCCTATTAGACACAGATAACTATGTCATCAATCATTGAAATTTACTCAACTCCCACCTTACTCAAGTTATACTCAAACGCGATTCTTCCCTGTACATTTCTTATGGGACACATTCACTCAAGCAATCCGAATTCTATTAGCTCCTCTTCTAATGAATGGATCTTGATCGTTTCACTCTAAGAACACTCAGTGGATCAAGCTCTTTCTTTTGAGCTATTAACTGTTTAAATTCGTTGAGTTTGAGGAAAGTTATGCGTGCACAATCAACTTTGCATTACGCAACACGAAAGTTAACGTACAGATTTCATTACAGTATAACACATACCCTGTGTTGAATTGTGAATTGCCAAAAATTTGAATACAAAGTGGCCTTTATTTCCGTGTGTTCGACATATATTTATAATGAAATAAACTTAATGAATTAAATAGATTAAAAACATTGAAAGAAATAAATTGAATGATAAAATAAAATTTCTTAGAATTTGCACTCGAATTTCGAGGGCTGGGCTCTGCTAGTTTATTTTAAATTATATTGAATTAATTGAAATTAATGGTGGGGAAAAAAAAATATATTGATAATGAAGAAAATTGCCAAGGATTTTCCAATATAATTAGTTTTTCTTAACATTTGGGACTTGGCTTCGAATCCAGTAAGATAGAAGAGAATAGAAGAGAACAATGCCTAATTTATTGGAAAAGATTCGAATTTGCACTACTAAGAAAAGAAGGAAATTAAACACATTTCTTTTGGGGTAATTTCCTGTAGTTCCTTATTCCTACAAGTACAAGGAAATCAAAAAAAAATTTTTTTTGAAGACATGCTTTTATACGCTTTCAGATAAATTACAAGTAATAATTACACTGTGGAACAAATTCAGGTTAGCAAAAGTTAGGTCGATTCTGAGAGTAAGGGGTGAAAGTAGATGCTAAATTAGAAGACCCGTATCGCGGCGTTTGTTTATGTTAGTTCGATTTTTTTTTTTATCGACCTTCGAACTTTGCAGTGAAATGCCGATTTTCAGCATATTGTTTATATGGTTTTTTGGCTATAACTCGTCGACTAATTGATATTTTTTCAATCTGTAAAAGCCAAATTATTGCTAGAGACCTGTGCAACAATCAAAATTTTTTAAAAAATTGATTTAGAAAATTTTTGTGGTGCTTATGAAACAAAATGTTGGAAAAATAATTTTTTTTTCATGCTTTTTGAAAATATTTTCCACCAAACCTCTTTTTTGCTTTCTGTTTGATCTATAATATGCTTCTCAGTTTCTTCAATAAATTTAATTTGAAAAGAAAATGGTCTTAGTCGATAATTTGCGTTAAAAATCCCAAAACCATTAAATAAAAAGCGATTTAGGTAGAAGTAATTAAAAAGGGAAGTTCCAAGAATTAGGAATTAGTAAAATAACTTTTTTGTTTTCAACCACCGCAGGTAGCGATTTTTTTTATTTCGTACAAGCGAACTAATTTCAAAAATGAAGATTCAGTTAAGACTCGAAACTCAGCCGAAGCTGATGTCTTTTAATTTTCGCTCGGTCGTGATAAAATTCGCTATTAATTTTTTTGGAACTTATTTCATTTTGTGAGTGATTTAAGTTAAGTGCATCGGTTTCATAAAAATAAGAAAAAACTGTATAATATATATTGTATTAAAAATGTCGGAACAAAAATATAAAATGGACCATTTTTGTAATGTTGTGGGCGTTTCATAGCAAGCGATGAAAAATGTGGCAATGCGAGTGATTTTTTTTGGAAGCCTATAAACAATATTTCTCGCAAGAGTTTATCACTGACGGAAACTATGCCCCTAAAAAAGTTTGCTTTAATCGCTATTCAACTCTTATGCAATGGAAAAGTGAAAAGAAGAAGGCTGTGCCTTTTAGTATACCAATGATGTGGTTAGACAATAGCCCGCATCAAGAAGAAAATTGCTATGGATGTATCAACTACAATAAAAGTTTGAATAGAAGGAAAGCAAAGAATAAAATTTATGTAGCAGTGCCAAGTGTCCAATTACCATTACCGCACTCAGAATTCGTTCCAGTACCAACATACCGAAGTATTGTTCTTCAAACAAATATCAGTACTACAACCGCCGCTGCTACATCCGTGGATTTCTTCTCAGAATACGACCCTGGTGAAGGTACATCCTATGAAACATCAAAGGACCCAATCCTAGTCACACAAAACCAATTGGATGGAATTGTTGCAAATTTGTGTTTGACTCAGACAAAATCAGAACTACTGGCTTCATTTTTGAAAGGAAATAATTTGCTGGCGAAAGGTACCAAAGGACGAAATTATCGACCTTTCTAATGATGACCAAGATATTAGAGAGAGCAGTGATGTTGATCCACAGCCGCCTGCTAAACGGCAACTGGCCAAATCATTAATTTAATTTATTTAATTTTTTTACTTAAAATTTTTCATAACTAACATTTCAAAAATATATTTTTTTCCATATTTTTATAATTTCTTTTTCAATGTTTCTTCAAAACCAACACACTGAACAAAATTGGTACATAAAAAATGAGAAGTAAATTAATATTTAGCTGGAAAACGCAAGTTTTGTATTATGATTGTTTTCTTTTTAAATGAAATTTATTGGAGAAACTGAGAAGCATATTGTAGATCAAACAGAAAGCAAAAAAGACTTAGTTTTGTGGAAAATATTTTCAAAAAGCATGAAAAAAAATAATTTTTCCAACATTTTGCTTCATAAGGTAGTGTAAATTCGATTAAAAAAAATTCACTTTAAACTTTCTTTACTAAATTTTTCAGTTATTGCAAATTAGGATCTCTTACTTGTCAGTTTAAATGACAAATATGAACGTAATCCGTGAAAAAATATTTTATTTGCTAACATCTAAAATTATGAAAATTTGATTTAATTATTACTTTTCTGACAATATGTATTTTGAACTGGAATTCGCTTTAAAATTTTCTAAAGACATACAATTATCTTAAGGAGTGAGATTGAAGCAATGTTAATATACATTAAATGTAATAATTAGGAAACCATTGGACCTTGAGCTCTGATTTTTAATTTAATTTACTACTATGGACCTTTCCCGGAGATCGTTATTTTAATTGGTTTTGTAGTAGCTTCTGTCACTTTTCTGGCACAGATAGTTCACCTTTGTTTAAAATCTACATTTTTGGACGCCCTTAACGAGCTTAATAGCTCTGTATTGACCTTAGCTCGGGGCAGTATGGATGATTTACGTTTCTTGTAACATACACCACATTACTAGTATTGCACCGGTCAAGAGCTTTCTTACTGTAGTGACAGGATGTCAAATCGGGCCAAAAATATGTGGATCCGTTCTACCAATGGTCAAATTCTCCGGATACTTTCAATGCCATTAGAAACAGTTTGACGACAATCCCTTGATTCTTTGGCCAACTATTTATTGGACCAAGTTGGATTTCATTGAAAATATTGAGTAATTTTAGCACGTACTTCTATTTCATTACTCATTAAAATGAAACTAATAAAAAATTAACCGGGTTGGCATAAAGTACAAAAAGTGACATATTTATCAAAAAAAAAAAAAAAACAAAAAACATAATTCTTACGAAAAAAGTTAAGAGGAAAACTAGTGCTAACATTTTTCTCTCTCTCTCACTCTTTACAACATAGTTCCACCCTAAGAAGTTATAATTACCCAAAATTCTAACTTCAGTTGAAAATATTAACAAAGCTCTTAGTTTTTTGCTTATTCGACACCCAAATCCAGTAATCTTAAATCTAGTTCACTTACCCTTTAATGACTTTTGTAATATACCAATTGGGAAATTATCACTAGCATCAGTTGTAATCCATAAACGAAAATCAGGATGTGGCGTATCAACTTTTTCCAAGTATTTTTCTAATTGTCGCACAAAGCTTATTAACAAATGACCATTTTGAAGCATTAACCACATTCCCTGGCGTAAACAATTGTCCAATAAATTCATTGCAGCCTAGATTTATTAAAAAAAAAAAAACAAAAAGAATTTATATATTTCCAAGTAGCTGGGTTTTTCTACAAATAAATTACATAACTGTAAATAATTCAAGGGGTAAATTTTAAGTTTACATTTTATTTAAATTTTTTAAATTCATCTGTTTTTAAATTTTCTATAAAAGAAACATTAATGAAAATAAAATGTTTTGTGCATAAATTATAATGGGGTGGAATTGGAGTCGCTTTTCATTTTGAAATACAACATAAATAAACAAGTAGGAGTGTTATTGGATATTGGGTCTCTCTACCTTTGTCTTAAACTGAATACAGTAAACAGTAGTTAGTTATTTATTCTTTATTTTTATATTAACAGGACGAAAATGAGAACATTCGATTATGACATACCGTCGTCAAGCGCTGGTATTTGCAAATATAAATTATATTAAATAATTAGTTTAATATATTAATAATCACTAGCAGATTCCGGCCCTCGAAATTCGAGTGCAAATTCTAGGAAATTTTACTTTTTCATCAAATAAAGACCCTAAAGGTATGCTAATCAATTATAGCCGATTCACAACACAAAAAGCAAACTCATTTTTATTACAAACACATTAACACATTTAAACACACACATAGAATTATATAATTTTATGTATGTGGTAGTAGCAACTTTAAATGCAATTAACTCAAAATAAAGGAAAAAATTTTAAAATCTGTAAATCTTCATATCGGCTAAAACGAAATACCTTTCAAATAATATACTTTTAGTCAAAATCGGGATAAAACGGTAGAACAAAACATCATTCACAAGGAATCGCCTAGCCTATTAATATTATAGATTTTCTGTACTTAAGTCCTTTCTATAAGTTCTGGCTCTGTTAGAAATATTTTTTTTTGCATTGATATTGCATGTGCCGATAAATAGGGCATTTGGCTAACATATGAAATATATTTTCAGGCTCATTAAGGTTACATAACGAGGAAGTTATTGGAAGCGGGTGCCATTTAGTTCAATTAAATAATATCTCGTCTTAAAGATCCAACTAATTGTATTAACATTTGGTATGGTTTCAAAATAGAGTTGTTCACTTTCATAGCTTGGCTATTTATAGAACCGATTTGTCTCTGATACCTTTTGCAGAAACAATGCCCACTCCTTGATTCCCAAATGTGTTTTAACATCTTCTCTTAGGTGCTCCCAATCTTCTCCAGAAACACATTCTGCAATTCTGATTGTATTACACTCTCTGCATAATTTGTCGATGTAATCCAGTATTAGTTATTGAAAATACAAATGATATTAATTTATACAGATTTTCTACATTGTTTCTATCACATTTTTTCTTCCACGTGTACTGCTCAAATAACAGAGCATGTTCTTCAACGCGTACATCTAAAAATTAAAACATTACCCATCGCAATCGAAAAAAAACGAAATTAAGTCATAAACAACATATAAAATTTCTCTGTTTTCTATTTTATTACCATCTTTTTGTTTTTATTTTTTTATAACAACTACTGAATTATTTTAGATTTTTTAAATAAATTTGGTTGAAACAATTGTTGTCGTTATTATAGGGGTGCTTCAGATTTTTCCGATCGCGATAATGTGTAATTTTTAGATGTACGCGATAAAGAACATGTTCTGTTTTTTTTTTTAGCAGTACCCGTGCAAGAAAACTAAGTTAAAATAAAGCTACACTCGAATCTGTGTGGTTTTTGTGTATTCGAAACAAAAAATACGTGATAAAAAAATGTTCGCGTAGATAACGAAATATTAAAACGAAACACAGTCATGATTGTGTTGGGCACCGTACAAAATTTAGAAACACACATAATTGATATGAAAATGAAAATGTGATTTTTGGTCTTAGCTATGTTTGTTTACACATGTATGTACGAGTATTTTATTCAGTCTGTGTTTTTTTCTGAACTCTGGTTTTTCTACCTTATACCACAATATAGTCAGGGTATAATAACTTTGTGCTGATGTTTGTAACTACCAAAAATACTTGACCCATCTTTTATTATATCGATCGACTCAGAATCACTTTCTGAGTCCGTCCGTCCGTCTAAGTGTCCATGTAAACTTTGTAATCAAACTGGAGTTCACAAATATGAATTTATTTTGATGAAATTTAGTATATAAGCTTCTGTCGGCCATAGGATGAACACTATTAAAATTGGGGAGATCGGTTCATATTCGTACAAATGACACCTATGAGATCGGCTCAAATTGCCGTAATATCCAAATTATCATATAGATCTAGGTAAAATTGGGTTTGTGTCTCTTTATTATATCCAGTTATCAGTAGTCCAAAAATGAACCCTATAAGACAATTCATAGTCGTAGCCTCTATATGAAGCTGATTCCCGATCTCCACTTAAATCTATTAAAAATACACAAATATTCCACAGATTTTTCTCAAATTTGGTTTTGTTAAGGAATTGGAAATTTTAGAGCATAAAGTTTTAAGGTGCTGTATTGGGAAATATTTTGAATCTTTCTCCAAACGTTTTTCGAATTTGTTTATTTATAATGAATCAAATATTACACCCATTGGCCATTATGTCGGTGATATTTTAAAGAGGTTTATACTAGGAATATCTAATCATGAAAACAAATATGTTAAAGATATTTTTAATTCTCAACGAGACTTTAACTGGACAAATATTAATTATTTGTCTCCTATTGGTTACATGAATGAAGAATGTACTTGCTCTGAGTTATCTGTTTCTTTATATCCCAATTTTTATAGGAAAAGTACTCCTGGTACTCATAGGGGTTGAATTTGCCCTTTCTTAATTTATTTTCAGTTTTGCGTTTGTTTTTGTTTTTTATACCCTATACCACTATGTGGTTTGGGTATAATGACTTTGTGCTGCTGTTTGTAACAACCAAAAATGTTTGACCTAGACCCATCTTTAATTATACCGATCGAATCAGAATCACTTTCTGAGTTGATTTAACAATGTCCGTCCGTCCGTCCGTCCGTCTGTGTGTCCATGTAAATCTTGTAATCAAACTGCAGGTCGCAAATAGGAATATATTTTGATGAAATTTGGTATATAAGCTTTTCTCGGCCATGGGATGAACGCTATTGAAATTGGTGAGAATCGGTTCATGTTCAGACCTAGCCCCCATACAAATTACCCATCTGAAATCGACATAAATTTCCATAAGATCCAAATTGTCATATAGATCTTACTCAAATTGGGTTTGTATGCGTTCATTACATCCATTAATGAGTAGTCCAAAAATGATCCCTTTGACCCCATATAGAGCTGCTTCCCGATCTTCATTTAAATCTATCAAAAATCAAAAATATTGCACTGATTCTTCTCAAATTTTGTTTGTATATATTTTTGCAAAATACAAGAGACTTTACCAAACATGATCAGGATCGGTCCATTTTTGGACCTAGTCCCTATATAGATATAGCATCCGATATGAACTTTTTCATATCTGCAGCCAAAAAAATTAATAAAAATCCCACTCAAATTTGGTTTTTGCTTATTTTCTATGTCCAGTTAGTTGGGCCTAAGAGACAGGGTTTCTAAACGCATGGTATAGGGTATCGTATAGTCGGTCCTGCTATGAAAGTCCCAGGAGCAAGGGCGTTGAAATTAAAATAGTTTGTTATACAATTTTCACTATATATTGAAAGCATGGCTGCAATTCCACAAATATTGTATTTAAGATATTACACTATAGTCTTAAGTTATCTTTTGTTATTGTTACTGTATCATTATATTGTAGAAAAAAAAGACTCAATAAATTTAAACTTTAAACTTTAAACTTTTGGTTTGTATATGTTTTTTCAAAATATATGTGACCTTACCAAATATGGTCTGGATCGGGCCATTTTTCGACCTAGTTCTCATATAAATATAGCATCACGATATGAACTTTTTCATATACAGAGGCAAAAAAAGTATAACAATGCCATTCAAATTTGATTTATACTTATTTTTTATATCCTGTTAGCTGGATCTAAGAGATAGGTTCTCTAAACGCATGATATGGGGTATCATATTGTCGGTCTAGGCCAACGTTCAGAAAATACACACATCAAACACACAATGTACTGTCCTGAAGCAGCCAACACATATTTTAATTTTCATATCAATTATGTGTGTTCCTAAATTTTGTACGGTGCCGAACACAATCATGAATGTGTTTCGTTTTAATATTGGTTGTATAAACAAACATGTTTCTATCACGTATTGTCAAGGACCATATATGTATAATATTATATTATAATATTATATTATACAATATTATATTATAGTGTTATAATATTATATATGGTCCTTGGTACTGTTCGATTGAAATACACATAAACCACACAGGTTCAATTGTAGATTTATTTTAAGTTCATGTTCTTCCACATGTACGGCTGAAAAAACATAAACCTGTGTGGTTTATGTGTGTTCGAAACAGAAAATATGTGCTAGAAACACAACCAAATATTAAAACGGAACACATTCATGATTGTACAATATTTAGAAACACACATAATTGAAATGAAAATGAAAATGTGTGTTTGTTGGTCTGAGCTCCCAGTTGGCTACGTCTTTAAGACATCTTACGACAGGTACAAGGCAATATTAAATCATTGAAGACAAATTGAGGACAGTTCGAACAAATCGTTGACAAAATTTTCATATAAATGTCCGGAAACATAAAGACCATAAAATAGACAATTTTGCTTATCTGGCCGTTGACGATTGTATGAGCGAAAAAGGTTGTTCATTATCGATGACGACCATATAATCGACAATATGCTCTATCTAGTCGTCGACGACGACGTAGGCTATATAATCTACAATGTGATCGTTGACGACCATTCCGGCGACAATATCCTTCATACTGTCGTTGACGACAATATAATAGAAATATTCCCCTCGCACTACGTCAACGACAGTATGACGAACACTTTCGCCCTAAATAAAGTGAAAGTACACATTTTTAAATTTCATTTTAATTTAATTTCATTACAATATTAAAAATAATAAAGAAAAAACAGAACAAACGATAAAAATAATTAATTCATTTTAAAAATAAGTTATTTATAACTTAATATATAACTTATTTATTTTCCTTACTTTCTTTCCGTGATTTTTCGGTATTTTTAATTTTACGAAAAACTGATAGTATCTCTTTGGTGGGCTGTGTTTGTTTACAAATACATATGTACTATATTTTTATTCAGTGTGTGTATTTCTCTGAACTCCGGTCTAGACCGACCATAATTTTCTTGCTTGTTTATATTTAAAACAATTCGCTTAAAAACTAGCTTTTGTAAAAATTGGTTAGCTTTTAACTCAAAAGTTTCCTATTTAGTAAAATAAAGACTTTTTTTGATATGTTTAGCCCATTTTTTAGCTTAGTCTTTATACCATGTAAATCCGAAATTGTGCGTGAATCGTTTTCTAAAGCCAATATGGATGCATGAAATTCATGCATTATGTTATGAATGAAAAACAAATAAGCCTCAGATAGTCCTTCCTCCATATATTCCTCATCTTCAGTTAACAATTCAAAATCTGATATTCATTGGGAGACTATTTGCATAGCGAATCCAAAAAATTGTTTAATTTTTTTGGGTTGCCAGAGCAGATCAGCTAAATTCATTAAATCGTTTTATTATTTTCTATATCGACGGATAAAACAATTAAAGCGCAATTTAATGCAATTCGCCTGAACTGTTTGTTCAGTTTCATTTGTAAATTTTTGAAAAACGGAATTGCAAATTCCATAATTAACGGCTGCATTGTTAGAACTATAGGAAGGGATTTGTTGAATTTTTATTTTAACTTTGAATCGACTTTTAACCCTTTTCCCGTGATCCAATCGAGTTGAAACTTTGCAGGAAAACGATAAAAATGATCTGACTCATTTTTTTAAAATTTTATTTTTGGCATAGATATTTTCAATCAATAAATTATTTAATTACATGATGGTAAATTAATTTATAAATAAAGGGAGTATAACAAAATATTGGTTGTTATGGGTTGGGTTTTTAAATCATGTTCTTTAGTAATGCCTATTATATATTTTTGATTTTTTGCCCTTGGGTTTATCAAGAGATCGGATTCGTTCGTATTTAATTACAATATCCGTTTGACATAATTTGCTCATTGCAGTGAAAGCATCCTTATTATACCCTATACCACTATGTGGTTTGGGTATAATGACTTTGTGTTGCTGTTTGTAACAACCAAAAATATTTGACCTAGACCCATCTTCAATTATACCGATCGAATCAGAATCACTTTCTGAGTTGATTTAACAATGTCCGTCCGTCCGTCCGTCTGTGTGTCCATGTAAAGCTTGTAATCAAACTGCAGGTCGCAAATATGAATGTATTTTGATGAAATTTGGTACATAAGCTTTTATCGGCCATGGGATGAACGCTATTGAAATCGGTGAGAGTCGGTCCATGTTCAGACCTAGCCCCCATACAAATTACCCATATGAAATCGACATAAATTCCCATAAGAACCAAATTGTCATATAGATCTTACTCAAATTGGGTTTGTATGCGTTCATTACATCCATTAATGAATAGTCCAAAAATGATCCCTTTGACCCCATATAGAGCTGCTTCCCGATCTTCACTTAAATCTATCAAAAAACAAAAATATTGCACTGATTCTTCTCCAATTTTGTTTGTATATATTTTTGCAAAATACAAGAGACTTTACCAAACATGATCAGGATCGGTCCATTTTTGGACCAAGGCCCTATATAGATATAGCATCCGATATGAACTTTTTCATATCTGCAGCCCAAAAAATTAATAAAAATCCCACTCAAATTTGGTTTTTGCTTATTTTCTATGTCCAGTTAGTTGGGCCTAAGAGATAGGGTCTCTAAACGCATGGTATAGGGTATCGTATAGTCGGTCTAGACCGACTATAATTTTCTTACTTGTTTTTTTTTATCGATGCGGAATATTCAGGTGTTTGATTCCATCTTTCAGAAAAAGTAGTATATCTTGTTTTTTTTTTCGATGGTCCAGGTTCCCCGTTGTTTTCCATGTTTACCAACACACTATACGGATTGATTTATTCTATATATAATACTATATTTTTTTAACAATTGTATTTTAAACAAAAAATAATTTTAGCTTACATACATATCTATAATAATAGGTTAGACGATTTCTTGTGACGGATGTTTTGTTCTACCGTTTTATCCCGATTTTGACCACACGTATATTATTTGAAAGGTATTTCTTTTCAGCCGTTTTACAGATTTACAGATTTTTAAATTTTTTTCCTTTTTTTTTGAGTAAATTGCATTTAAAGCTGTTACTAACACATACATAAAATTATACATATGCTATGTGTGTGTTTTATTAAATTTGTTAATGTGTTAATGAGTTTGTTATCTTCATTCACAATAATAATAAACCATAAAAGTGTTGGTTTTTGAATTGGCTAGGTTGGAAAATAAAGCTGCATAGAAATTGCACTCGAATTTCGAGCGCTAGAATCTGCTAGTCTTTATTATTTAGTGAGTGTTGCTATAATAAGACTCTAATAAACTGACCTTTTTTTAGAAGTATTTTGTTATTTTTGGACTAAAACATGGTACATTTAAAAACACTTCTTTCTTTTTTTGCTAATGTTTATTATACCTATACCACTATGTGGTTTGGGTATAATGACTGCTGTTTGTAACTACCAACAATATCTGATCTAGACCCATCTTTTATTATACCGATCGACTCAGAATCACTTTCTGAGTCGATTTAACGATATCCGTCCATCCATCCGTCCGTCTGTGTGTCCATGTAAACCTTGTAGTCAAACTGCAGGTCGCACACATGAATATATTTTGGTGAAATTTAGTACATAAGCTTTCATCTGCCATAGGATGAACGCTATTGAAATTGGTGAGAATCGATCCATGTTCAGACCTCGCCCCATACAAATGGCCCCTATGAAATCGACATAAATTGCCATAAGATCCAAATTATCATATAGATCTCAGTCAAATTGGGTTTGTATGTGTTTATTATATCCATTAATCAGTAGTCCAAAAATAATACCTATAGTCATAGGACCCATATAGAGCTGCTTCCCGATCTTCACTTAAATCTATTAAAAAAACCAAAATATTGCACAGGTTTTTCTCAAATTTGGTTTGTATATATTTTGTCAAAATATAAGTGACTTTACCAAATATGGTCAGGATCGGGTTATTTTTCGACCTAGTCCCCATATAAATATAGCACCCGATATGAACTTTTTCATATCTGCAGCCAAAAAAATTAAAAACAATTCCCCTCAAATTTGGTTTATGCTTATTTTCTATATCCAATTAGTTGGACCAAAACGATAGGGTCTCTAAACCATGGTATAGGGTATCGTATAGTCGGTATAGACCGACTATAACTTTCTTACTTGTTTTTTCTTGCTTTTTGTTGACAGTTTGATGGAAAAATTTCAAAAATTCTTTTTAAGCTTGACAAATGAATATTTTTCTTGATTCTTGACACTCATTGACACCCTATAGGACACACATATTGGAATAACAACAAGCAATAAATATATTTTTTCAAGATTGTTTCACATTTTTATAGAAATATCGGCTTTGATGATTTTAAAACCCAACTTGCTCATAATGTCAGTGAATCATTTTCACTAAAAATTGACAACCTAGGTAACCTTTTGAGGGATTCATCGTAATTTCCAAAGACGGACAGATGGACATCGCTATAACAATTCCTCTTTTAATAAAGATCAATAACATATATACATATATATTTTTGAGGTATAGATTTTGAGTTATTATAAATGGTATGACAAACCTATTTATACAGCTTAATGACGTTTAATGTTGTATATCATTCAAACTTATTGAAACTAAATTACAAAAACGAAAAAAAAAAAATATATAAAAAATATATTTCCAAAATACGAACATCACACGGCCTTTAAATATACAAGTATACTCTACTGTGTATACTTGTATGTATGTTTGTTTGAACAAATATACACACTTAGTTACAAGTGTTTTGAGGAAAAACAGCCAATAAAATTGATGGACTGTGAGTTGTGAACTGTACCACATGTCCAAATTCATTAGCGTGTTGAGAAATTTATTAATGACAGACAATTAAAGGAAACTTATTTAAAATTGCATACTTCTAGGCTAACAATAAAAAAAATAACCTAAACTAAACAATACCAATAACTAACACTGCCTAACACACGACCTCAGGCTCGACTATTTTTTAATAAAATTAACTTATCGAAGGTCGAAATAGTTTCATAACATAACTAACAATTCAAGTTAACTGCAAATTACACATGAATTTCACTGTATTTATAATGAATAAATTCTTTAGGAAGTCCATTCGAAAGCATTGTATTAAGAAAAGTTAAAAATATATTGAATATATAAGTGGGGATTACGTTCCTTTCAAGAGAATATGAAATATTTTTAAATGAGCCCTTAAATACATGTATATTAATTTTACTGTACATTTGGTTTCTCGGAACATGCTAAATTATACAGAAATGAAACAAGAAACATAAATGAAGCAAGAAAACAATATCAAATAAAGCATTTTGTATTGAAAGTTCGTGAGTAAATTGACACTTGATTTTCGTTACTAGAATACGTTGCTTGGGAATAAAGTGATAGATATTCGTTTTGGTGCACAAATGATTTTATATAAATAATTAATAATTCAGTTGAATTCTTATTAATGTTTTATTGTGGGTTGCTCATGCTTTTGAACTTTTGCTAACTAAAATATGTTGCCATTTATGGTCGAAGTGTATTAAGAACGCTGATTAAAAATGTAGAAATTCCATTGGCGTCTTATATGGACTTTTTTGATTAACTAAATTATGAGCTTATATTGATATTTGAACTACAATACAACCTTACTTTGCAAATCATTGTGTATTCTATATTCAGAAAAGAATATAAATTCACACCGTTGAGGCATTTAAAGTCAGATGACTAATTTCCGGTGTTGTGAACGAGTGAAATTTTAGTCATTCATATGAAATTCATGTTTTTTTTTATTCGACAGCATTCTTAATATTACCCGACAGAATCTAAGAATTTTTCTGTAACAATGTTAAAGTAGAGTATACTTTTAGGGGTTAAATAAAAATAATACATATTCATTAATTAGATGAACAAATTAATTCAATGGTAATGGGTTTTAATTAATTGATTAAAATATGATTACCATTAATAATGCCCCAATTGAAAAAATAATTAGTTTTTCGAAACATTATTTTGTATACATAAATATATATATACATATATACTATATATAGTGAGTACAATGGAAACTTTTAACGAAATATGTTTTTGACGATTTGAACGGTCAATACCAAAAAAATTTATCATAAAATTAAAAATTCTTTTATTAATTTAAATATTTTTATATTTTATTTATTGATATATTTTATTGAAAAAAGAAAAAATATTAACATAAAACAGCTTAACTTCAGAAAAAAAAAATAAAACTTAAAAGTATACATAAAAATGTTGTTGACAAAACATTGGAAACCTTTACTGTACAGTAAATGAAAACTTTCCCTTATATTTTTGGGGTCAATATTTCGTTGGGTATCCATTATTTAGTACTGCTACAAACGAGTACTGCTACAAACGAGGTATGGAGTCAATTCAATTGTTCATGATTCATTGAAATTTTGTTGACTCCCTGAATTAACTGACTCTGCGAGATCTGTATTGTTTGTCAAATTTCGTGTCCGTATTTTGCGATCTACAATTTCCGTTAGATTTTCTATGGGATAAAAATTTGGTGATTGGGCTGGCCATTCTAAAATACTATTAGCATTAGACTGTATCATTGGGATGTGTGGCTTGGGTCATTGTCATGTTGGAACTTCCAGAGCAGGTGCATATTTTCCTTTAAGTATGGAGGCATTAGGTCATTTAAAATTAGTCTATAACCAATTCCAGCTATAGTATCTTTTAATGCCTGAATTGAACCTATTACTTGGCCCCAAATGCAACCCCATGCCATTATATTGCCACCGCCAAACTTAATAGTTTTATTTGTATATTTTCGTTCTAGACTTTTGCCTAGGGTCGTCGTAAAAAGTGTTTTCCCTTATGGCTTCTTAAATTAAACTTACACGCATCTGAAAAGAAAACAGTATTCCAATACCGTCTAGAGCAGTTCATGTATACTTTAGCAAAATTTATGCGAGCCAGACGATTTTTCTCTGATATCAGTGGTTTCTTCACAGGACGATAACAACCAAGATCGGGAAACAGTTTGAGCACATATTTTTAGTTTCCGCTTGTTAATGACCTCTTTAGATTGAATTTATGGACATTTTTAAACTCTTTTCCTATTAAATTATCCTGTCTTTGACATGTTTTACGGGTCCTGCTGTCAAAAATTTGAGCCGTAACCGTAACTTTTTCACAATATTTTTTGAAACATTTTTAAAATTGTGGATTTATTCATAGAATAGTTCTCACATAATTTCTTTTGCTTAAGACCAGCAGTAAAATCATCTATTGTTCATGTTTTTAACTGTTCACAAAATTTTATTCTTGCCATTTTACAATATTTATAATATAAAACATCGAAAAATACACCTGTATTTATAAAAAACAATTGAAAGAAAGTGTCAGAAACTGTGAATATTTAAATAACGGTTACAGTTTTTTTTTCAAATTTTCTTTCACACCATCTTATATCTTAATTGTATTAATCAACTCGGGTACAGAAGTTTAAAAGTTTCCATTGATTTGGCTTACATAAAAAAAATTCTTTTTGTTCGTTTATCTATTTTGTTTTTAAATTGTGCTTTTTGTGACAAATTTATTATCTTTCGGTAGAAAGCGAAATAATTAAAAACAAAATTGGCAAATACAGAATTTTGTAAAAGTTTTCAATATATTATCACCCATTATATATCTACTAGCAGACTCCAGCGCTCGAAATTCGAGTGCAATTTCTAGGCAGCTTTATTCTTCAACTTAGCCAATTCACAAACCAACACCTTTATGGTTTATTATCATTGTGAATGAAGATAACAAACTCATTAAAAAATTTAGTAAAACACACTGGCATATGTATAATTTTATGTACGTGTTAGTAGCAACTTTAAATGCAATTTAAATGCAATTTACTCAAAATAAAGGAAAAAATTTAAAAATCTGTAAATCTGCAAAACGGCTGAAAAGAAATACCTTTCAAATAATATACGTTTGGTCAAAATCGGGATAAAACGGTAGAACAAAACATCGGTCACAGGAAATCGCCTAGCCTATTAATGTTATAGATATATATATAGATATATATGTCTAAAATCACTACTTTAGACAATAAATAATAATTCTTTTTTTTTTTTTTTAATTAATAAATACCAAAATAAGTATCGATAACTTTGTTTGAAGTTAATACGTTTTTGTACAATTAAGTAGGACTTAAGAAATTTAGTACACA
Organism: Cordilura impudica; assembly: GCA_963682025.1. Taxonomy (NCBI): domain Eukaryota; kingdom Metazoa; phylum Arthropoda; class Insecta; order Diptera; family Scathophagidae; genus Cordilura; species Cordilura impudica. The sequence continues at coordinate 5,636,462 of OY821517.1, read as the reverse complement.
AAAATGGTAATGATTGCAACCCGAAGCTATGTACCTAGTTACTGTTGAAAACACGAAGAAAAACGTCACTTGGGTTTCAGCATAGCGTGGGTGAGCATCGAAATAAATGAATTGCAATTAAACCTCAAAACTAATTGTCTTATTTTATTCACTTTCTTTATTCACAAACCTAACCAACCCATGCCAAATTACAATAAATCATTTAAAAGAAAACCGCAATTTTATACCTGTACAGATTTTAAGGAGCAAAGCCCACCTCCGATCGAAAAGTGCCCTTCAGAAATCAACAGTGGTAAAACAAATTGGACTACTCACACCAATTGTTTTCAATATATAAATATATACATCGTATTACAGAATTTAGGGAAGAATTTGTGTGAGAGTTCATATAAGTTTGTCATTCTGTTTGTAATAATTAACAAAAATTAGACCTCTGATAAATATAGTCTTGCTCCTCATAACAAACAAAGTTGATATACCAATGTCCGTCTGTCCGTTTGTGGAAATCACGATCATGTCCTCAGTAGTACAGCAGTGTTGCTTATTTTTAGTGTCAGTGAGTCATTAGTATCCTGAGCAGAACGCCATTTTAAATCATCAATCAAAGAATTTTAATAGAAATATAAAAAGCTCTTGAAAAAATATGTTTTGCTCTATATTGTTCTTGTTAGTTTTGTTCTGTACATTTTGTAGTTTGTATGTTTTAGCTGTAATTTTTGTTATTCTTGTGGTTGTTGTGTTGTAGCATTTGCTTAATGAGTGTCTATATCTCGTTATACTCCACGTGTTATATTAGTTTAAGCTGGTATTGCCAAACTTTTTTTTAACGTTATATCGAAATAAATACACAAAATCAGCAATATGAAAGAAAAATAATAATTAAAAAATTAAATTTTCTTAAAAAAGTACTTAGTTATTTCTTAAAAACAAAATAATTATTAATAGATTTTAATAAAAATTAAAAATTGCTTAAACTTTAGACGTGAGCAGTTTTTCTTTTAAGAACTCTAGATGTGAACCTATAGAAAAATATCTGTATTAGTTTTTTCATTTGAATGCATTTTTCTAATTTGAAATTTTTTGTATAAAATTTATCATGTTGTGATGAATTTAAGATATTTGTTTTGTAGACAAATTTTCACAAAGAGATACATACATATATAGATAACAATATAAGTGATATACAATTTCTTTGGATATCATTTATAATATTTTATTTTGTTTCGATATTATGTGCATCACTTTTTTCTTTTAATTGTTTTGATATAAATTTCTTTTAAGGATTTCTTTTTTTTTCTTTGCAAAAATAGGATGGCTGCGAATTTTTTGATAAAATTTTAATTTAAATATAAATATATTTAATATTCATCTCATCATAAAAAGATGATTTTGACTACAAGCTAATTCAGGGAGAAATATTTAACATTTTATGATATAAGGCAAAACTATGTGTTTTTGCAAAAATAAGTGGCCTTACCAAATATGGTCAGGATGGGCCCATTTTTCGACCTATTCCCCATATAAATATAGCATCCGAAATGAACTTTTTCATATCCAAAGGCAAAAAAATTAATTACAATGCCACTCAAATATGGTTTATGCTCATTTTCTATATCTGATTTGTCGGAGATAAATGGTATAGGATATCATCTAGATCTACTATAAATTTCTTACTTGTTTTCACATAAAATTTGGATTTTTTTTTTGGCAAAATAAGTCAACTTTAGTCGATATTTAAAAAATTTATGCCTTACTTTTCAATAGTTTTTAATTGCTTTTCTTTGAAATATTTTCTATCACTTTTTTTTTTTGTTAATTTGCAGAAACGTCCAAAATTTTTAATTTTTAACATACATATAAAAAAAATTCATTTGATAAAGTCTACTGTTTAGGACCAAGCAAGCAGGTACAGTTTTAAGTCCTTATGGAACAGCAATTAACAATATAATTATATTTAAATATAAACAAATTTCATAGATTTGCAAATTAATTTTTTTATTAGAGAATATGAACAGAGTTTTTAAAAACAAACAACGTGTTTTGAGAAAAACAACAAAAAATTCAAAAATTCGTAAATGAAGCTCAAAGTCAAATGGAACAGTAAGTTATTAAGATCGGAATCTTAACGGTCAAAATCAAAATCAATACTTTGTTGCCCATTCCTCGAAGACAGAAGTAAGAAGTAAGCTCGATTTTAATTCCCCATTTAACACTGTCCTTCAAATTTGATTTTAAAATATCTAAGTACACTGTTTGGTCTATGATTCCTTCTGGACTTTTCGCTGATACACAACCCCTTACCATAATTGAATACATGCCATGTTTCACTCTGGGACGCAAATTGCTTCTTTTAAGCTCTTCATTCGCTCTCATCCAGACATATGAGCGACCATCCGCTCGAAATACTCGTATATTATATTTACTTTCGTCAGTGAATAAAAACTTGATTCTATAACGATAAGTTCATATGGCGATTTTGTTTTGCGTAATCCATACGTTATTTTTTGATTTGTTTTATTTATGAACGTTTCTTTCTGGCAACTCGGCATTTAAATGCACGATTGCGATTAATTACAAGCACTGTTCCCGGTTATGAATCTTTTAAAAGATATTTTTGAGCATCTGCAGCTAATTCTAGAGTACTCAAATGCCGTACAAACCATTCTTCATCAGATCCGGAAAGTATTTTATTTTTGTTGGGCTCTGGGTTATTTTTAAAATTGCCATTTTAGCATTTCAGTTGCTAGATTTAGCAACTTTTTTGTCGTTTAGCATCCAAAATTTATGAAAAGATGCTAGATGCTAACTTAGCATCTTTTTTTTTTAATAAGAAGTTGCTTTTAGCATCTTTTTTTTTTTGATTTTTTTCCATAATTTTTGAATATACAATTTTAATTTAAATGGTATTGATATGTTTTAATTTCTCAAAGTGTAATACGATAATATTGTGTACTACTCTTTTTACCACTCTGCTCGTTTCTTTCAACAAATATCAGAAAACATTTTGAAATAGAAGAATGTAAACAACAACAAAAGTTTTTAATGAATTAAAAATAAAAAGTCCATTGCCAAAAAATATTATTGTATTAAAAAACTGTTAAAATTTTTAATACAAAACACATTAAACCGTGTAAAAGAACCGATAACCAATAAATTAGAAGAGTTTAAATTTATATTATCTGAAACAGAAAAAAATTCAAATCCAATGGAGTTATATCGCAGAACAATATTGGGATACAACACTGAATACAACCTCTTTATGGATTGAAGTTAGCAAAAATTCTATTGGCGAAAATCCATTTAAAGAGTTATCCACATTTGTATTGTCTTTATTAGTTTTGTCTTTCTCAAAAGCCGAAGTTGAACGTTTGTTTAGTTTAATGGCTTTAGTTAAAAGCAAACTTTGAACAGAATAAATTCCGAGTTGTTAAGTTCTGTAATACGTATAAAAGAAGGTTTGCAATTGAAAAATGGGTGCTGTTACACTTACAATATACTAAGCGATGTCGTTGAAGATGAAGACATCACAGAAATATCAGATTCTATAAACCAATTATTGTAATATAATCGTATCTTTTGATAATGTAAATTCTGTTATATTTCAAATTAGAAAAAAATCCCTCTAAAATTAAAAATATTTAATTTAAAATTAAAAAATCTCAATTTGATGTTAAAAAAATTACAAATGAAATCCAAAATAATTTTAATTAAAATTTAATATGTATATATCGAAACTTATGTTTTATATTAATTTTTCGATTTAAAAACCACAGAATTTATTAATAATTATTCGAAAAGTAATTTGTAAGTAATTTGAAAAAAAGCAGCGTCTTTTTTTGGACTCCAGTACGTTTTAGCATCTTTTTTTTTGGGATTTAGCATCCTTACAATTTCAAATTATGGCAACACTAACTTGAATTATCTGGCATTAGGATCTGTTTATTGGAATTGCAGAAGCCAGACGAATTGGGAATTGTAAGACTTTAAATAATATTGGAGAATCTATTGGAATCATCGTGATTCTTGGCAATATAATAAATATGCTCTTCTTTGAATTTGCCATTGATGACATGGTCTACAAATTAAAAATAAATTACTGCAGAAACGAAGCATGTTTTTTAACAAAACTAGATGCGTTGAATTCGAATCTGGCATAAAAATTGGGCTATCACGTCTTGTTCATTTTTTATCGTATGTTGGCAATACTGTACAATTTCACAATTATTAATTTGACAGAAGCCCACATTCGTTCTAAATCTTCATAATAGTAGCGTTTAAGCATGTCAAGGAGATCGTGTGTTACTGATTCAAGCTATTTTTGCTTTGTGTGTGGAAAAAATGGATATGCAATATCAGAATCATTAAAATTTGCATATTTACACTATTTCGGTTTTGCTATCAGAAACTTGGACACCGACAATGTTTTGAAATAGTTGCAGAACTGTTTTATACAAATGGTCAAATGGAGATCTATTTCGATTTTTCAATTCCAGTACTTTGGATTGTTATTTCTGTTTAACAAAAGTTGCTGGATTCAATATGAAAAATCAAAAAAATATTACTAGCACAAATGTCCCATCGGTATCCAAACCAGTTCAACGTCCACCAAATTATTCATTAACAGTCATTGCCAGTGCTACAAGCAGTGAGTCCGAAGTATCTTACACCAGCAGTGGTAGTTTGTATGAGGCTGATGATGACTCAAGCTGAGCTGAATGATCTAATTCGGGATTTACATTTAACGAAGCAAGATGCAGAATTACTAGCTTCACGCATGCACCAGTAGAATCATCTTGCAGTTGGGACAAAAGTAACAATCTATAGAGATAGAAGCTTGGAATTGGCTGCATATTTTGGAAAGAAACACTCTATTCTATACAATACTGATGTTGAAGGTTTATATCAAAAAGTCAACCAGCCATATGATAAAACTGAATGGAGATAATTTATTGGTGGCTCTAAGTACAGTTCAAAAGCACTTCTTTTGCATAATGGGAATGAAAAACCATCCATACCAATTGCTCATGCCATTAATACAAATGAAAATTACGAATCAATGACAATAATTTTGACATTACTCAAATAAAAGGAAAATTACGAGTCAACGAACGAAATTTTGACATTACTCAAATACAGCGATCATAAATGGAAGATCTGTGGTAACCTTAAAGTGTGTGATTTAAATTTCTTTGTATATAAAGTATAGACCATTGTAAATAACTGTAAATTAATCTGTTTCAAGTCATTGGTTTGTTGACTGGTATGCAAGGAGGTTTCACAAAATATTGTTATTTCCTTTGTCTATGGGATAGTCGCTCTACATGTCGTCATTACGTCAGAATAGAGTGGCCCAAAAGAACTGAGTATTCACTGAGTATTTCAAATAAATCCAAATGACGTTCTTCTTCCGCTGCTGCACATAAAATAAGACTTTTTTAAGAACTTTGTCAAGGCTCTGGACAAAAATGTTGCAGCATTTAAATATTTGTTAGGAGTTTTTCCTAAAATTTCATATGCTAAAATCAAAAAAAGGCATATCTGTTGGCCCTCAGATCACGAAGCTATTGAATGATGAAAATTTTTCACAGCGTTTATTGGAGAAAGAATATGCAGCCTGGAAATCTTTCAAGAGCATCGTGGACAGTTTTCTTGGAAACAATAAGACTGAAAACTACAGACAAATTAATGCTGATTTATTGAAAAATTATCACAAATTACGTGCATTTAGATTTTTTTTCCACAAAACCTAGGTGCGATGAGCGACGAACAAGGGGTGCGTGCTCGCCAAGATTTAATGGGGACCAAGGATTTTCGGACAAAGGCATGCTGGGAGACTATTGTTGGAAATCGAATCAACAAAATACAAACGACGTTCAAATAACGCCATTCAGTTTTGAAGATTCATTGATTTTTAAATAAACCAATGATTTATATAAAAAATGAATGAAATCATTTTTTTGTATCTCGAAAACCTGACGTCATAGAGAAAAACCAATTAAAGATTCGAATTCAGCCCACCAAATTACCGTAGGAAAGATATTTGGTTACTCCAGTCCAAAACCTTGCTGGCTATGGTAATTGTCGATTAAATAATGTTACCCAATATTATCTAGATAACGATTCGCTTTATCTTATATATCAAACTTTCAAGAGTAAATTATGTGGTAGAAGACCTGGGGAAACAAGTGAATTTAAAAAGTCAGTTCGAAAATTCATTCCCTTACCTTCTTCTATAATAACAGATGCCGTCACGTTATAATTTTCTTACTTATTTCATTATGCAAACATTTTTAAAATTAATTTGATTATAATAAATAACAAGTGTCCTTTTCATCCGCCGATAATTATTTATTAAAACAAATTGATATTCAATTGCTTTCATTGAAGTTTTTCTAAACGAAAATAAAGGAGTAAAAAGATGTGGTATTGGAAACAAGAACACAAGAACAAAAAGTGTAACGAATCACTTTATTTCATGTGATTGTAAAAGCCATCTAACTTATTTTTTAGACAAAACTATTTCATATAAAATTGAGCTTGGCTGAGATCAGACACCAAATTGTATTTAAAATTTGACAAGTTTTTACGGGAAAATCACATGATTTTTTGTTGATGCGATTTGTCGTGATTTTGATTTCGATTTCGATTATAATCGCATTAAAAACTCTTTTAATTACCGCAATCGTGAGTGAGTGAAATTCATTTCGAATGTACTAAATTTGTTGTTTTAGTATTCGATGGAGTATGGAGTACATATATTGAAATTTACTTGAGTTTCTCAAAAAATAAAATAAAATAATTAGAGATAGGTATAAGTCAAATATTTTTGGTAACAAACATCAGCACAAAGTTATTATACCCTGACCACATAGTGGTATAGGGTATAAAAAATCCATGCCAATGGAATGTGATGTGTTTAAAAAGAAAGCTCTTAAACGAATGTAATCCACTGTATTTCGATATTATACGATATGTTATGTATGTCGACTAAACAAGCATACATTCTAAGGAACAACTTTTGTTTAGTAGATTCTATAGCTGCCATAATAATACTCATAGTTGGTTGGTAGCCTGCTTGATCCTGGCACAAACCCGTGTACATACATAATGTTTCTTGTTTATGTATTTGTTTTGTTGTACTACGGTTTGTTTTTCTGTTGTTTATTTGCTTTGGCAGCAGTAAATTGACACAATAGACGCTGTATGTTGTTCATGTGCTTAATATTGACTCGTCCACACATACAGACATACATACAGTCATATAAATCCAAATGTCCAAATGTATGATTGTAAGATTATATACATCTCTATATATATGTATGTACGAGTTGTTTTCGCATTCATAGCAAACAAAAGTGGTCATAGTCTATAAAATGTAATTGATAAAAACCCATCATTGGTGTTACTTACCTTTTCCTGTCCCTGTCCCAATGATATGTGACAAAAGTTACCCAAACCGCCACCAACACTTTCCGCTAACTTCATCAAATCATTTGTAGGATCCGAACCAGCACTCAATATAAAGCAAACTGGAATGCTGCTTGTTGTTTGCTCATAGATAGCTGAAAAACTTACAACGGGTGGCATAATGAAGAACTCATCCATGGTGTCGACAATGTACTGATTTATCGAACGGAATATTCGATCGACACGGAAACATCGCAGAAACATTAATTTCTTTTGGAAAGAAAAACAAACAAACGAACAATTATTACACACAAAAAGAAAAAAACAAAAATGACAACATGATGAAAACGGTATTCATGATGTTGAATACGACGAAACTCATGGTAATAATGAACTTTGTGTGCTGATTCGTTGGAAGTTTAGCAATGAGTTGTGTACTTTTTAAAACAAATGTAAATTTTGAAAAAAAAAAATTGCAGCGATGTATGTGTTCTTGTTCAAAGGCAACAAGTGCCACAATTGGTTAAACAAATTATTGATATACCAATATCAATAATGATGTAGAATTCATAAGCAATATCTGCAGAAACTGTAATAACTTTTACAAACTAAATTTTCTCAACTATACATACACTTGCTAGAACTATTATTCGTACACTTGAAAATGAAAATTTTAAATATTAATAAAAATTTTAATAAAATATTTTGAATAACGAACTTTTCCGACAGGAATTTAATTTGTTGTTCAAATAACTTGCAAAATGTTTCTACGTTAATTTTTCTGTTTACAATCAGGAAAAGTATTCGAACATTTATTATTTTTTAATATCATGGGATGTCCCTACAAATGCAGTGCATTGTGTTGATCTCAGGAAAATAGGTTATGGGAAGGAGGAAAGAGGGAGTAGTGTTTGTGGATATTTGACTTAAATTTTATTAGATTGCAACCGTCACACAAGCCTGTGTGGGAAGTTTATTCCACATACGGCTTGTTCGATTAATAAACGAATTTCCTCTATAACGCGAATTTTCTCTGAAACTCGGGCACTTGGAATGAGTTTGCTAATCTCAGAAGAACATTTTCCCTGGTAGTATCTATAGGAAACCCTCATTTCGACAATGCTCCAACGAAAAAGAGTTGGATACCCTACTGTTATTAATGAACATCAACGTCCTCCTTTGTATACCGTCCAGTAGCTCCAAAACCGACTTTGCAGCTCCTTGGAGTAATATTCCATTTTCGGTCGGATGTAAGTGGCATTAGATTTTAAGGAGATCAGAAGGAGTGAAGTATTTTTTGCGCCATTTTAGAAAATCAAGACACTTGAATGCTTCTTTCAAAACTTGAAAAACATGATTTCATTGAATTCTCTTGCCCAGAACATCAAGAGTATCCGATTCGTCAATGCCTATGTCACCATTACATAGAAATGACAGTGTTGAATCTATGGCCATATGGGTCAACATTGAGTCTTTCGCGCATTAAAGTCAAACCTATTCGCTTTACCCCACTCGGTGATTTGTAACAGGTCTTGATTGAGTGTTTCATTCATTGTCCGCCTTTTAACCCCCCAACCTCCACAAGGCTTGGTCTACAATTGAAGAAAAATGAGAAATGATGCTGTCATCTGCGAAAGGGTAGAGGCAATTGAAGGTATGACCAAGAAGGTAATTAAGAAAGATAAGGAAAAGAGAAGGAAAAAGAACAGAACTTTGGGGTACCCCTGAAATAATCTGAAACCCATTGGATGACAAAACTTGATATAAATCGAGAGAAGTCAATGCCGACCCCTAATGCAATAACCTTTGAAAGCAATGTACCGCGGCGATCGAATGGAAATATCTAGGGCAACCACTTTATTTTCACGAAAATTGTAAATGGATCGACTCCAGCAATCAGAAAATAGAGCTGACAGGTTTCATGTAGAACGATTTCTATGTATACTCTCGATCATTAGGAAGTGAGTTGGCCTCTAAGTAGTTGATAACATGGTAATTGTTAATGCTCTCCATCACCTTTGAGAGTGCAAAACAAATTGCAATTGGACGGTAATTTTCAGGGTTATGAGCCGCACGCTTTTTAGGGATTGGTTGTACATTAGCAACCTTCCAGCCAGAGGGAAAGGCTGAAAAGGTTGGCCAATGGACTAGCTAGTGCCGAAGAGCACTGTTTCAATACCAATGCTGGTATATCATCCGGCCCCGGACACTTTTTTTCATTGAGATCTGAAAGAACCTTTTTACCTTCACGAGCTCGGAAGAATATTTTAGGAATAACACAAGATATCCTTTCAGGCTCCTGCAGTGGTTGATCGCTATCCGGCAAAAACGATTTTTTTGCAAAAAGTTCAACTAAAGAGTTAGCCTTATCAACCGGGTCAGTGAATATTTTGTCATTCATTATAAGAGTTGGGATATCATTTATGGAATCCCAGGACTTATGCAATAACGTACAGGTCTGTTACATCCATTTTGTTTTAGTTCAAGAGAAACTTGTTTGTATAAAGTCAATTAAATGTGTTTCTTTTGGAAAATATATTTTGAGATGAGTCCAAAAATCAAAGAATTCGCTGCTGACGGGAGCGAATTCATCCAAGACCTTTTCGTGATCAAAAGCAGAAGTTACTGCTCAATGCAGTACGTCGTTCAAAACAACAAATCCACCAAGCCAATTCCGTCAAATCCTCGTTATGATCGCTTCCCCAAACTAACTGAGTGCGAAGAGAATTATTGTGTGGTGGGTGAGAAATTCCAAGTAAGGGTGAAAGTGGTAGGCCGTATAGTGAAACCTCCAAACGGTCTGGCGTTCTCAGCCCTTTTAAATATTTTCATTATCTTGATGTTCGTTTGCTTAAATTTTCAATGTATACCGAACAATGGAAGTGTGCAGCTTGAAATCGGTTTAACTGGATAACATCAATGAAAAACCTTCGGTTTCAATCGCGTAAAAAACAGAGATGAAAGAAACGTATGATGCAGTAGGATATATTTTAAAAATGGTTAACTGCGCTAAACGTATGTATGTATGTGGCGTAAATTTTTTATAGTCATAATTCGTAGAACTCGAGTAAAGACGTTTTCAAAGAGAAATGTTTTTCTTTCGAAACAAAAGTTTTCTTTGAATGTCGTTTATGTCCAGAAATTATTGACGGGTTATTGGCGAAAACTGATAAAAAAAAAAAATTGGGGAGCAAATGAAATTTCTTGAAGCCATGACTGTGCGTGACTATGCGTGATTATCTTTAAGTTAATATTTCGTGACAACAATTTTGTGGGCCAAATTTAAGATCGACTGGATGAGAGGAAGTGAGGGTTTGCTCTTTACGTGACTGTGCCTGACTATGAGTGACTATGCGTAACTATGTCTAATTTAATCTTTTTTCATAGCAAGTCTATCGACCAAGTTTCAGATCGATCGGATAAGGGGAAACGGGTTTTAAATCAACCCGTGATTGTGCGCGACTCTGCATGACTACCCCAACATTAATCTATAGTCGCAACAAGACTATGATCCCAGTTTCAGATCAGTTGGATAAGGGAATGAAGTTGCCCTTGGCAGACAGACATAGAGTATGAGTAAAAATAAGAGTTTAAAAACTAAATAAGCATAAAAGTATATAAAAAGTTTGGCCTGAGAACGGCAAACCCGTTGCAGGTTTCGCTATACTGGCTCAGTACTTTCATACTGACTTAGAATTTCTTACCCCCCCCAGGATAGCATTGTGTTAGTTTGGCGTCAGTAGAACAGAATCGCGAAATTGCAGCTTCCCAAATTAGTTCTAAAATTAGAGAATCCTACGGCAATGATATCAATGAAGGTATCATGGTCGTGTAGCACGTAGAAAGCCATTCAATTTCGATGTCAATAGAAATAGTCGTATGTACTTTACCAATGAGTATGAAAACAAGGCACTAGAATTTTGGGAACTTTTTTTATTTTCTCAGACATCCAAGTTTGTCTTTTTTTGGCATTAAAAGAAAAAAGTTATTATGGCGAAAAAGTGGAATTGCACAAAATAAAGAAAATGATTTGAATCTATAATGGATCAAAAAAAGTCAGTTGAAATCAACAATCCAATCACCCGATCTTAATTCAATAGAGTATTTGTGGCATTTACTGGAGCGCAGAATCCGTCAGCATAAAATAACCTCAAAAGTAATTTTGGAACAGTGGGGTAAAATGCGTAATTAGGATATGCAAGTTCGTTAAGTCGATGCCAATTCGGCTCGCTAAGCCTAAAGCACAAAGAATACAATTTAATTTTTCAAATGTGCGAATATATTTTCTTATGATTTTTTTTACGTGTTTTACCTGACCTGCATAAAGTTTGTCAAACGCATTAAACCTTAAATAAATTTAAGAAATTTAATAAATAGTTTTATTTATATAATTCAGCTTTTATTGTTTGTTTTATTATAGCTTTATTTTGTAGCTGTACGAATACTTTTTCTAGCAAGTGTCGGAGTTAAGTTTTGGTTTCACCAGCACAAAGAATATAAAGCATAACAAAGTGGATGCAATGTACATATGTTTTATAAACTGAATAACATTGTAATCATTTCTTAAATTGAAAAATTCAATTTGAATGGTGGGAGTGAATAAAATCAATATTATTTTTTGTTACCACAAACAAATTGGAGCAATTCATTATTTAAAAAAAAAAAAAAAAAAATAATACATAAATAAATAAAATCAAAAATTAAAAGTAAAAAATTTTCACTTACCTGGAATGGAGTGCACTTTATGTTGAATTCACCGGGACAAGCGACTTCCTCGGGGTTTTCCAGATCATACCACTAAAGCAAGAATGAAAGCGAAAGTAAATGATTTAAATTCTCCTTTGGTTTAAAATGAAAATAATTAATTATTGTACAGCTAACAGATAATAAAGGTGCCTATTCGCAGTAGTAACTAGGTATAATATGAATATAATACTCGTCAAACTCGGGAAATTACTAGATGGTACTACGTAACACAAGAGGTCTATTCACAATTTTATATTCTGATTGAATTCTGATCAACATTCATTCCATAAAACGAAACGTTATGACACGTTAAAGATTTATATTAAAAAATATTAAAAGCTTTAACTTTTGACTTTCAGTTAGTACTTTAGTACTACGTAACCTATGGGCAAAAAATACGAGTACGGAATAGCGTAAATGCGGCAATAAAAAAAACTATGTTATTTACAACAATTTTTTTTACAAATTGTTTATTAGAAAATAATGTCACGTGCATAATTGATCAATTAGTATTAAAAATATCACTAAACGTATCAGATTCACGTAAACTGATTTGCAAATTGTAAATCGATCTCAAACTTGCATCAAGTGCATTATTTCATATATTTCTATAGAAAGTGGACGAGCTTTTTCGAGTAATAGTTCACAAACAACACAATCATTGTCGGAATACTTTGAAATTTTAAGAAGATTATCTCGATATATTTGCAACTGCAATTAGTAAAAAATTTTAGCAAGTCATGATGGAAAATTTATTTTAAGTTACATCAATCTTGAAATGCGACTAATTTTTCACGCATTTGTATAGAAAGTGGCTGATCTTCTTCGATTAGTTGTTCGCCCAGAGCACAATTTTAATCGGAATAACTTAATTTTTTTATATGAGTTATCTGTGAATAAGGTCAATTACGGGCAGTGAAAAAAAATTTTTTTTGGAATTTTTTTTTTTAGTTTCTATTTTTGTCGAGTAATAGTTCTTCCAAGCTTTAATTTTTGGCGGAATGATCTGAAACTTGAAGGAAGTGTTCTCTTTATATACGCAGCTCTAACGAATATAATTTTTTGTTACGTCATTGTGGAAAATTTTCTGGAAAATATCATCGAACTTCAAATAAGAGTAAATTTTCACACATTTCTATAGAAAGTGGCCAATGTCAGTCGAGTAGTGCTATACCGACGCCACAATTTTGGTCGGAATGGCTTAAAATTTTTTTATGAGTAATCTATGAATAAAGTCAATTACAGCCAGCGGAAAAATTAAAAAAAAAATTTTTTTAAATAAAAAAAAATTTAAAAATTAAAAAAAAATTTTTTTTTTACACTCTTTGCAAAATTCTCGATCTTTTGCGAGTGGTTGTTCCCACATGCCAACATTTTTGTCGAAATGATTTGCAATTTTGCAAACATATTCTCTGCATTTATTTAGATCAAAATACTAAGAGCTTTTTCCAAGTGTTCTTGCAAAATTTTTTGTAAATAGGCATCAATCATATACGAAGATCATATTTTCATACATTTGAGTGGAAAGTGGATGATCTTTTTCGAGTCGTTGTTAGCCCACGCTATAGTTTTTATCAGAATGTTTTAATATTGCAGGAGGGCAATCTATCGGTGTAATTGAATTCAAAATATATTAAATCATACCATGTATTTTGGAAAAAAATTTTTTTCAAATGAAATCAAACATCTATGCAGTGAATATTTTCATACATTTGTATGGAAAGGCGTTGAGCTTTTTCGAGTAATAGTTTGCCCACGCCAGTACGACAGTCAGATTCAAGTCAAATTTCAGGATGATATTTCTGGTACTCTTACGATTGCAAAAAGTATACATTTGTTATACTAAATACTTATATTTATCTCTTTACATGCTTTCAAACATGAAAGGTGTTACTTTTTAATACTCGAGCTACTCGTTGAGCTCGAGTAGCTCGTTAACTACTCGAGCGGCTCGAGTAGCTCAAGTAGCTCGAAGCTGAGGAGCCCTGCTAAAAACTTTAGATACAAGCGAAATTCAGAGATCCACAGCTGAAGTACGAAGAAAAATAAATCGGTTGGTAAACTGCTACGGGGTCAATATTTTTGATTGTAAATTTAGTCTAATCTTGTATCTAATCTATAATATTAATAGGCTAGGCGACTTCTTGTGACTGGTGTTTCGTTCTACCGTTTTATCCCGATTTTGACCAAACGTATTTTATTTGAAAGGTATTTTTTTTAGCCTTTTTGCAGATTTACAGATTTTTAAATTTTTCCTTTATTTTGAGTAAATTGCATTTAAAGTTGCTACTAACACATACATCAAATTATACAATGCTATGTGTGTGTTTATTAAATTTTGAGTTTGTTTTTTGTGTTGATTTGTGAATTGGTTATAATTGATTAGCATACTTTCGAGGGCTGGAATCTGCTAATATAAATTAATACTAAAGTGGTTTGTTAAGATTTTTTTTTTTAAATATTTGGCGTTTTTCCATATTTTGTTTTCGATAAATTAGTCTACATAGACTTTTTCTAAAGTATATGAACCAATCTTTGAATAAATCTAAAAGCGCCATAGAAACAACGCGTTGTTACCATTGTGGTCAGAGTATAATTGTTATACCGAATAACATTAAATCATTTCATGAATTGATTTAATGATGTTCGTCCTTCCATCCTTATTTTCGTCAGTTCACAATTATTAAAATAGTTTGATGAGTTTTTGTATAAAAGCTGTTGTTGGTGAAATTGGGGCATGTTTAAACCTAGTCCCGACCACTATGAAACTCACTTAAATTGACCTAAAATCTAGTTTATCATATTGATCACGGTGAAATTTTGTTTATGTGCATATACTCATTAATCAGTAGTTAAAGGTAAACTGTGTAGAACCATTTCGGTCAGAGTCCCCATATAAAACAACTTATCGGTCTTCACTTAAATCTATCAAAAAGTTATTGCACAGATTTTTTTCAAATTTGGTTTATTTCTGTTTTTGAAATAAAATAATAATTGGGACATTTTTCGACCTAGCCCCAATATAGTATAGGCAGGCCACAAATTATGAAAAATGCCATTAATGGTTTGGCTTGTTATATTGTCGATCCAGACCGATTATATTTTTTTATTACATAATATACATAAGTGTTGTGTTTAGCTGTCAATTTCAAAAAAAAAAACACATTGTGCTCTGAGGAATTAGTATTCAGATTGGACTGTCGTAAAATATTTTGTAAATTTTGTGACGAAAATCCGGCAAAAACAAAAAAGTAAATCGTTCACCATTTGAAGAACATGGGACTTAAAGCTTTTGTTTTTACTAGCAGATTGCAGCGCTCGAAATTCTAGTGCTATTTCTAGGCAACTTTATTTTTCAACCTAGCCAATTCACAAACCAACATTCTTTGGTTTATTATTATTGTGAATGAAGACAACAAGCTCATTAACAAACACAATAACAATTTTAATAAACACACACAAAGCATATGTATAATTTTATGTATGTGTTAGTAGCAACTTTACTCAAAACAAAGGAAAAATTTAAAAATCTGTAAATCTAGTGAACAACTAAAAAAATACATTTCAAATTTGGTCAAAATCGGGGTAAAACGGTAGAACAAAACATCGGTAACAAAAAATCGCCCAGCTTATTAATATTATAGATGATAGGTTGGTGGAGAATATAAAACAGAACTAAGATCCCGTTCGGTCGGAAATACAGGTTGTGTCCGAAAGTGGAAAATCGTAGCGTGAGATAAGAAAAAGAATCGAAAGCTACAAAAACATCACTCATTAATTTTACAATTCATGGGCATTGAAAATAAGAGAAAAAAGCTGTTCCAGTTACCACCGAAACATAGAAAAAGTAATGAAATCAATTTTCCTAAATTACTTCGTCGCTTCCTTTGACTTTAAATATGATTTTGATGACAAGGCCAAAAATGATACAATGATAAAAATATTATTGTATGACTACCCTCCCAGGAAAAATTTGTTGTGGTTGACTATAAGTGAACATGGCACCAGTTATGTATATATGTATTTCAAAGTACGATTATCAATCACTGCTGAAATTTAGAATAAAAACTGCATTCCAGCAATTTAGAAATTAATGGAACAATACCATCGACGAGACGAAATTATTTTTTAAGCCAAGTTTTAAGACGAAAATCTCATTAGTGCCAAAAGAACTCAACCGCCCTCAAAATGGTCTCCAACGAAGACCATTTGAATTTTTTGGGCAAATTTTTAAGGAAAGCTATATACATATATAGAAATGGCTGTCGAGCAAAATATGTAAACTGCCTACCTTGAAACTATTGACAGAATGCAAATTAAAAGGTCCATGGCTGAAGTTACGAAAGAAGTTCTGCAATTTGGTCTTATTTTGTATAATATAAACAAATAAATAATTATTTAAACGGGGGGGGGGGGGGGGGGTGTGAGAAATTCCAAGTCAGGGCGAAAGTACTAGGTTAGCGTCCTTTTATATTTTTTTTCCTTATCTTGATGTTTGTTTGCTTAGTTTTTCAGCTATAACTCATTTAATTCTTCAGTAAATAGTTTCAGTTAATCGAGTTGGACTAATTTATCGAATGAAATACTAAAAAAAGATGTATTTTCCGCAACTTCTTAATTAATTCTTTTAATAAGGTAATATATTCAGCCCGTATGATTATTATTTACTATTGCAGCAGAAGAGATCTATGCGTATTAGTGATATTTTTTTTTAATATTACATTTTTTCCATGAGTATATTAATAAAAATGATTTATTTTCAATTTTTTTGATGAATGAAATGAGAAATCCTCAATGGTTTTTGAGTTATAGCTGAAAAACTAAATAAATATAAAAAGTTACAAAAAAAAGTTTGGTCTTTTGGGGGTTTTACTATACTGGCCTAGTACTTTCTGCCATGATGTGACTCTGAGCCACATTTGATTTATGAACTCAAATGTTTTGATATTCTCATATTGCTGGTAATAATTTAAATTAACAACGAAAACTAAAAAGATAAGTACTTGTGGATTGGTTTTTATCATACCACCCTGTGACTCACAGTCACATTATCCCAATTGCAAATTAAATTTTTGTATCTTTCCTCTCGAGGTCTGATCTAACTTTCATCTAACCATGTGAGAAATATTAACGATTAGAACTAAATTTAATTTAATATAATTGAGAATTAATAGAACTAATAACTGTTGTATTAAAATAATAATTCTTACTTCTTTCCATTGTGCTGTAAATTTACCAAAATGATCTGGTAAAGTCTCAAAGGGATTGGGAAATTCGGCTGATAATTTCATAACATCGTCCCAGTTCTTTTCTGGCAGCCATTTTGCGGGACAAGCTTTCTCACTTTTTGTCAATGTCACCGAGCCTTTAATAAAGAAATCCAGTTCGGTCTGACTCAAGACACCTTCCCGCTGTGCCAGTTTCGTTGTAATTTGAAAAGAGAATAGTAGTTTATGTCTTTCAAATATGCCCGTACAGCCATAGCAA
Source organism: Cordilura impudica (assembly GCA_963682025.1). Classification (NCBI taxonomy): domain Eukaryota; kingdom Metazoa; phylum Arthropoda; class Insecta; order Diptera; family Scathophagidae; genus Cordilura; species Cordilura impudica. The sequence continues at coordinate 5,618,822 of OY821517.1, read as the reverse complement.
TAGACATTCTCTGTTAATGTTTTGATAATGTTATTCAAGCGTTTGGCCAACACTGTGTCCGGCACTGATTTGCGCAGTGAAAAGGCAAAGACATCTAGGTAAGCCGCTAATGCATATTGATACATGGCATTGACAGTAGACATGTCGGACAGGGCAAAGAAAAGGACAGCTCCGCGCTTGGCCGCTGGCCTATAACCATCTCTTAGTTTGTCAATATCTTTTTGAGTTTCTTCGGAAAGTCTGAGTTGTTCCATAACAACTGCTGCCTTGGACTTTGTATTCTCTAGAGTTTCAATAAGCTCTACGTTGTCCAACATATTTCCTGTTGAGGTGGCCAGTTCTCGAAGAAGTGAATCTTCCAATTCCTGCAGCAATTGCTTATTTTCACTTGTTCGAGCAATAAGTGTTTCTCTTTGAGCCTCCAAGTCTGGCCTCTCTGATCTAACTACTACACTCAGCAATTGATCTTCGAGGCCCGTTTGTGTTACCGTATAATTAATAACCATGGCTTTGGCAAAGACGGCCGGATCAAGTTTAGGATTGGCAAACTTTGTAGTCAGATACAAGCGAAAGTTTGGATCATAGTCTACATCTTTGTCGCCCAATATCAAAAACCTACGACCACTAACAAGTTGTATGTTCTTCTGTAGCACATTGTCGATGACCGGATCAATATATTCGTCCACATCTTCGAATAGTACTGGAATGCCATACATAATAGACATTTCCAATTGCTTCAGAAAGTCTGAATCATTAAATGATAAGATCTTTAAGTTATTTTTCAACTCTTTTTTTTTAATCCATGTCCACGCTTGCAACTGGGGATCTATACACAAGGGAAAGCGTGAAGATCTTACTGTCAATATACCGTTTTGTACAGACAGCTCGTCAGGCGGTAAACCTTCAGAAGACCATGTGGATACTTCCACATCGGTAGTAAGGCTTTCATCAATGCGAAAAGGCATTTTGATTGGTATCTCCTTATTTAAAATATCCTGCAACCAATCCTCAAATACCATGATTCTACGGAATTCCCATGAGAAAGCTCCCGTATAAGCCAGGAATGAAGCACACAACAGACATTGGCCCACCATCTCCACTAGTTGCTGACCATAGTTATTAAAATCATGTATCCAACGCTCACGTTCCGAGCTCAAACCACTCATTAGTTTATCGGAAGCAATCTGTGAATAGAAAATGTAATCATTATAAATGAAAATCAAGGTTTCGTTTTAAAAAATTCACTTGGATTGCAATTAAAAAAGTTTCTCACAAAGTATCACTAAACAATACAGTTCAGGAGACGAACCTAGGTCGAGTAAACTCAATCTCAATTCTATACTTTTTTTATGGGTCAGACCACATTTTCCTTTATTCGGAAGCCAATTTTTTTTTTTTTTTATCGATAACGATTAAAATGATACAACCCCAGGCTTATTTCAGTACTACGAAATTGGCGGTGAGTACGTTGAACTAATTTTTATAGACAAGTTGTTCTGTTTTTAATCTTCAAGTCATTCCTAGTGAATTCGTAATTAGGCCCTAGATAAATCTTCCATATTTATGACATATAGTTTATAGTCTAGCGAACTATGCAATTGATTTACACAATTTTTCTTAAATTATTTTTTTGAGGTCTGTAGAAAATTCCAGGTATAATTAATTTGTGGGCATGGTACTTCCCATCAAATATCTAGACCTCTATGACAGCAAGGGTCTTAGTCAGCTATTTAGATTCAGGTCACAAGTTACAAATATGTTTAGTCCAGTTAAAAATTAGTTTGAAAGTAGTAGAGGTCATATGATATCTAGAGTACTATGGTAGCGAGAATTAGATCTTTGTGACAGTTCATACACTTATCTCAAGCCAAAGTCAGATACTATAAACTAATTTTATTGGTAACAACAACGAACATGAAATAAAAAAAAGTCTCTTTTGTATTTATTGTTGTTTCGAGCTTACTGGTCGATTTTAAATATGCAAATAAAACGAAGTTTATTTCATAAGTTTCCCAACGTTTCGTCGGTCTATGCCGACTTCTTCAGGGTTAATTTTTTATTATTTTGGAAATTATTTAACAATTATAATTGACATCGGAAATGGTCGTCCAGTATTAATTAAATATATATCCCAAAAGGGCTGTTGTCAAAGTTGTATAATTAAAAAAATATAATAATAAGTAAAACTTGCACAAATAATTACTACACTAATATCACAGTTGCTACTAAAGTATAAACAGTATTTGTGTCGTTTTTATCTTCTTTTGTGTTCATAGAAAACTATCCTTTTTGTTGTATCCTAAGGTTTTCCAACGTCGGTCTTTTATTTTCCCTCCTCTCAATATCTAAAATTATTATGTTGGTAAAATTCGCTCTGTGGTTATTCTCATACATGTGTTGTGCCAATCCAGTTGTCTGTTTTCTTCTTTTTATATCAGCTTCGTGCTCTGCTATCCGTGTTTTTATACCCTATACCACTATGTGGTTTGGGTATAATGACTTTGTGCTGCTGTTTGTAACAACCAAAAATATTTGACCTACACCCATCTTTAATTATACCGATCGAATCAGAGTCACTATCTGATTCGATTTAACGATGTCCGTCCGTCCGTCCGTCTGTGTGTCCATGTAAAGCTTGTAATCAAACTGCAGGTCGCAAATATGAATATATTTTGACGAAATTTGGTATTTAATCTTTTATCGGCCATGGGATGAACGCTATTGAAATTGGTGCGAATCGGTCCATGTTCAGACCTAGCCCCCATACAAATGACCCCTATGAAATCAACATATATTGCCATAAGATCCAAATTATCATACAAATCTTAGTCAAATTGGGTTTGTATGTATATATTACATCCTTTAATCAGTAGTCCAAAAATAATCCCTATTGGACAACTCTTAGTCATAGGCCCCATATGGAGCTGCTTCCCGATCTTCACTTAAATCTATCAAAAAACAAAAATATTGCACTGCTTCTTCTCAAATTTTGTTTGTATATATTTTTGCAAAGTACAAGAGACTTTACCAAACATGGTCAGGATCGGTCCATTTTTGGGCCTAGCCCCCATATAGGTATAGAATCCGATATGAACTTTTTCATATCTGCAGCCGAAAAAATTAATAACAATCCCACTCAAATTTGGTTTATGCTTATTTTTATATCCAGTTAGTTGGACCTGAGAGATAGGGTCTCTAAACGCATGGTATAGGGTATCGTATAGTCGGTGTAGACCGACTATAATTTTCTTACTTGTTAATGTTCTTTTTGTTTGTCCAATATAAAACATATTGCACTGCTCCCCGTTTTCTTCATTCCCCTTACACGAAATTTGATACACAACGCTGCTCTGTTCTATTTTCGCTGTTTTCCCTTTTGTGTTGGAGAAAAGAGTTCGCAGTGTGGTGTTTGATTTGTGAGCTAATTGTGTGTTTGTATTTGGTATGATCGTTCTCATTGTTTTTGTGTCTGTGAGCGACGGAATAAAGTTAACTGAGAAATAACTTTTTAATTCAGGGTTGTCATCTTGTTGATTTTTTGTTTTGATTTTTATTTTTCGGGCAGGTGTCATTTTGTATAAGTGTGTTAATTGTTTGTTCTGGAAAACTGTTTTTAGATAAAGTTCCTTTTATTATTTCAATATTTTTACTTTTAAACTCAGGATCGCTGATTGTTAAAATTTTTGCTATAAAGTTGTTGGCAGTGTTAACAACCATTTTCTTAGGTTATGTGGAATGGAAATTGATAATTCGCCCTGAAGCTAAATGTTTTGTGTACCAGTCAAAAGCAATTTTGTTGTCTTTTCGGTGAAGTTTTACGTCTAAGAATGGTAAATGATTATTTTTCCCCATTTCCGAAATGAATTTAAGTTTGTTGTGATATTTGTTGAGAAGTTCTAGAATTTTGCAGTTGTCATCTTTTTTAATTATAGCAAAAAAGTCATCTACGTATTTTAATATTATTTTTACTTCTATGTTTTCTTTATTTAATTGGTTTTTAGTTTCATCTAGCAGATCATATAATACTATATTTGCAATTGTTGGTGATAGTGGGTTTCCCATAGGCATGCCAAAAGTTTGATTGTATATTTTATCTTCGAACTTGAAATAATTATTGTCTTTTAGACAAAATTGTAATATTTTAAGGAATTGTGTTTTTGGAATGTTCGTTTTTTTCTTTAAAATGTCCCGCTTTTGGTTTTTGATTGGATATATATTAAACTAATAAAAACAAAAATTAAAATTAAAATTTAAATAGGATGACTTCAAAGATTTATAATTCCAGTTATTATCTGTAGTAAATTATTATTTTGTATATAATCTCTTGTTCATTATAACTATTTGGAATCTCTCGGGAATACATTCTACCAATTTTTAGAAAAAGTGTGAAACCCCAACTTTGTTACACACAATTGGTCACATAATATATTAGTAGAGAAAAAGGCTGAAAACCAGAGAGTAGACAAACATACGCCAGCAGTAACAACAGACATCGAACATGTTCGATAGCAACAACCACAACATTTGAGAGAACATAGCTGCTAAATTGCTGTAGATTAGGATGGCAGCGTATAAAAAGGGCGGACAATTAGATAAACCTCCCTTATTTTGATAACCCGCAAAAGGGTGTAGATATAAGTCATCTCTATGGACGACATCAGGCCAGAGTGTAAGATGTGTTATATCCACTGATAGAAAACCTCCACCATGGCGACTGTATAAATTCAGAGGAGAATCGGCAGCATCGGTGAAGTATATATTTTCAATTAATCTACAAAGTGAGGGAATTGGTGCCAACATCAATTCAACAGAGTTGGTGCGGATTACATCCGTCCAATTTGTTGGATTACATCCAGCAAGAGTAGGCACAAGTGAGGTAAAAGCAAGAGCTAGACTTGAGAGTAGAGGTGAACTACATTCGTTCGTGGATTGGATTACATCCAATTTCAGCATAGGAGCCAGGTAATTAACCAGATCAGAATAAGGTACGATTACATCCTCCGATCAATTTTGAAATTACTTTCAACTTAAATAAGTGCATAGGAAAACGATACTCGCGATACCAGCAACCATCAGTAACCACGGCACCAGCAACAACAACATAAAATATAGCATTAAAATAACATCATTTTGTAGTGTACTGTAGTTTAAATAAATACATATAAAGTGGAGTGAAGTATTCTATTTCAAGTTGAGTTATACCAGCTTCAAACGCGAATCAACTGGATGTTCCTTACAATAGTCAGGCATTGTTTTTCTTCCCAATTATGCAGTAGAATCTTTTGCAACTGGAGACCATGTGTTCCGTAACTTTTTTGTTGAAATAATCCCACAAATTGTCCTGATTTCATTCACTCTATACAAAGAGTGCTTACTTCGGTAAACAGAACGTTTCTCCAGAAATAAAAATCCTTGTATTCATATTCTTTTGCAAAACTCAATCTTATTGCTTGATTACGCTTACAAATAAAGTGCTTTTGTCTTGCTGTTCTACTATTTTGAACAGCTTTCAGAAGCATATTTCTTATTTGTGATGCGCTACCTTTCGTACCCAAGTTAACCATCTTCGAGATTTCAAGCACACTGTTTCTCTCTGTGGCATGTTTAATTATTAATTTCCTAACCTCAAAACTAGCTTGTCCTGTTAGAATAGATTAGAAAAAATTTATTGAATATACTAACAAGTAAAGTATTAAGAGGCCTAGACATTTTGTTGTCGCCGATATAATTACATATGTAATATTAGATTATGTTTTTAGTTTTACATACTTATGAATCAAATTCTATAAACAAAAATTTTCTATATTTTAGACCGTTAATTATAATTAAATGTTTCATCAATATAAGTTTTCCCGATGAAACGAATCTTGAATTCTCTTATTATTGGACATTTATCCATGAACTGTGCTAAGTTTTCATCTTCTCCAAGATTACAGAGACTGCAGATTTTAGTAGTATTATTTTTAAATACACATTTTCTTAATGGTAACGTGTCACATCCAGCTTTAAATATATTGTTAGGTTTTCCTCAGTCAGGTACGTACGCCGATGTCAAATGCCTGCATATCCGAGTGCTATTTGCGGAAGCCTGTTATATCATCTCAATGTGTGTACTCATCTTAATTTTCGATACAATATCTGAAGATTTTGTACGCCACTCATTCGGTGAAACCTGCGAATCACAACAAATATTAAACTGTTCTCCAATTTTATTTATCTCCTTTTCCCAGAAAATATTTTCCAAAATTAAAATAAGCTTTCATAATTTATTTGCTAGCTATAATGTGTATGTATGGCTTTATTCTGTTTCTGTTTCCAAGGACAATGCGTATCTTCGCGTGAATTCTGGTAATTCAGTGGTAAATGTCGTTGTTGTTTGTAACTGTATCATAAGGTGTAAATCCCAAGACTTATGCTCCATATGCTTGTACTGCTCAGCACATTGCTTGAAATATATTCCATTTTGAGCGTAACGATATATCAGGCTATATTAAATAACTAGCTATTCTTACCCGGTATTGCCCGGGATCCAAACGCCTTTGACTTGAAAAATGGTTCACTATGCTTACCAGGCGCTGAGTACTTAGTCCCCAATGAACAAATTCCTAAAAAAATGAACTTTCTCCCCAAAAATTTTTATGGGATTGTGGAATTTGTTGATGATGAAAGAATTCCTCAATGTTTACGTTTTTTCGGGGAGTAAATTCATTTTTATTTCAATTTAAAATATTTTGATTTTTTAATTTGGAAGATTTTTTTAGAAGACGCTACAGCAAAAATGCTTTAACTACTTCATTCAATAAGTGATCATCATTGAGCAGAGACATCAAATTTTCTAGAAGTTTCAAAAATGGAAGATGAATGCGAATTAATGAATTAGTTAATTTTTCTGGGGAATTTTGTTATTGGGGCTAAGTACTCAGCGCCTCCTTACCATTACAACTAACTATTTTTATGCATTGATTATTTTGAGTGTATGGTGTCTTAAAGTTACGCATTTTAGTTATTCTAGAGCTTTGTGATATACAACATTGCTGGTTTTTCCTTCTGGTGCATATACGAAAAGATTGTGGTGACTTCCAACTCCGGAGCAGGCGACAGGGAGATTCTAAGTTGATACCTGCTACCGTAAGAGATTGTGCTCTTATGTTAGGAAAAACTTTTTGTACCATCTCTTGCAATGAAGGAACAAAAGTTTTCTGGTACGGATATTACAGTCGTTTCAGGAGTTTCACATTTCCTGGAGTCAGCTTGTCTTATCCGTTGGGTCCCAAGACATTGTTGTCTCGTTTCAGGAGTTTCACATTCCCTCGACTCAGCTTGTCTTAGTCGCTGGATTTCTACACGCATTTGAGTAGATTCAGGCATTTCCGCTTCTCTTAACAAAGCTTGCCTTGATCTTTGGGCATCAAGACGTTATTGGACAACTAAGCTTCAGCATTCCTCGACTCAGATTGTCTAAGTCATTGAGACTCGATACGAATTTGGGTCTGATCGGGTTCTCTAGAATTCTGTTAGTCTCAGCCTTTTTGCATTTGAAGTAGTACGGCCTATATGCTATGCTCTCATGTGCAAGTCACAATTGCAAATATTTGTTTTTCCACCTTTACAACTCATTTATACAGTGAAAAAGATGAAAAAGAAATATTTGTAATAGGTTGCTTTCCAATGTAGCCAAAAGGCGAGATGTAAATAATTTTAATATATTGGGAATGTAATTAAAATGGCGAGATGGAAATATTTTTATGAATTAACCTCATCGGGGTAATTCTACAGCGGTAGTCAACCTGTATCTGTGCATCCATGAAATAAATCTGCACTAATTTTGGGGTGTTAAAACTGATATAGTAAAATAGGCAAGACGGTAACAATAATAATATATGACGACCTTGCCTGGAATATGAGAATTATGTGCAGCAAATTCGAGCGAATCCCGTAAAAAATTTGAAAAAGGTGGGCGTAAGAATAGACGTGGCCAGTAAGAAGCATATGGTGACCTTACCTGGAGCACAGTGATCGTGTGTACCAAATTTCAGAGAAATCCGTTGAAAACTAAAAATTTGTATAGCGGTCAAACAAACAAACAAACAGAAAATTAATTTTATATATACAGAATAATACGAATATTGCTCGTAGCTTTAATACTGCCCTTACAAGCATTGTTTCTGATAAAACAATGCTGGAGTACAAATTACGCCAAAATAGGTGAACTTCGATGTTATTTTAATTTCGTCTTGTTTGTAAAACCACCTTTCGTCCTCTGCCTACCTTCCTCCTTTTCTAAAAACCATCATTTCTGATTTATCCATATTCACTACCATATTCCATATTGTGCATTTCCTGTATTACCTCCTTGTATGTTGAGTTCTTCAACTACCAATCCGCCTTCTAGGTAATCGTTCAAACCATTTAAGTATAATGTGAATAATACTGGTGATAAAAGGTGACCTTGGTTAACACCTGACCGATTCTCAAAGTATTCTGAGAACTGACATCCTGTCCAGATCTTACAACCTTATTTGATAATCCGATTTTGTTCAATTTAAATATTAATTGCTGTCTGGATATTTTGTCGAACGCAGTTCTAAAATCTATGAAGAAATATAAACTTTATTCTTTTCGGTAAGCTTAAATCCGACTATTAACGGAAGGTTGTATACATTATCTACAATTGAATACTGCCTCCGGAATCCAGCTTGAAACTCATTCAATGACTTATTCTTTTCTAACCATGATAAGATACGTTCATATAAAATTCCAATAAAAACTTTGGCTATACAATTCATGAATGATATTCCTCGGTAATTGCTAGGCAGATTTGGGTTTCCTTTCTTAAAGATTGGGAAAATTATTCTTTTAGCACAGGTTTCATCGGCTCTTCCACATACAAATATTTTAGTATAAGTTTTTGCAAGTTGTGTAATAAATTCCATTGTAGCATTTTGTAAAAATTCCTATATGACCCTATTTTTCCAGGTGCTTTATTATATTTCATCTTTTTTAGTATTAAATTTATTTCCACGGATGTAATACTTCTATCCATTTCACTGTCCGATACCACATAGGAGCGTAATATATGTTATTAATTTTTTCTTGTGAATTTAAAAGGGTATTAAAATATTTTCTAAAATTTTCAGCTGAAATTTCTAAAGCTACTTGGTGCCGGTTTCCGCTGATCTTTTTTGCAACTTTTTATACCCTATACCACTATGTGGTTTGGGTATAATGACTTTGTGCTGCTGTTTGTAACAACCAAAAATATTTGACCTAGACCCATCTTTAATTATACCGATCGAATCAGAATCACTTTTTGGGTTGATTTAACAATGTCCATCCGTCCGTCCGTCCGTCTGTGTGTCCATGTAAACCTTGTAATCAAACTGCAGGTCGCAGATATGAATATGTTTTGATGAAATTTGGTATATAAGCTTTCATCAACCATGGGATAAACGCTGTTGATATTGGTGAGAATCGGTCCATGTTCAGACCTAGCCCCCATACAAATGACCCCTATAAAATCGACATAAATTGACATAAGACCCAATTAGTCAAATTGGGTTTGTATATGTTTATTACATCCATTAATGAATAGTCCAAAAACGATCCCTATGGGACAACTCTTAGTCATAGGCCCCATATAGAGCTACTTCCCGATTTTCACTTTAATCTACCAAAAAACAAAAATATTGCACTGATTCATCTCAAATTTTGTTTGTATATATTTTCGCAAAATACAAGAGACGTTACCAACCATGGTCAGGATCGGTCCATTTTTGGACCGAGTCCTTATGTAGACATAGCATCCGATATGAACTTTTTCATATCTGCAGCCAAAAAAATTAATAAAAATGCCACTCAAAATTGGTTTATGATTATTTTCTATATCTACTTAGTTGGGCCTAAGAGATAGGGTCTCTAAACGCATGGTATAGGGTATCGTATAGTCGGTCTAGATCGACTATTATTTTCTTACTTGTTTATCTTGGACATTGTTAATTATTCTTCAAGTTCTTTCTGACATTCTTGTGGTCGGCAAGCACATATATTTTTGTAATATCATTGAGATTTAAGATACTTTTGTTTATCAATAAGTTCATTCGAGTTTCTATCTAGTCCTCTTGTTCAGGGCTGAATGATGGTCGGATGGTCATCTTAAAACTTTTTATCTTTAGTGACAGCAATTCCATAACTGGTTTGAATTTGTCATACTTAGGATCCGGTAATATCATTACTAATTACATTTTTATGACATTCTCAAACGCAGAGAGCAGTTTATACATTTTCTTTTTTTATCTTGTCATTGTAATATTACTTGCAAGGTAATTTTTATTTGTTCGCGGTCAAAAATCGAACTTTGAACTGTATTTAAAATTGTGGTTTTTTTTAACAGCATTGTTTGAATAAAAAGGAAAGTATTTCATACTTCACCACAAAAATATTACAATATATATAAACTTGGTGTTTTTTTTTTTTCTTATATGTGATTTTTCAAGAGTCTGTAGTTCCATATTACATGACCAAACCCTCGCCTTAATCTCTGGAAAAAAAGAAGCCATTTGGATTTTTTACATCTTGATTTTATTTGTTTTTTCCCCTGTATAATGAACAAAAAATACAAATTTGGGGTTTCCCCTAGATATGTTGAATGTACTGAGGAAAGTTGGCTGTTAATATGACGCACGGTAGCAATTATTTAAGTCGTGAGTGCCGTGCACTTGGCTTGTGCACTACTCTTGTTTACCTGTTTTTCCAGATTTCTTTTAGTTTTTTATAAAAATCTTATGTAGGTCAGATTTATATAGGACTAAAAATATGTTACCATGATATTCGTATTTAACTTGAAGTACCCGTATATTATTAATGGGAGCAGTCGTAACTGAACTGAGCGGTGAAATATATAGAGTGGTATTATAATATTATCATATCGAGAGAGAAAAAACGTTATAAAATTGGAACTATTTGCAATATTGAAACGAAAATTATATATTCTTAATTTCGTAATAGCTTGGTTATTTGTAATAACATATGCGTTATGATATAGGGAATAATATTAAATAAAAAACTCAATTTTGAAATTAATTTTAATATTATTATAGGATTATACTTTGCGTGAGTTTATGGGTTCTTAATGTGAGGAGTAGTGTCAAATATGGGCGGGATGGAACTAATCCGAGTAAATATATAATATCTCTATATATGTAGATGATATTGCAGTAATACTGTTGTTGATAACCACGCATAAACAATGTACTAAATATAAACCAACGTTTGACGGAATTCGCTGGTACAACAAATTCTTTAAATTATTTATTAAGTTGAGGAAATTGGATTAGTTTTAATCGATATCGAAGGCCGTGATATGAGCCCTGGCTTAGTTAATTAATTCACTTGATAAAAAGATGAATTCGTTAAATAAAATAATTGAGTTATTTTTTTAATTCCCATTACTTACCAGCCGTCTTTCAGCCTGTTGCATCATTTCAGTTAAGGCTTTCATTTGTTTCATTGACTCGGCATATCGATTGTTGAGCATGTCCAATTGAGCTTCAAGTTTCGATATTTCTGCATTCAAATGATTGAGTAGTTTAATCTGTTGATCTTGTTCTTGCACCAGAAAGTCGACTCTTTCCTTTTTAGGTTTCACTTCCTTGTAAACATCATAGAAGCCCAGAACTGCTCGAACAAATTTTAAGAGACCTGCACCGGCAATTGAAATCTTTTCCATTTCATCGAGATTTTGGGATTTCATATGATTGCGACACTGATTAATTTGTTTGCCTGTCAATGCTTCGCAATCCATTTCCATAAGACTCTTTAGAAAACTCACATCGGACATCATGCCCTTGGCTGATTTCCAACTGATTTCTTTAATTCCTTTCAAAATGACCACGCACTCACACACCACTTGGACTTGTGGTGGTGGAGTGGCAAACGAGCGTATCTCCGTTATTTGCGCCTTGTCCAATTCGGACAGAGCTCTGCGGGCCTCTTCCAAAGCTGGCATGGCCTCGGCCAAAGCAACTTCGGCCTCAGCCTTCTCAATGGCAATTTGTTTTCCTTTGATTTCGACCTCTACCGATTTTTCTGAAGCTTCGGTTTTCTTAACATTTGCCTTGGTGGTGGCTTCTTCGATTTCAACCAACATGCGTTCGCATTCCTCGGAAGCTATGGCCACATTCTGTTTTTGCTCGGTCACAATTATGCGCAATTCATCGATTTGTTTAGAAGCATCGTCTATTTTATGTATGCCTTCCTTGAGACGCATGCGTTGCATGGTTATGAATGTGTTTTTCTCATCTGTGAGTTACAAACATTTATTTTAAAAAATTTGAAAAACACTAAACTTACCTAAAAGTTTCAGATAAGTATCGATGTAATCTAAGTAGTGTTTGGGTGTTACATAGTTGTTACGTCTCAATTTTTGCAAATAGTCTTTCGAATAATGATGCATTGTACTATGGACATGCACCACATGCTCCATGATATCTTCACGATTCTTAGCAGGAATCTGAAGAAAAAATCGATGAATAAATTAAGGAATGAATAAATGAACGTTACTAAACAATTTACCAAAGCATGTTCTCTAAGGAATAATTGAGCTACAGCAGATAAGGCCTGTCGGGGCCAAGGAAATACCCAGTCAATGTAGGTACTTCCGATTAAGCCTGGGAAATTACGACATCGATTGCGCAAAGCTTCACCGGATGGTGACATACACAGCACCACGTGCATATTTTGCTCACAGGTGGCCAAAAAATAAGCCCAAACCGAATCTCTGTAAAGGGACTATTTATTGATGCACAGTTAATTTATAGTAAAATCAATATTACTTTGAAGCTGAATATCCCTCTTCTTCGGCAACAGAACGGCAGGCATTGACAATACCATCCTTATCTTCATCGGAAAACAAAGCTGGCACCAAACCAACCGTTAAAATATTGTTAATCAGTTCCAAAAAGCCTTCCTCAACAACCTAAATTGTACATTATATGTTACGCTCAACAAATTAGAAGAGAGTACAAATGTTCAGTACTAACCTGAGCATTGGTAAAGAGAAATACGGTTTTCTTGCGTTGAACACCGGCCATTGTGTAGAGGATTTTCAGATCGTCACGAAATGATTGTTCATTATAGCCGCGAGCAACAGTTATTTCAAACACCTCACATTCAGCAGCAAAAGACGATAGCCTGGTTATGCTTTTCTTGCCACTGCCACCAACGCCCACTAGCAGAACATGTCCACGATGCATTCTTAAGGTACGCTGAACTCTGGTCAAATGTTCTAAGCAATCCTCAAACAAGACTAAGGCCAATTTACCTTTACGCTCTTGATATTCATCGAGTATCTGGAAAAGTAATACACGTTTAAAGCCAAAATACGTATGAGCCAATTAATTTCTGTTTATGTGTCTGTCTACCTCATTGAATAAATGATAGACCGCTTCGTAGTCTAGAAGATCTTCATAAAATCTCGGTTCAGATTCATTTGTGGCATTTCTAAAATCACCATACAGACACGGATCCCTCATTACATGATCGGCCAAAGTAATTACTGGTTTACTCTCACGTTCAATATCAAACTCTTCCAAGTTGGCGGCCTCTAACAAATCATTATGTTTTAATTTGCAATCAATCAAATATTAATCATAACGTCTACGTGTGTAAACATAATTATTTACCTTTTTCTGCTGCTTCGAGATCAACGAAACCATTTTCTGCTTCAAAATCAGCACTAAATGTTTCACAAACCAAATTCTCCACCTGTCGTTTCATCATTTTTATGTCCTTGAACGAGAAGTAAAAGTTATAATGCAATACAATGTACAACAAGCCAACAAATAAAATAAATAAATACATAAATATATGTAAAAATATTTTTTGTGGTTCTCTGTAGGATTCATCGAAGAAAAACAATGTACCCATATTGAATGTAAATTACTTGAAAGAACGAAACGAAAAGAAAGGAAACGAATCGAAAGGAAAAGGTATACATATTAAGATGTAAAGGTAATTGATTGTAATCGTTAGCAATTGCTGCCAATCACTTTAGTCATCATTAATTCTCTTTGGGAAATATATGTACACTTGCTACAAAAAGTATCCGTACACTTGAAGATGCAAGTTTTCAATAATGATAAAAATTTTAATAGAATATTCTAGACTACGAACTTTTCTCCATCGAATTTTACGTGTTTTGTAAAATACCTACCGAAAGTGTCTACTGGAATTTTTTTTTTGTTTTGTTTGAGTTCCAGAAAAAGTATTCATACATTTACAATTAGGAGATTGTCACGAATTACGCAACAACGCACAGGTCTGCTATATCGACTTTATTTTAATAGAAGTCAAACTTGTTTGTATAAAATTGATTTACTTAATTACATTTCTTTTGGAAATAATTCGGTGCGGACGAGAGAAAAATTAGATATGAAAATAAATCTGTTTATGAAATAGGTGGGATCATAGCCAGAATCCACTCTTCAGTGCAATACATCGCTCAAAATCTACAAATATACAATTCACCTCCAAACTCACATCGTCGGAAAAGCGCGTAATTTGGTAATTTTTGTCAGAAACAGGTACCTTCAGTTTAGTAAGAATAAAAAGAAAATTTTATTTTATTTAGAAATATCTTGGTACAACGACGCCCGATTTATTCCATTTTCAATAAAACCCTGTACGAAATAATGACAAACACTCTTATTCTAAGTTTGCCCAAGTAAATGGTTTATTTTGTAAATGAGCGTGATATCAGCAGCCAGATGGACAGACGGACATCGCTATATTGACGGAAGTTGTTATAAGGATCAAGAATATATATTAGGGTGGGCCGATTTGTTAGGACAAAAATTTGTCAATATTGTGCCATCGATTTTTCGATAGCTTTTGGCATGAAGGAAAAAAAGTTCCACTACAACATACCAAAAATATCGTTTTCAAGGCCCACCAAATTTAAATTTTTTGACCTTTTCTCAACTTTTATTTTTAAGGCTCTTTTAGTAGGTAATAAAAAATAGGCTTATTTTTTTTTTCTTTATTATTACCTTTTCCAGGAGCAATTGTACGCTAAAAACGATGGCGTTAGCAATTTTTCTAAAAATTTATTTAAATCTGTAAATTTCTTATATTTGTGGCAATATTTTGTTATTAATTGAAGCATAGCCGCGCATAACGTTGTAAACGACAAAATTCATTAAATTATTGTTTTTTTGGTTAATTATAGAGATACTTAAATTAAAAAAATTTTTATCAAAAAAATGTTTAATAACATTTATTTATTTCATAAATTACAAATTATTTCTGTTCACAATGGAAAAACATTTTATATCCAAAACACATTGCTACATGCAATGTTATTCCATATTTGCCAACAGAGAGTAAGATGGCATTTAAAATGTTTTTCGCTTGAAGAAATGATTTATATTTAAGAAAATTTTAATGATTTGCAGCCGTTTTTTTTTTAAATAAAACAACATGAAATTCTATTTATTAAAAACACTTTATAACAAAAACTTAAATTCAATTTAATAAAAAAATAACAACATATAATAACAGAAAAGGAAATAAAACAAAAACTCAAAACAAATATGTTGGTTTGCTCTCGAACCTAAATTTTTAATATCACTTACTTTAACTGCAGATATATTTATATCAGTTAATTGTAATTTGTTTCATAGAATTTATGAAAATGTTCTTTTATTAGCCTGATGTTGAATATTTGACAAAAAAAATTTGCATCGGCAATCACAAATCTACATTATAAAAATTTAAATAAAAATTAAATTAATAAGCACTTAAAACGTTATTCCATTACACCTGTACTGGAGCTTTTTTTGCAGGTACAATTTTTAATTTTTTCTTGTTTCATAAGCGTTTCCACTATTTCTTAATCTTTTGTTTTTATTATCTTTCCAATTTTCGACATTAATTTTTCTTTTTGTGCCTCTATTGCACTTATTTAACGCTGTCGACAATTCACTTCGAATCATTTTTTCAGTCACTTACAACGTTCTTCCACTGACTATCACTTTCCAATTACATTTTTTTTTAACGATAAGGGGCATAAATTCAGCTGATTTGATATTTGGACAACGAGGGAGAGCCTAATAAACGGTATTCTGCAAATAACCCGATTTTGCAAAAAACGGCGTTTACAACGTTATTCGCGTTTATGCTTCAATTGTGGAATTCCTTATATCTCCAGCACTTAAGAAGCTACAAAGACATTACGTACATCAAAAACAAGCTTAAGTTAACTGCTTTTACCGCGCTTTGGTAACTACATATATTCAATAGGTTTTTTTTTTGGAGATAATGCCACGTTTTGCAGAAAAAAATTGTAAAAAAATACTAAAAAATTAATAGGTTCATAATGGGTTAATGGATTTCGATTTTTGAAATATCAGATAAAAGGCACTCAAGTTATCTTTCCAATTATATATATATTGCTGAAGTCCGATAACTCCGGAAATAGGCTCGACCGCTATAAAAAAATTATTTCTCCTAAATCTCCCCAAAAGCCATTAACCCCTCCAAAAAAATTAAAAAAATCTGGGTGTAACCACTAAAAATTAATGCGTAAAAAAGGTAGATTTTTCGACAAAAACTCGTCCAAAACCTCAAGAAAAACATTTTTTTTTTGAAAAACTGCTATCGCCATCGTTTTTAGCGTACAATTTCACCTTGGAAAAGAAATATTTAAAAAAAATTATATCAGCCAATTTTTTTTATTACCTACTAAAAAACCTTAAAACAAAAGTTGAGAAAAAGTCAAAAAATTTAAATTTGGATGCCTTGAATATTATTTTTTTAATAAGTCGTGGTGGAACTTTTTTCTTCATGCCAAAAGCTATCGAAAAATCGATGGCACAATATCGATTGCTAAATCGACCCACCCTAATATATATACTTAAGGGGTCGCAAATTAGTTTTTCGATGCTTTATAAATGGAATGCACAGCGGTCTGGAGGGTATCAAAAGGTAGCGATTTGTTGCACAGTGCTATTAAAAATTTTCAATAACATCCAATTTGGTCGTACAAACTTGTGGCCAAAGAAACGTCAAACTGTTTCCAATATTATTAGGAAGTATCATGAGAATTTAACCGTTGATAGAGCGCCTGGTGGGGGAAGAAAGAATGGTTCATATCGCACCTGTACCTCTAAAGTGAGTCAACTCAAAATTTTTCAATTTTCACTTTTTGCAAGAAAGCGATACACAGTGGTCATATCTATCCACTGTAAAAATCTTACATCGGTTTTTCTAGGCTTTCGCAAAAACAAATACAGCTGTAACCCTATTTGTGTTAAAAGAGTAGCTTCTTTAGACATATTTAACAAGTAAGAAAATTATAGTCGGTCGAGACCGACTATATGATACCCTATACCATGCGTTTAGAGACTCTATCTCTTAGGCCCAACTAACTGGAAACAGAAAATAAGCATAAACCAAATTTGAGTGGGATTTTTATTAATTTTTTTGGCTGCAGATATGAAAAATTTCATATCGGATGCTATATCTATATGGGGACTACGCCCAAAAATGGAACGATCCTGACTATGTTTGGTAAAGTCTCTTGTATTTTGCAAAAATATATACAAACAAAATTTGAGTAGAATCAGTGCAATATTTTTGTTTTTTGATAGATTTAAGTGAAGATCGGGAAGCAGCTCTATATGGGGCCTATGACTTAGAGTTGTCCTAGGGATCATTTTTAGACTACTCATTAATGGATGTAATGAACGCATACAAACCCAATTTGAGTAAGATCTATATGACAATTTGGATCTTATGGCAATTTATGTCGATTTCATAGGGGTCATTTGTATGGGGGCTAGGTCTGAACATGGACCGATTCTCACCGATTTCAATAGCGTTTATCCCATGGCCGACGAAAGATCAAATACGAAATTTCATCAAAATATATTCATATTTGCGACCTGCAGTTTGATTACAAGCTTTACATGGACACACAGACGGACGGACGGACGGACGGACGGACATCGTTAAATCGAATCAGATAGTGATTCTGATTCGATCGGTATAATTAAAGATAGTAGGTCAAATATTTTTGGTTGTGACAAACAGCAGCACAAAGTCATCATACCCAAACCACATAGTGGTATAGGGTGTAAGAAGACATATTATAAGTTGCACCCAAAAAACTTGTTATTTTTGATGATCACTGAAAAAATAGCAAAAACAACTACTGTTGTATACTTATTATTCGCAATTCTTTACAATGAAATAACTGTTTTTAAATTTTATGGTAAATATTTAAAAAACGGTTTTTTGCCTCTACTGAAAATTTGTAAATTTTGAGTTAACTCACTTTAGAGGTTTGTAAACGTTGCAAAAAGTTGCAAAAATTTACAGCCCAAAAACAGAACACGGAAACTGAAATCATGCTTCATAAAAAATACTCTTGCTACTTAGCGGATGACGAAACGTTTGTAGTACCAGATTTTTGTCAGCTTCCAGGAAAAAATTTCTATGTGGAAAAGTCGAATATTAGTTTAGGACGATATGTCTAAAAAATTTCTGGTATGGAAAGTAATATTGAGTTGCCGTAAAAGAAGTATCGCATTTATAATTGGAAATGTTTGCAAGACAGACTACTTCCTTTCATAAGCCGATACAATGTGTCCACATATTTTGTCCCGATTTATCGTTCTGTCGCTACGTTAAAAAAGATCTTGAGTTGAACAAGAACTACGAGGTGGTTTTTGTCCGGAGCTTAGGCCAGTGGCGAAGTATTAGGCCATTGTGAGAAAGCAATTGCAGAGCACTCAAGGGCATCCCAAAATCTAATAAAGTGGTTTTTGGAAAAGGTCCATAAGTGCATAAGTTGTGAATAGAATCATAAAAGTAATCTGTTTCTCTAAGATCTAATATAATTTAAATTAAATAAAGAAGTAACCCATGAAAACCAAGTTTTTATTATACTCCCTTTCTTTGTAAATTAAGTTTACAAGCATGTAAAATAATTGATTGACTGTTTGCTGGAACATTTTTGTTGTCGCCACGATTCTTCCTGTAAAGTTTCAGTTCGATTGGGTCACGAAAAAAGGGTTAAAAATCGATCCAAAGTTTTTTCGCCAGACAGGCAGACGCTACGTGTTAAGTTGAAGGTTTCGTTATAATAACATTTGATGTGTGCTAAGATTTTTTGATCTCACTCCTTAAACTTGTATTTATTGGGTCTATAATGGATCAAATTTGTAAAATTAAAATTTTGAAACAAAATTTAAAAGAAAGCGCACAACAACTGGTCCTTTTTGGGCTGGATTTTTGGTTCCAAAGGGATAATGATCCAAACCATACGGTGCAAACTGTCAAGCTGTGGTTGTTATACGGTACTAAAAATCAGTTGAATTAACCACCTCAAGCACCAAATCACTTAATCTTATAGAGCATTTGTGGGATTCACTGGAGAATCCATCAGCATAGAATAACATTAAAGGCAATTTTAAAAATCGCCATTCTGGATGAGTGGGGCAAAACAAATAAAGTCGATAATTTAAAGTTCGTTAAGTCGATCGGCTCACAGAGTTATAAAGCTCTAAGGATATCCTGCAAGTAACCAAGTTACCCAATAAGAGTGCACGATTCAAAATTGATGCTATTTTTTTCTCTGCAGGCTGCAGCTCTGAAATTTGACAGCTGGTATCAACGATTGTTACGATTATTAAAAATGGAGCGCTACTCATGTCAACAAAAATCCGTTATAAAAATGGTTGCAATTACACTCGCAAAATTTGCAAAATTTTCGATCTTGGAAGTGGAACTAATGTATTAACAATTCGAAGAGTGATCAACAATATTGGAGGAACTTGGTCGATTATGGACAGTAACGCTCCTGTGCATTAATGTATCGGCCAGTCTCTTGAAAATATTACTGCTGTAAATGATAGTGTTACCGAAAATCGGGGTACATCAATTCGGTATCGTTCAAAACAACTTCAAATTTCACAAAGCACCACGCAGAGAATTTCATAGGTCTGTGATCAGAGCCGCGGAGGCCATATGCCTAATATTTTCTTCCATACATAATCGGAACATGTCTCGCTAAAAAAAAAAATGCGATTTATTTTTAAATTAATTCGTACACTCTTATTGGCTCACCCTTTATTGTTTAAAGTTGCCTACTGCCGTTTTCTTTTCTGACAAAAAATGTCGCATTTTACTTGCACTTTTTTCGAAAAGTGTATTTTTTTAATATATTCTGAATGAAGAGCAACTTTATCTTATACCTCAATCGAAAGGTCTCAAAGTCGATATCTCGCAAATCGCAAAAAATTGCAGTCATTGACTTCTTTCAGGTCCTAGTGTGAGAATATTACCCATTGGTCCCCTTTTCTGAATATTTTACCCCTATGAGTTCAAAGAGGAAAATAATCAAATATTTTTGCTTTTTATGAACACAGCACTTTGAGACCTTTCGATTGATGTATAAGATAAGGTTGCTTTTAATTCAGAATATATAAAAAAAAATGCACTTTTCGAAAAAAGTGCAACTAAAGTGCGACATTTTTTGTCAGAAAAGAAAACGGCATAAGTTTATGCCAAATCGGCTCATTGAAGTCCTAAAGCTCGAAGTTACTAAATTAAGCAATATTTAATATAAATTTTGTGAATTTCTTTTTAAAGTTTTTGCCTGATATTTTCTTATTTCTTTCTTAATACGACATTTTTCTTTTAACTATACGGATACTTCTTTTAGCAAGTGTATATACATATCTTCGTCGACATCTGTGTGTACGCATGAAAGAAAAACAGCTTGTTTGCACAAATATAGTCTTGCATGATTTAGCTTTTGTTTGTTTAACTTTTTAAATTAAAAAGAAAGAACGTCTACTAACTCGTCCTAAGTTAGATTCGAAACAAATAAATTAAAGTAAATGTTGTTGTTGTTGTTTTTGTTGTTGCTGTTGTTGTTAAAGTAAAGGAAGTAGAAAAAATGTAAATGAAATCAATCAAAATAAATAATTTACATATGTTACACTTTTTATACTTCACCAACTCTTTCCGCTAATATAATAGTACGACTATAGGGTGTAACAGAAAGTAGCAAATTTGATGAATCCGCTAAAATCTGTGATATAGTCTGAGAATAACGTTTTCGATAATTTTTTCAAAAAGTCAATATACATCTAAAAATATAATAATAATTCTTCAAACTATAAAATTTCTTGCAATATTTGAGCCTTTTGGTGGCACAAATCTTTAATATTTCTTGGAATTCTCTGAAACAAGGACACGCTAATCTAATAACATTTGCGTGTGCACATATTCAATATGAATCCACTTAATCTTTTCTGATTACATTTGAAGTAGATATACATATTTGTGTACGTTAGCTACTACTTACCGATTCCGAAATTAAACGGTCGCAAATAATGCGTGTAAACTCATTACGCCAAACACGTATTAGATCTCGTAAAGTTTTAAAATAATTTGAGTGTATCAGCAACATACCAGCGAAAATCCGTGATAGATCTTTTAAATTGAATATGTAATGGAATTTTGTTGGCGTAGGCGGCAGTTCAACAATGACAATCTGAAAGAGTGAAATAATAATAAGAAAAAATAAAGAACAATAACAAGTATATCAATGATACGGGTACTCTTACATTTTACATCAGGGAATTTTTAAATTGTATCAACGAGCCAGTAAAAAACTTAAATTTTTTGTAGCAATTTTTAAAATAGTTTTATTGTATATAATAATAAAAAATGTCAATAGCAAGCTTTTCCCAAAAAAAAGGACGCCCTTTGTTTTGCTTTCAAGAGCAGTAATTGAAAATTTTCTCTCTTTTAAGAAGTTGTTACAAACTACTTCCAAAAATGTTTTTCCAAATTAAAATTTTTTAAGTCAGAATATCTTTTTAAATCTCAATATCAAAATTAGATATTTTAATATTGATTTACCATTTATAACTACTAGCAGATCCCAGTCCTCGAAATTCGAGTACAAATTCTAGGAAATTTTATTTTTTCGTTTAATAAATACCCTAAAGGTATGCTAATTAATTTTAGCCAATTCACAATTCAATACCTTTTAAATATCGATTACTCTCGTTATTGGTTTATGTCCAATTATTGGTTTATTTCCAAAATTATTTTTCAATTTAACACAATTATTATTGTGAATGAATAAAACAAACAACAAACACATTAACAAATTTAATAAACATACACATAGCATTCTATAATTTTATGTATGTGTGGCAATTTTAAATGCATTTTACTTCAAAAAATGCAAAAACTTAAAAATTTGTAAATCTGCTGGACAGCTAAAAAGAAAAATCTTTAAAATCTGGTCAAAATCGGGAGAAAACTGTTTAACAAATCATCGGCTATAAGAAATCGCCTTACCTATTTATTAATTATACATTTTTATTTTGAAATACAGTCTGTCAAGAAAGTGTTTCGATGTAATAAAAATATCGTCGTTTTGAGTTTTACCGTGGGTCACAGTTAAAATGTTCGTATATGACCAAACACTTTAAAGTGTAAAATGCCAAACAAAGAAATGTAAAGACAAAAGCACGAAGTCTGCATATTTTAGTTTTTAAATAAATTAAAAAAAGTTTATTAATTCAATAAAATTTTGCACAAAAATTAACATTAACTTTTCTTTGTGTGAGAAGGTCCCTTAATGTTGTATGGGGTGAATACCCGAACTGTATATGTGATCCATGAAAAAAGTATGTTGAATCGATTAAAGCTGGTTTTGAAGCGCTACAAGCAATAGTTTACATTCTATTGAGGTTTAATAACGTTAAGCACGTGGATTTGTGAAAACGTCCCTATGGACCTTGTACCTTGATGAGTCGGATGCCGAAACTGAACCGAATGTGGGAATCAATTAAGAGCTAGATGAAGACGACGAAGATAAATTAGAAACTGTTCCTGCTACTACCGAAACTTCTGACAGTTATTTTATATCTAAAAATGGCTCGCACGAAATGAAGCAAAGTTGCATTACCGTATATCCGCATTCATGCTCATAACATGGTCGACTATATAAAAGGGCAACCAGCGCCGGTGGAAGACATATATGAGCCCTACACCATATGCCGAATATTATCATACGGGCAACAAATCAAAGAGGCAGGGAAGTAACAACTGTATGGAACTCGGCAAATCCCACGAAGAAAAAGGAACGGAAAACAATCGCTCTAAAAGATTTCGATGCATTTTTGGCTATCGTGTTGTATGCTGGGCTGTCTAACTAGAACAACGAGCCTGCTAAGGAACTGTGGGGCCCAACTCATGCTCCAATGTACAAAGCCGCTTTATCATACGATCGATTTATGCTCATCAAAAAATTCATAACGCAAAAATTTGATAACGGAAATACGCGATGGGAGTGATTAATCAATAATAAAACAACTGTTATTGTCGATGTTTCGCAAATGTTGCAGGCCAATTTGACGACAGGTAACATCCCGCATGATTCGCAGACCGTGGACGAGCAATTATTCCCATATTTAAACCGCACACGGTTTACACAATACTTTCCGTCTAAGCCAACCAAGTATGGAATAAGGGTATGGTGGCTGTACGCTTCGAAATCATTTTGTCCCCTCAAAGGAATGAGGGGAGGTAAATCAAATGCTGAATGTTGTGTATCAATTAGTGAAAAGATATGTGAATACAGGTCAATTTTTTCTTCACTTTGGAAAGCTGCATTTGTTGGAACAGTACGCTCAAATAAGACATTTGTACCACGTGAGGTCCTGAAAAGTCCTGCTCGTCCAGTTTGCAGCTTATTATTTGGCTTCTACGAAGGCGATGTATCACTGTGCTCATATGTTCCGAAGAAGAATAAAGCGGTAATTTTTCTATCTACAATCCAATACTTGTGATGTTGACACCACTGGGAAAAAGGAAGCCCATGATTATCCTGGATTACAATGCTAATAAATCCGGCGTGGATGCAAAGGCACATATTCTTGAAAATGACCAACATACTGCTGGTCACTTGCAATGTTCTACAATACGGTAGATATTGCTGCATTAGCTGCATTTACCATATATTAGCAGAGCCCAACACTCGAAATTAGAGTGAAAATTCTAGGAAATTTTATTTTTTCTTAAATTTTTTTCTTCCAATATTTTTATAATCTATATATGGGGGATTTCATGTCAAGTGCACCAACTTTTGAAACCGATGTCTTCCGATCGGGATGAAATTTACACCAAGGTTAGTCCTACTGGATAGCAGTTGAGGTACAGTTTTTCAACAAGATCGGTCCAGATCTCTCTGAGTTAGAGGGGATCAAAATTTGACATTTTGGCCAAACAGGTGTTTTTTCTCATCCATGTAACTTATTACCTATTGTTCTTAGAAAATTTTCTCCCAAAGAGTTTAGATAGCTATTTCTTCAATATTTCGGAAAAAAATACTTAAAAAAAAAAAAATTTGTAGACTTTTTTTTTTTGCTAAATTTAAGCATTTTTTGCCTTTTTTTTCAAAAAGGGCATTTATTTTTTTTTTTTTTCATAAGAAAGCTTAGGATTTTTCCTTTAAGAGGTTTTTGGTCGCTTAGTGGGATGGGAGTGCGATATCTATCAAAATAAATGTTTTGTAACTCAAGACAACGGTTTTTCAATTTTTCACAAATGCACTGTTTTTAATTTTTTCCTATTTTTGTGAAAAACCTTACAAATAAAACTTATACTGAGAAACTAGACAAATTAACCTTTCCGAAGGTATGTAACATACCTTCATAACATAACAGAAGAAAATGGTTATCTGTAACCTGAAAGAGTTATTTGCAACATTTCAATCTGAACATGAGGAAGTGAGAATTGGCTTCACGAAATTAACCCAAATGAGGCAGCAGAACTCATACAGAATGCGTTTGTATTTACCATGAAAATGTTAAACTGATGTTGAAGGAAATCAACTTAAAGTATTTAACAGATGATTCGGCAGAAGATTTACACGATTACCGCGATTGCCTTAAATTGACTATGTGTCCTAATGCAACAACTTCTTGCCACTTAGGTGAATGTACCAATTGCTCGAAAACCACATTCATCAAAGAAAATTTAATCAACTCTTTAGATCGAGAATATATAGAGGAGGTCAAATTTGATTCTTGGATTCAGACTGACAGATGCACATTGAAAACAATCATTTTAAATGTGGATGATTTTGTGGAAGAAATGTGTACAGGATTGCTAAACTTGAGAAACCATGACTTTTTAGTCAAAGAGCAATGGTCATTCTTCAAGGATTTGAAGATACATTTGAAGTCTGGTGAATTCGTTACTTCATATGATTTCGCAGAAAGCTCTAAATATGTTCTTAAAGATGCCATACAAGCATTCAACTTCAATAACGACCAAGCAACTATATTCACAGTAGTTATTTACACATGAAAGATGAAAAACTGGAACACAAACGTATGGCAATCATATCCGACGATTTAAAACATGATACCGTTGCAGTTTATGAGTACCAGAAGATAATACTAAAATATCTAAAATCTAAATTTACAGTAAAGAAGGTATACTACGTTTCGGACGGAGCTCGTCAACATTTTAAAAACAAAAGTAGCTTGGCAAATCTTATGGCCCATGAAAAAGATTTTGGAATGCCAGCTGAGTGGCATTTTCATCCTACTGCTCATGGTAAGGGAGCATGTGATGGTATTGGAGAAATGCAGCGAATTATAGCCTCCAGTGCTATTGTAAAGAAACTAAAATAGTTTTTAGTAGCAAAGAGGATCATCAGGAAACATTGAAAACACTGAATAGCAGATTCGATGCTGCGGTAACAATCGATGGCACCGCTCAATACCATGCTTTTATACCGCTTGTAGATGGAAGACTCAAGTTGAAAAAGTTTTCTGCCTCTATTCAATGCGATTTCTTTCCAAAGACAACAAATAAACCAGCAGCGAAATCAACAGCTGAACCTTGTAACGCCAAGAAAGGATTGACAAAAACACGCAATAAATAAAGGCGACAAAAAAGCTGGATGAAAGACTTTGTATTTAAAATTTACAAGACTTAAATACTTCATCAGCTACAATAAATTATGTATAAAAATAGTTATGATATAAATGGATCTAATGCAATTAAGATTAAATTTTAATAAATTATTTATCTTTTTATTTTTAGTATTATTATTATTATACATTAATTTAATTATTATTAAAAATAAATAAAAAATAATAATTTTTCAACATTTCTATAGAAAAAAGCGATTTTTTTCATGAGGTTAACATATTATGGGTATTGCAGTATCGAGGGTATAAAATTTTAGTTAGGTATGTTATATACCTTCGGAAAGTTTAGTTTGTCTAGTTTCTCAGTATAAGTTTTATTTGTAAGGTCTTCGACACAAATAGCAAAAAATTCAAAATAGTGCATTTGTGAAAAATTGAAAAACCTTTGTCTTGAGTTACAAAACATTTATTTTGATAGATATCCCACTCCCATCCCACTAAGCGACCAAAAACCTCTTAAAGGAAAAATCCTAAGCTTTCGTATGAAAAAAAAAAAAAAATGCCCTTTTTGAAAAAAAGGAAAAAAATGCTTTAATTTACCAAAAAAAAGTCTAAAATTTTTTTTTTTTTTTATGTATTTTTTTCCGAAATATTGAAGAAATAGCTATCTACACTCTTTGGGAGAAAATTTTCTAAGAATAATAGGTAATAAGTTACGCGGATGAGAAAAAACACCTGTTTGGCCAAAATGTCAAATTTTGATCCCCTCTAACTCAGAGAGATCTGGACCGATCTTGTTGAAAAATTGTGTCTAAACTACTATCCAGTAGGACTAACCTTGCTGCAAATTTCATCCCGATCGGAAGACATCGGTTTCAAAAGTTGGTGCACTTGACAGGAAATCCCCCATATATATATAAAATTTATGAATATTTCAATAAAATTCATTAAATTGTGAATTTTTAAATTATATTTATTAAATTTCATTATAAATATTTGATGAGCACACAGATGAAATACAAATGGTAGTGTTAATAAATAATTTTATAAGAGCCTTAATGTATGCTAATCAATTTTAGGCAATTCACAATTCAACACAGGGCGAAACCGTCAATACTACATACAGAGGCAATGAATTGTGATATTGCTAAATTTGATTAGCATACATTTAGGCTCTTATAAAATGATTTATTACAAATATTTTATTTAATTTAATTTCATATATTTTTAACACATACAATACATAAATTTAATCATTGTGCACTTCTCCTCCAAATGAGCTATAACTATGCCAAATTTCACACTCCTTCGTGCGCGCATTTTGCTTAAAAACTGTTTAAGCGATTTACCTTCACGTATTAATATATAGATAATGCAATTAAGGCAGTAAAAAAACCGATAAGCGACGTTCATTTTTGCAATTGAAGAACGAGCCACCAATGCACGTATAATGAGCTATCCCATGATTCGAATACTGTGCAAGCATTTATGTAAAAATAAAATAACATAATTTTGAGGTAGTAATAAGACCGACAGCAGCAGCTGCACCATTTTTTGCCCTTGATCAAATCGGCTGTCATGGTAGTAATGTAGTGGGGAGCACGGACGCCAGCTTAAAACCATAGCGTATTGCTTTCATTGAAGTAAACCATTCAACATTACTGAGAATTCAACATTATTGCATCGTTGCAATACCTGCACATTCGAACTGGAAAATCAGCAAAAAGCATCACAAGAGTGATTTGTTTTATTTTCTTTAAAAAAAAAAACATTTCTTGTGCCTTTTTATTACTTTATATAATCTATGTACAATTAACAATAAAAACCATCAAAACACACTCCATCAAGCAAAACACCATACAATTTATTATAGGTCCCTGCGGATCTTTACACTATTTCAAGGCCAATGGGAGACTCACTAATCGGATAGGTTGAGGAAATGAAAAACAAAATTTGCGTACGTTGGCTCAATGGTTTGTAAAGCATTCAAAAATATACTCGTAGTTCTTCTTAGTTAAACTCCTAACATTTGCCCAAAACTAATTTAGCTCTTGGGTGTGTATATTTTTCTGTGCCAATTTATTTTGTGTTTTTGAAATCGAGGGTGAATGATCTAAGAAAAATACAAAAACTCGATTTAGACTAGCTAAAAATGTAAAGTAAAAATTTCTAATAATCTATTAAAGGTTTGAATTGATGTTTGTTCGGTTGCTTTATAATTTATAACAAAATATCTGATTATTACATTTACTCATCTTCTATTTGTTTAGCTTTTGATATTTTTCTGCTATGCTGAGTAGAATTATGTCTCTTTTACTATTTTAACTACACACAAAAAGTTCTCAAGCGAATGTATCCTCGAGAGGGAGGTGGTTTTCGTTCAGGTTTATTATTTCGATGATATAATAAATTTTAATTAAAAAAATTGAAAACAACCTTCCAACTATTCCACGATTCCCTCAAGACTTTACTGACAATATTATTCTTGTACTTCAGTATTTGAAAATTATATGGATAGCAATGAAAGTTCATTTCCCCCAATAAATTTGGATATCGATTACACATGTCTACATATTTAAAAAAAAAAAATTTACTGCAGAAACGAAGTATGTTTTTTAACTAATCTGGGTGCGCTGAATTTGAATCTGACATTTGGCAATATCGCATGCTGGCAATACTCCAAAATAGTCAATACATATACATATATACATATTTATATTATATTGGATTTGCAACAGTTTCAGAACTTCATACAAGTGGTCAAATGAAGATCTATTTCGATTTTTCAATTCCAGTACTTTGGAGAGAGTCAAGCAACCACCAAACCGATTGTTATATCTGTTTAACAAAAGCTGCTGGATGCAATATGAAAAATCGAAAAAATATTACTTACGCGAATGTACCATCGGTTTCCAAACCAATTCAACGTTCACCATATTGCACATTACCCGTCATTCCCAGTGCTACTAAGTCCAACGTTTCTCCAATTTTTGTAACCCTTCCAAGAAACAGGATTTTTTGAGGTCCATAAAATAGGCATTTTTGGTCAATAATTTCATTGTTGGAGCTAAATCTCTTTCCATCGAGGCATTTCATTAGGTTTGGAAATATGAAATAGTCACTGGGGGCTAAATCCGGAGAATATGGTAGATGAGGTACCAATTCGTAGCCCAATTCATGGAATTTTGCCATTGCGACACGATTACGTTTATGGTCAATTGAGAGCAGACGCGGCACCCATCTTACAGACAGCTTTCTTAAACCCAACTAATTATTTAAAATCGAAACCGCACTGCCATATGAAATGCCTATGGCATCAACAATCTCACGCACTATTACTCTTCGATAGGCCAACACCATATCGTGGATTTTTTTCAACATTTTCAGGTGAATTGACCTCAATTGGCTGTCCAGAACGTTCAGCGTCATTTGTATATGTGCGACCACAACGAAAGTCAGTAAATCACTTTTTACCATTGAAATCGAGGGTGCAGAGTCCCCATAGTATATATCAAGCGTTTCCTTGGTTCGATTGACGGTTTTTTTTCCGCAAAAAATAATGTTTAATGAGCACTCGAAATTCACTTTTTTCCATTAAAAAGAATTCACGAGGTTTTATGTTTTGAACAGCTGTTAAACGCAAAGTAAATGACGGAACTTGCTCAAAATTTTATAGTAGTCTACCAACAGATGGTACTTGATGGAAACAGTGTTGCATTTCACATAAGTGCGAGGGAAGTTCGAAAAGTCACGGAATTATTGATCCGCCCTCGTATACCGTACTGATGTTGACGATTTATTTCAAAAATGAACCAGGCATATGAGAAAAGTGAGTGGAGATTACAGTTTAAAGGCCCTTTTTGTGCATAATGGGAATGATCCATATCAATTGCTCATGCCATTAATATAAAGAAAAATTACGAATCAATGACAGAAATTTTGACATTACTCAAATACAGCGATCATAAATGGAAGATCTGTGGTGACCTTAAGGTGTGTGATTTAAATTTCTTTGTATATATGGTATAGACCATCGTAAATAACTGTAAATTAATCTGTTTCAGGTCATTGCGCTGTTGAATGGTATGCAAGGAGGTTTTACAAAATATTGATGTTACCTTTGTCTATGGGATAGTCGCGCTACATGTCGTCATTACGTCAGAATAGAGTGGCCCAAAAGAACTGAGTATTCACCAGGAAAACAAAACATTTCAAATAGCTGATCCAAATGAAGTTCTTTTTCCGCCGCTGCACATAAAATTGGTCATTTTTAAGAGCTTTGTCAAGGCTCTAGCCAAAGATGCTGCAGCATTAAATATTTGTTTGCGATTTTTCCTAAAATTTCATACGCTAAAATCAAAGAAGGCATATTTGCTGGCCCTCAGATCAGGAAGCAATTGAATGATGAAAATTTTTCACAATGTTTATTGGAGAAAGAATATGCAACCAGAAAATCTTTCAAGAGCATAGTGGATAGTTTTCTTGGAAACAGAGTGAAAACTATAGACAAATTGCTGCTGAATTATTGAAAAATTATCACGAACTGGGTGCGCGAATGTCACTCAAGATGCATTTTCTTCATTCGCATTTTGATTTTTTTTCCACAAGGGGAGCGTGCTCACCAAGATTTAATGAAAATTTAAAGAAATTATCAACGATTTTAGGACAAAAGCATGCTGGGAGACTATTGCTAGACTCTAATACGTGAAACCGAACCAACAAAATACAAACGACGTTCAAATAATGCCATTCACTTCTGGAAATTTATTGATTTTTAAATAAACTAATAATTTATTATGTAAAAAACGAATGAAAACATTTTTTTCGTATCTCGTAAACCTGACGTGATAGACAAAAACCAATTACAGATTCGAATTGAGCCCACCAAATTACCATAGGAAAGATATTTGGTTGCTCCAGTCCAAAACCTTGTTGGCTGGTGTTATTTTATATAAACAAGAGAAATTGTACAGTTGTACCTTTAACGTACGAATTGTGCCAATATTGGTACAATTGTACAATTATTTTCATATCTGTCTTACATAAAATTAGGCGTAACATATTGTCTCTTACTTATTATGTAATGCCGCCTATGTGTTTCCTGCTACAAAATAAATATGTTTAAAATTATACCACATATTATACAATTGAATGTAATTTCAATATGGTCTTAATTTATTTCATGTGCCGTTGAATATAAATAGAGAAAAGATTCCGAACAAGGATGGTATAATATTGTGAATATACTCGCATGCCTTTATTTTTTAGCTGAGGAGGCGGAGTTTGCTGTTACTCGTATGTTGCTTACTCAATAACATACAAGGTAGTCACAAACAAAAATGTTATTGACTTGATGTTTGTTATTGTATTGTATGTAGACACAAAAACGCTACAAAAAGTGCTGAAAAGTATGTTGTAGAAATTTGTACTTTTCGTTACGAACTTGTGCTAATCTTATTGATGACTCGGCCAAATTGATTTGGTTATTTCACTTTTTATTATTAAATATCGTGTCAGCAAAACTCATTAAAAATGTCGGTCTGGAGTGACTATATGATACCTTATATCATGCGTTTAGAGAAAGGGTCTTATATCCAATTAATTGGATATAGCAAATAATATATAGCATGAACCAAATTGGATATAACATGAACCAAATATGAGTGCAATTTTTGTTGTAACCAGTCACTTATTTTTTTTTGCAGAATATGTACAAACCAAATTTGAGAAAAATCTGTGCCTAATTTTTGGTTTTTGAAGATCGGGAAGCAGCTTTGAAACTACTTTAGTATTGATTAATGGAAATAATAAACAATTTTATTCAATTTCATATGGATCATTTGTACGGGAACTAGATCAAACATACCTTGATTTTCACCAATTTCGATAAAAACTTATATACGAAATTTTATCTAAGTATATTCATATTTGCGGCCTGTAGTTTGATTACGTGCTTTATACGGACATACAGACGAATGGACTCAAGAAATGATTGGATCGGTATAATAAAAGATGGGCCAAGCTCAATTGTTTTACGTAGTTACAAGCATCAGCACAAACTCATTACGCCCTGACCACATAGTGGTATAGGGTATAATAGTTTTCTTTTTTAATGAGTTTTGGCTTTATATCGACGATATGAAAACAGCACACCGTTTTTGAAAACTATTTAGCTTGATGGTAAGCGTGATGGTAAGCTGATTCCGAAATATTGGGAAATTAGACTCACAAAAAAGTGAACTCATACTTAAAGAATCTTATGTTCCAAAAATTATAAGAAAAAACTATGCCTTAAAATCTGAACCATATAAAATAGGACTAGAGAGTATAAAAATTAATATTAAGTATTTAAAAAAATAAAACATGTTTAAAAAAGAAAAGGATAAATTATAATAAAGTAGGAAGAAAATAAAAACAATTATTATAAGTAATAAGTTATATTTCTTTTAACACAGACTGTCTCTCTGTCTATCGTGGATCAACTCCATTCCCCCTTATCCAATGGCTCTGACACTTGGCCAATAGTCTTGATGTGACTACAGATTAATTTTGGGATAGTCACGCACAGTCAAGTCTAGTCACGCACAGTCACGCTTAGTGATCTAAATGTCATTTCCCCTCATCCGGTCGATCTCAAATTTGGTCCATACACATGCTGTGAAAAAAAAACAAACTTTGACTTAGTCACGCGCAATCACGCATGGTCACGCACAGTCATGGAGTGATCTAAATGTCATTTCCCCTCATCCGATCAATCTGAGACTTGGTCCATACACTTGCTGTGAAAAAAATATTAACTTCGACAGTCATGCACAGTCACGCATAGTCACGGTCAGTCACGGAGTCATTTACAACCCATTTTCTATTTTTTACTTACTTTAGGCTCTTATAAAATTATTTATTATGAATATTTTATTTTATATAATTTAACGTATGAAAATGGAAATATGTTCCGATAAAATTTCATATAAATCACTAAAAATAGTGAAAAATATTCCTACGTAATAGAACATCTTTGTTTTCTTCTTGTTTTTCTTTTTGTCATCTTTGTTTTGTAAATGTGAACAAATGGTTTATCAATGATAGGAAGAGAATAACCATAATGGTTATACACACTTATTCTCTTTAAATTTATATCTATAATATTAATAGGCTAGGCGATTTCTTGTGACAGATATCTTGTTCTACCGTTTTATCCCGATTTTGACCAAACGTTTATTATTTGAAAGGTATTTCTTTTCAGCCATTTTGCAGATTTACTGATTTTAAAATTTTTTCCTTTATTTTGAGTAAATTGCATTTAAAGTTGCTACTAACGCATACATAAAATTATACAATGCTATGTGTGTGTTTATTAAATTTGTTAATGTGTTTGTAATAAAAATGAGTTTGTTTTTTTGTGTTGGTTTAAGAATTGGCTATAATTTCTTAGCATAACTTTAGGGTCTTTATTTAATGAAAAAATAAAATTTCCTAGAATTTGCACTCGAATTTCGAGGGCTGGAATCTGCTAGTATTAAAATGACAAACATTTTTGTTAATTTTCTTATTAATTTTAAAAATCATAGTAAAAAATCTGGCCATTATAATGTAAAATCTTGCTTTTTTTGTCTCTTAGTGTTGACAACCTTGGTTATAATATTGTGTTTAGAACACGGGTGGACGGTATCAAAGATTCGGCACAGCCGAATTTAACACTATTACTTCTTTTTATTAGGTGTGGCAACGATTATGAAGAGTTAGTGTATGATTTGCATATCAGCACAAAACAATACATGAATTACACAAATTCCTTTCTATGTAAACGTAAAAGAAGACCAACCTTAAACAGCCGCAATGTCATTTGCACAACTATATCAGCCATTGGAATTAGTTTGGCATCAAAGTCTCCATATTGTAGATGTCCTTTAAAAATTGAGGTATAGATTTGCAGTAATGATTTATCATTGGGAAAGACAATGTTGTACACTGAGAACATTGAAATGAAACGAGGATCCACTTCGTTGCGACCACCTCCAGCACAGCCCATAGCAGCATAGAAGGTTATATCCTTGAATTTTTTCCAATTTAAGTCCTTATCACGATCATACATGCCACCGCGTTCAAAGAATAGTTTTAATAGTGCTATTGGCTGTTGGGTGCCATAACTGCAATACAAATAATTTAAAAAATTAGTTTTTCTTGGATTATGTTTTATAAATTAAATATTATATATACCCTCCACCCCAGTGTGCAGAGGGTATATATAAGTTTGTCATTCCGTTTGTAATAATTAGAAAAAAAAATATTGGACCTCATAAAATATATATATTTGTGATCCTTATAACAAGAGGACTTGATATAGCGATGACCCTCTGTCCGTCTGTGGATATCACGATGAAATCAATCGGGCAGCTAGGTTATACGTTGGCATAAAAAATGATTCACTAAGATCCTGAGAAGCTTGCTATTTAAAATCGTCCAAATCGGTTGATTAGGTCCTGAGAATTGAATGAAGAAGTAAAAAAAATATGATTTTTCTATGTTGCTCAGTATGATAATTGGGCGCTCGTTTTTAGTGAGAATGATTGACTAACATCATTAGAAGGTTTCTGTTTGAAAAATCATGAAAATCGATTTAATAGGTCCCGAGAAATCACTGAAGAAGTAAAAAAAAAAATTGAAAAATATATGTATCTGTATTGTTCTTGTTGTTATTCTAAATGTTGTATTGTTTGGCATCATTAAAAAAATTTGTTGGATAATTTTAATATAAATGGAGTAAAAATTCACCAACATCTAAAGCAAATAATGCTAAATAACCTAGTTATATTTTCCGATGTCAAGAAATCCTGGACTTCTCTGACTTCTGCAAATATGTAAGCAAAAAAATATTTTGTTATAAAGTGCTCAAAAAATTATTTTTCTATATATTGCAAGAGAATATTTTGAGTACAGCGCTTTTATTTAAAACATTAAACACGTCGATCCAGGCCTGCAATAACGACTTTTTTTGCTGAATTCAAAGAAAAAGTTTTTAAAATTATCTTCGGTTTATCTTTAGTATGGAAAGTTAAACTTGCTTTTATTCTAAATTCATCACGCTACTTTGTACGTCTATGAAGTTTTGACAGGTGATGCAAATGATCATAAATTATTGATTTTCCTCAAAAAACGAAAATCGAATATTAGTCACTTAACCTATTCTCGCAGTCATGGTACGATATATTTCAATGTATTAATTTTTAACAGGAATGCATATATATATAAAAAATGTGGGAATATAAAGGAGTAGAGAAAGTACTCACTCATCTACTTGCGGCATATTCATGTCATCTATAAAACATGCTACCTTCTTGCCCATCGGTGGTCCAAATGTGTCTTTTGTACGTTTTTCCACAGCAGCCTCGAGTGTACGTTGTACATCCAGAGATGAGGTTCTCGATGAAAAATTAATGTTCAATATAATCTGCAATGAGAAGTAGAATTGGAATAAACGCCAACACAAATAATATATTAGATACAGCGGCTAACATTATTTGAGAACGCAACATTGCGTAAGTAATCAATTTATATATTTACGCTTTTTGATGACCCAAAAAGTGTATTTTTTCGATTTAGCGCTTTTCATAAAGAAGAACTAAATTGGCGTTATCCTTTTTAAACACCTTTAACTATAAAAGTTAATCTCTATCAAACATTTTTAAGATGTTATTGATTTTATAAGTTTTAAAAAGGAAATTAAAAAGTTTCGTGAGAGAACTGTTGTTCTTTAGAATAAAAGGCCTTAACTTCAAAAAGTCAATTAGTGAATAACAGTTTTTTGAATTATCAATGTACGCTATATATTGACTATTCCAAAATTAAAAATTTTTTTAAACTTTCTAATTTATTAAAAAATTTATACATACATATGTGGGTAAAAAAAACTTTTTAAAAACAAGAAAGGAAATTGTAGTCGGTCTAGACCGACTATACGATAATCTATACCATGCGTTTAGAGACCCTATCTCTTTGGTCCATCTAATTAGATATATAAAATAAGCATAAACTAAATTTGAGTGGTATTTTCATTCATTTTTTTGGCTGCAGATATGAAAAATTTCATATCGCATGCTATATTTATATAGGGACTAGGTCGAAAAATGGACCGATCCTGACCATATTTGGTAAAGTCACTTATATATTCAAAAAAAGATATACAAACCAAATTTGATAAAAATCTGTGCAATATTTTTGTTTTTTGATAGATTTAAGTGAAGATCGGGAGGCAGCTCATATGGGGCCTATGACAAAGAATAGTCCTATAGGGACTATTTATGGACTACTACTTAATGGATATAATAAACACATACAAACCCAATTTGACTGAGATCTATATCACAATTTATATCTTATGGCAATTTATGTCGATTTCATGGGGCCATTTTTATGGGGACTAGGTCTGAACATGGACCCATTCTCACCAATTTCAACAGCGTTCATTCTATGGCCGATAAAGGCTTATAGACCAAATTTCACAAAAATATATTCGTATTTGCGACCTGCAGTTTGATTACAAAGCTTCCAAAGACACACAGACGGACGGAGGACGGACGGACATTGCTAAATCGACTCAAAAAGTGATTCCGAGTCAATCGGTATACTTGTATTGTATATTTATAGGGCGTAATTTGAAATTTTTTTGAGAAATTTCACTAAAATGAAAAAAGTGTTCTACCCGCGGATCGTTATGGATGCAAAAGCATACATTGGGTTAAGGAGGACACTTTCACCTTTATCTGGATGGTATATGTTTCTTGTTCGCTTTTGTTTTTGTTCCCTAGAAGTTCTATTCTACTAAAGTTGCAATTTGACACCTATATAGTAGTTTATTAAGTATTTCTAATATTAAACGGTAGGGTTGTGACCACTTACAACAAGTAAAGACTGCAACCCTGCAAACCTTGTAAAGAACACCGCTGGTCATTATCAACGATAACTTGCGAGTAGTAACCATTTATTTTTGATAAAAAAAAAAAACAAAAAAAATTCAAATATTTCTGAAACTAAAAAATAGTTGAGTTTGACAGCATGCCACGCCCACAATTAGCAATAGTTTAACCTAATGTTTTGGATACATTAATTTAGATATATTGGCTACAAAATGGCGTTAAAATTTTAAAAATCAGTAACAAAAAAATTGGACTTTTGGCTAAATTTCAGCCACAGTGGGGCGTAGTTGAAGTAATAGCCAGAATGATGTTTAAGATGAACAAGTCCCTTTGTTCGAAAGTAGCTACTCCATCTAGCGCTGTCTTCAATTTTATCCAATATTTCTCTTACATTACAAAAATTATTATATTTTCTTTCATTAGAAAATGTATACATGACCTCAAACCGAACAATAAATAACTAATTATTCCAATACAGATAAACAATACATAACAATAACATAGCAAAAAGATTTTACCTCAATTGTTAGTTATACTAAATTAATTCATGGGTGGGTGGTGAAGCCACAATTTTTATTTTTTGGTTGCTTTACGTGTTTTTTTCCAAATACTTACATTAACTCTTCTATTTTTAAAAAGTCTTCAATTAATTGTGGAATTGAATTGTAAAATACTTATACACAGTCATGCCGTTCAACCCATCGAGTTTCGCAGTACAACTGTAGTGCGTTTCTGTAAATTTTAACGATCCGACAATCGTAAAATATATCGACAGCTATTGTTGTTTGCACTAACGATTAATTGATTTACTAAGTACACTTTAACGACAGTCGACAAATTTATTTTTCTATTTATTTAAATTGTAAACGAGAGGCATCTCTGTCAAAATAAGTGAAAAACACAAAGAAGAATATAAAAAAAAACAAATTACTTCGTGTTTGACAGGATGATTTTATGTTTATGTTTAATTTCTTTATTTTTTTAATTAATATTTTTGTTTATTTATCTGAAAATAAAATAATGAATTGAATATGCTATTTAATTTTTTTTAATTATATAAAAATTTTTTATAATAAAAGCAAAATATTTTCACTATTTTATAATACTTATTTATGTATGACGACATTTCAACCTTTTTAACTTTTTATCGATTGAATAAACAACACAGAAATGGTTGCCGTTTAGATAACAACAACAGCTGACTTTAGCAAATAACCAAATCGTTAATTTTGTTTTTTTCATTTTCTAATGATTCGATTATCGTTAAAAGAAGTTACTGAATCGCGCTACTGGAGTCTTTTGCCAGATTGCTCACTCTTTTGAAATATGTTTGATAAAATGTGTGTCTCTTTTGAAGAATCTCTAAAATAATTACATATTTTGGAAATGTTCGCAAAAGTATTTCTTATTTCCACAAGTTGTGATGCTATATTTAGACATAAATTAATACCATTGAGCCGCAATTGGTATAAATGGCGCTTATTATGGCTTGAATGCCATAATATGTTTGCGGCAACGTCATGCCCTTTTGTCCTCTCAATATATTTAAATCAAATCCTGGCTTTTGACTGCCTCAAGAAAAGGTTATGAAATTTCTTTCCCTGTGATTCCATTTGTATCGACAAAGTTTAAAAATATTTATATTTTTTAAATTATTTTTTTTTTTTTTTTTTAATAAAAATAAAAAATCTTATTTTCAATCTTTATCATTCTTAGTGATTGAAATTAATGAGGCTGAATACCACATGTTTTTACTTTAGATAATGCTAAAACATTGGCATATTTGTTTCAAAATTTGATCTATGTTCTGCATGACAGGTTATACAGCTGTTTCAGGTCGAGTCACAAACCCTGATTAATTTCTAACTCAATCAATATTTTTTAATTTGAATCGAACTCTTATCGGAACATCTAATACATGAAGTCAACTGTTTTTCCACTGATGTCAGTCGTTTCATCAGCCAATATAGGGGGAAAAAACAGCATCGTTGATTTCTTTGACGATGTTTATTATTTATTAATTAATTGAAATTTCAAAGTAAGTTCCCGTTTAGGAAATTATTGTAATCAATTTTCGAAAATAAACAATTTGTCTTAAACCTACTTTAATTTTTGATCCAAAAAATCTGCAAAACGGCTAAAAATAAAATACGTTTGGTCAAATTCGGGATAAAACGGTAGAACAAAACATCGGCCACAAGAAATAGCCTGGCCTAATAATATAGATTTTTCTGACATAAGGAAATCTGTTAAGGAACAAATACACAACAGGAATCTTAACATCTAGAATTATACAAATAATTGGTATACATCAGTTTTCATGGGTTGTAAATGCCATGGAGGATGTATCGAATTGTTTGTTTTTGGTACTTGAATTGGAAGATCGAATTCTGAGGAAAAACTAATTGCTTTGTATAGAGCCGATTTAATTTTACAAGTGTTATTTAATTTCGTGTAGTTTGGGATAAACTTTTGTAACGGAGTATCATGACAGAGTATAATTGATTTTTTTTTTTTTTTGATTTGGTTTTATTGAAAATTTTATGTGAAAACTTAAAACTATATTGTATTATTTTAATATTATTAAAAATACGTGTATGCAACGTGCTTATACATAAAGTGAAAATTAAATGTTAAGAGTTTTACATTTATTAAAATAAAGTCAACTAGTGCCTGCTCCCAGCACTATTAATTATTTGTAGAGTAATTTCCACATTTAAGAACTTAAATCTAATAAATATTCAAAACTAAACTTAAAAACTAATCTTAAAAATAAACTTAAAACTAAACTTAAAAAAAAAATATATATATAAAATAATAAAATAAATTACCCTCTATGTTTGCCGGGAGTCAAGTTGTTCCCTTATTATACCAATAGCCGAAAGATAGTTCGTATTGGACCAACTAAATTCCGATTCGCTTGACAAAATGTCCTGCATTACATTACCTTCAAAGTTTATCACGCTTTCTACAAATTTCCTCATCAGATTGAGAGCATAATTAGATAGAGGAGATAATGAAGCCGTTTCATAAATAAATTGATTTGAGAATCTTTTTTCTCGGGACTCATAATTTTTTCCTATACACTTCCGTATAATATGACGTTCAAAAATTTCCATCTTCTTCATTACCGTTGCTGAGATACTAAACCATACAGGAAATGCGTAAAGAAGTATTGGTCTTATACTAACTTTATATAAGAGTAATTTAGTTTTCACCGGCAGAGATTTATTATTAAATAACCTTGAAAATGCACCTTTAACTCGATTAGCTTTATTAAAATTATACACAGCATGTTTATTGAATTTTAAAAGTTTACTAAAATTGACCCCGAGGTATTTAAAGCTTTCCTTAAAAACAATTTCATTACCGCCCAGAAATAGTTTTAGTTTTTTACTCTCCGGAACCACAGTATATTTGCATTTTCCTGAAGCATTTCGTATGCACATTGCATTGCTCTTGGAGACATTAATTTTAATTCCCCAGTGAGAATAATATTCATTAACATGCGTCAGATGCAATGAAACTCGTTCCAGAGCAATAAGCGGCGACTCATCATGAGCGTATAAAAGAGAGTCGTCCGCATAAAGTAAACCTAAAGAATCGTTGAACACGTGTGGAAAATCAGAAATAAATATATTATATAAATGAGGTGCCAAAATTGAACCCTGAGGAACCCCACAAGTTACAGCACCCTGAGAAGATAGCATATTGTCAATCTGAACACAAAATCTCCTGTTATCGAAAAAGCTTTTAAAAAGTTTTATTATTTGTGGTTGAAACCCAATATTAATCATTTTATATAAAATACCGTTGTGATATGCTTTGTCAAAAGCCTTTTCGATATCAAGAGATATTGCAACAGTACATTGACGTTCACGTAAATGTTGAATGACATCAATGTGAAATTTAAGCAGTGCATGTACCGTAGAGTTACCCTTTTTAAAACCAAATTGATATTGAGGAATGTAATCTTCATTTATGCCAAAGTCCATCTTCTCACGAATAATTTTCTCAAATAATTTCCCCAAATTTGATAACAAAGAAATTGGTCTTAAACAGTCAACATCGGTCTTACCCTTTTGTTTTGGAATTGGTACAATTTTTGCAATTTTCCAAGCATCAGGGAAATAACAGTTATTTATACAATTATTAAAAATTATTGTTAAGTATTCAAAAGCTTTCATTGGAAATTTTTTAATTAAATAATAAGAAATGTTATCTAAACCGCACGATTTCTTGTTATTTATCAATTTGGAAATTTCGAGAATATCATCTAATATTGTAAACTTTGTGTCTCTCTGATTGTTTAAAGATCCACAATTATCATCAAAAATTACAAGAGAATTTGGAATTTGAGAAGTGATGGTACTTATAGATTCTTCCAAATCTGAAATATCTCTATTTGGAGGAGACCCTTGATAGACGGAAGTGAAATGATTTTTTAAAGCCTCCAATTTTTGGTCTAACTCCTTAATTTTGACACCGTTTACCGAAATGTCATTGACGCTTGTTCGATTTCTGTTTCCAATGACATTCAAAATATTTCTATAAGCCGATGGTCCTGGTTTTATGTCCTTAAGCTTTTCACAGAAAAGTTTCGCTTGTTCCAATTCTATTTGTTCCTTAGTTAAAATCTTG
Organism: Cordilura impudica; assembly: GCA_963682025.1. Classification (NCBI taxonomy): domain Eukaryota; kingdom Metazoa; phylum Arthropoda; class Insecta; order Diptera; family Scathophagidae; genus Cordilura; species Cordilura impudica. The sequence goes on along the minus strand of OY821517.1, from coordinate 5,577,301 downwards.
ACCAAATCAATTTGTTTGGAAATAAGCAAATAATCTGGATGCCTTCTGTTTAATGTTCTAGTAAATATTCTTTTCAAATCCCTTTGCCAATTATACATAATCCTTAGAAGCTTCTTAACATGTTCCGAAACAATAAATTTTGGATTGTTTTTAGTTTCAAATTCCCTTGAGTGAATTTTGGTTATGAAATTTATTGTAGTTACAAACTCATTAATAAGATAATCAATTTGTTCATTTGATAAATTTATATTATTTGGCGGAAAATGATCCAACAAAGAATTAGTAACATCAATTTTGAATGAGTTCCAATCTGTGTTCTTAAAGGAAACAGAATGGTTGGGACTTTTCAAAAGAAAACTAAAATTTGAAAATACAATTTGAAGTTTTAGCGGTATATGGTCCGAAAAAGTGGGAAGTGTAAATGTTTTGTAATTCTGGTTGGCAACATCAATAATATCTGAACTTACTATAAAGTGATCTAAATGAGAAGAACCACGCGGGAAAGTAGGATATGAATCGCAAATTCTAGTAACAGAAAAAGATTCATTCTGAAGCCAGTTCGACAATACTTCTCCATTAAAGTTGTTAATAGAATCTCCCCAATTAACGTTCTTTGCATTCAGATCACCACCTAAAATCAATCCATCGAAATTTCTTGAAAAATTTAATATTAACGAAAGACCGCTACACATTGCCCTACGACATATGTTACTAGGAAAATAAATACAACCACAAATAATTTTCTTAATATCGCCATTAATTGAAATATTTACTTCTATAAACAAATTTGGAAATTTCAAATCAGAAATATATATCCTTGAGTAGGAAAAGGAATTTTTTAGTGCTATGGCAACTCCTAAAGAGCTATCCTCCCTCAAAACAATAAAATTATCAAAATAAACCTTCATGCCTTTAGGCAAATGTAGTTCTTGTAAAAAGGCAACATCAATATCATATTGATCCAATAATTTGTTAAGTTCAATTCTCCTGCTTATATTTACAAGAGAACCAACATTAAAAGTAATCAAGTTCGTAGAATTACGGACCAGAGACATTTTGTACAACTGTAATTATACTCAAGCATTCTTCTTTAGCTTGATCCTTTGTCATAGTTCTATAATTTGCTATAAAATTCGAAATTCTTTCTTCCAGAGTTATTGGCTCTGGCTCACACAACAGTCTCGCAATTTTTAAAAATTCCTCAACAAAAGTCGGTCTTTTTGGTTTGTTTTGCCCTGACAATTCATTTGAACCCCTTAATACACTAGCAAATGATCTACCCAATATAAAATTAGAGGAGGCAAGTTCCCTTTCAACATTCGAAACTGCCGCACTCTTACGGGCACTTGATTGTTCTGATGACTTTTTTCTTAAAGAAACGTATTTCTTATAAAACGAACAACCTCTAAAATTAGAAGTATGGCCAATCTTTTTGCAATTTACACAAAAAGGTTGCTCATCACCACCGGAACCAAAGGCACAATCTTCAGGTGCGTGTTTTTTATCACACTTCATACAAGCAAACGGACGATTACAATTCTTAGAAAAGTGTCCCCAAAGTTGACACCTCCAACATTGTGGTATCTTAGTGTTGTTCTTTGGACGTTCCCAAGAAACAATCTGATTAAAAATAATCCTTATGCCAAGAATCTCTTTTATATTCCGGTTCGGTTTCAAGGTTACTAAAAACAAACCAGTATCAATGCCTTTTTTTTGAATACTCCGTAGAGAATTTTGACACAGTATCAACAGTATCTGGAGCGATCTTATCTAGTTCCAACTTAATATCATTGATATCTGATTTATAATAAAGACCTCTGCAAACAACGCCCTGACGTTTTAACTCCCTGGGAGTGTATGAGTAAGATGCAATTTCTTTTTCTCTTAACAGTTGCATCATTTCAACATGAGCTGATGGATCTTTAAGGTATAATTTGCTTCTATAATTAGACTGGTTCTTAACTTTAAATTCAATGTTTTTGGATTTAAGTTGATCAACAAGTGATTTTACATTTACATTTTGAAGAAATATGGGAGGACAAAATGAATTCCTGGCTTTGAGCTTCTTTTGTGAATTATTCATTTTATTGTTAACATGATTTAAGTTTGAATTATTATCTACAACCCCCTCGGGTTCTAAATCTAAATCCCCTAATAACGAATACTTATTTGTACGATTCACATTATTATATTGTTTATCTAAATTTTTTAAATGAAAATTTGTTAAATCAACTTTTACATCACCTTCAAAAGTTCTTTTTTTTCTATTGCTGCCGATTATTTTGTATTCGTCATCAGTTGTGAAATTGGAATTAGTTTCATACTCCATGTCGTTCTCTGAGTTGTCATCTTCAGGAAAATTTTGAAGTTTTATATTTTCTAGAATTTCTATTTTATTTTTTAATTCAACAGACTTTTCAGAAGGAGCAGATGCCGATTGAGAATGTAGTGACGAGTTTCCAAAAAAAGTATCACGCAAATCATTAGCTGAACTATAGGTTTGTACACTATTTGTTGATCTGTTTATGAGCTCATTAAGAGGCGAACTAACTGATTGTAAATGAGATTGATTTTTACTATTGACATCATTGACGTTTGTTGTTTTACGAATGGTTTCTTGGATACTGGATGAAGTTTCAATTGAAATCGCATTATTAATACCATTTTTATTTGTTGGTGGATTTCCATTTGCCTTTGAAGATTTTTTTTGTGAGTTGGACGTATTCCCCTTTGATTTTTTGCTTTTATTATTATTTCCATCCAATGCTGTTTGAACTGCACCTTTGAAGTTATCTGGGGGTCGACCTCCTGAATGGGATTCAGGCAGTTTAACATCCATTTCAAAGAAGTAAACACGAAAATTCCGGAAGATTGAAAGATTTTATACAATCGAGTATAATTGATTTTAAGACTTTCTTTGATTCAAGTTGCAATAAAAGATTTATGTCTAAAGTATTGGTTTCTACCATTATGTTATTAATTGGAGTGGATCGCGGTGAACCAAGTACACATCGAGTGGCTGTGTTAATATTTTTAAAAACTATTTAGGATGCATTACCATATAGAAACAGTCCATACCTGATTTTCGATACAATCAAAGATTGTACTCGTATTATATTCAGGAGGATATTTGAGTTAGGATTAAATTTGGAATATGATAAGCATTTTATTATGTAAACTCGTTTTATTAAAGCTTTGGTTAGATATTCTATGTGGGTATTCCATTTGAGAGTTTTATTGAAACTAGCAGATTCCAGCCCTCGAAATTCGAGCGTAAATTCTAGGAAATTTTAATTTTCATTATATAAAAACCCTAAAAGTATGCTAATCAATTATACCCAATTCACAAATCAACACAAAAAAGGAAACTCATTTTTATTACAAACACATTAACAAATTTAATAAACACACACATAGCAATGTATAATTTTGTGGGTGTTAGTAACAACTTTAAATGCACTTTACTCAAAATAAAGGAAAAAATTTAAAAATTTGGAAATCTGCGAAACGCCTAAAAAGAAATACCTTTAAAATGATACACATTTGGTCGAAATCGGGATAAAACGGTAGAACAAAACATCAGTCACAAAAATCGCCTAGCCTATTAATATTATAGATATATGCCCAACATCATTAATGCATTAGTTTCTGTAAGTTGAATATTACCTGAAGTCATATTACATTTGCAATTGTGTTCTCTACAGATATGCATAATATGCATACATTATATTGACGTTTTGTACCGGATAGTGCGCCATCTGATTCATCGCACCATTTCAGAATATCATCGATTAGGTTACTAAGATTAGTAGTTGGGTTCTTTCCTTAGTTGATTTTATTATTATATTGAAATCATCAGCATAAGCACAAAAGTTGCCACTTTTATTTATCGAGATGATTTCGCAAAGTCTATTGTAAGCTACAAGGAAAAGAATTTCGGACAATGGTGATCCTTGTGGGACTTCATTATATAGGTTAAACATTTGTGAATACTTTTTTCCTAGGCGGACGATACATTTTCTGTTGGTCATGAAGTTTACTTTATAATGTATGATTTTAGGTCCAAAATTCCATGAAATTAGTTGGTCTACAACTGTATGGATTCCTATTTTGTCATATGCTTTCTCAAAGTCAAGTGAAACTATCGAAAGGGGATTTTTTTAAGTTAGACTTTTAGCAGCCAAATGTTCAATAAACAGAATAGTGTCCATTGTAGCTTTTCCTTTTCTGAAACCCATCTGATTGACATTAAGGAGTTTATTGGAATTGCTAAACCACCAAATTCGATTAGCAATAATTAATTTTATCTAAAATTTTATTTATCCAACACACGAATTGAGGGATATTGACCTGTAAGATTTTGCTTTAGTCTAATCACTATTAGCTTTTAAAATCTATAATATTAATTGGCTAGTCGATTTTTTGTGACCGATGTTTTGTTCTACCGTTTTATTCCGATTTTGACCAAACGTATATTATTTGGAAGGTATTTCTTTTAAGCCATTTTGCAGATTTACAGATTTTTAAATTTTTTCGTTTATTTTGAGTAAATTGCATTTAAAGTTGCTATTAACACATACATAAAATTATACATATGCTATGTGTGACTTTATTACATTTGTTAATGCGTTTGTTATCTCTATTCACAATAAGAATAAACCAAAAAAGTGTTGGTTTGTGAATAGATGAGTTGAAAAATAAAGTTACCTAGGAATTGCACTCGAATTTCGAGCGCCGGAATCTGCTAGTGGGAATTACTAGGCTGGTTTTAAATTGCTTAGGAATATGTGTCTTTAGAATGTTGTTGAAAAGGTTTAACATTCTATTCTTAATAATGTTTGGTGAGTTTTTTTCATATTGTATGATATTCTGTCTAAGCCAGGAGAAATTTTCTTTGTTTTCTTGGAATTTAGCTGGGAATTTTTGATCAGATGAATTGACAGACAGATCAGTTAGAACGTTAAAAGGAGAATTATCACTTTGATGATGATGATTAATAATGTCCTTATTTTAAAGTGCTTCTAAATTACTCTACAAATTTTAAGAAATGTGATATGATGTGAAAGCGTATATCAAATTAAACAAGTGAGAAAATTATAGTCGGTCCAGACCGGGGCTATGACAAAGAATTGCCATATGGGGTTTATTTTTGGATAAATGATAAATATGTGTAATAAACAGACACAAACACATTTTGACCGAGATCTATATGATAGCTTGGATCTTATGGCAATTTAAGTCGATTTCATAGGAGTCATTTGTATGGGGATTAGGTCTGAACATAACCGAATTTCACCAGTTTCAATAGCGTTTATCCTGTAGCTGATAAAAGCTTATATACCAAATTAAATTAAAATATATTCATATTTGCGACCTGTAGTTTGATTAAAAGGTTTACATGACACGCAGACGGACAGACGGACGGACGGACATCGCTAAGTCGACCCAGAAAGTGATTCTCATTCGATCGGTATGATAAAAGATGGGTCTAGGTCAAATATTTTTGGTAGTTACAAACTGCAGCACAAAGTCATTATTACCCAAACCACATAGTGGTATAGAGTATAAAAATATCAAATTATTTGTTGGGAGAACTATCCGAATTATTTTGGGAAATAATACTTACATTGAAATCTTTATTAAGACTTCTTAGATATTGAGATATGATGGCAGTCTTAGAGGTACCAGCTTCTCCTACCAACAATACCGGTCTCTTGATCTAGTGAATGGAAAATTACAATTCTCTTGAGAAATTAAGGAAATATTTCATACTTACGTCACTATTAAGGGTCAGTATACCCACGGTACGAGTACTATCAACAGTCGGAACTAAAATGTCACTAAACTTAGCTTTTGGATCATGCACGTACTCTATTACAATCCACTCCCAAGCCATCCAACATGACCGCTCACGACTATAGAAGTATTCATAGAGTGTGGGCTTACTCGTTGGTAGTTGACCTCCGGAGGCTGGTGATTCCTTCGAATCTTGAACACAGGGGAAACCAGAAATACGTTTTAAGAACTCATCAAAAACAGGTTGATCGCGTTCAATTAAACACGCACCCAATGAGGCATAAATGCATTGTAAAAAGCCGCATTCCAATGCATCAGTATCGTATTGAATTGGGGGCGGTGCCTCAAATGCCAAATCATCTTGTTTGGCAAATGGTGGCAATAAGGCATCGTACATATTGCAGAACTGCACAACCATATTCAGTTCGGTCTGCATGATTACCGTCTTAAGGGGATTACCTTGTGATGTACCATCTACGCCTTCATGTATGAAAGCAATTGCTTGTGTTATGATTTTATCGAACATGTCCTGAAACAGGAAAAATGGAAATGACATTTAAAATGGTCTATTTCTTGGGAGAGGGGGATAGGGGCAGCAGGTAAACTCAGTCTTACCTGTAGTAGTTCCCTTTGTGCTTCCGGTCTTGTTAATATCCAACGCTGCCAGAATGGGCTGTATCGCAAATTTTTGGGATCTACAAACACCATGCCAGCTCGAGATACCGTGGCTGGTGAGGCATAATTTAAATTGCCAACCTAAAAGATGAAATTAAAAATAATTTTTTTCCTAGCAAATTTTGTAATTTTGTAAAATAACCGTGTATCTAAAAAATATAAGATTTCAGGAGAGCCAAAGATATTCTATATCAAATTAGGAGCTCGGTATAAAAATAATTTAAGTATATACTGAAGTTACGTTATATTTTTTTTTGGTAAAAAGATCGTAATTCGTTGAAATTTTCTAGATCCATGTGAAGAGCGTTAAAAATTCAGAAAATTTCCAAAATCTATAGCAATGGACATACGCAGCTTCTCATAAAAACCACGAAAATTGCTTTGAGAAATTCCACGTCAGAGTGAAAGTACTAGGCAAGTAAAGTAATACTTGCCAAGGGTTTATCGTTCTCAGGATTTAATAATTACTATTACAACGCAGCATTAGAAATTCGAGTGCAAATTCTGGGCAATATTATTTTTTCATTAAACTTTTTTCTTTCAATGCTTTTTTAATCTTTTTTTTAATATTAATTTATGAATATTTAAATCAGCCTAAATAAAGGTGTACTAATAAGTTTTAACAATTCACAATTCAACACAGGGTGTGTCATACATAATTTTAATCATTCGCATTATATTAATTTAATATGTTTTTAAGACAGATTAAACATAAATTTTATCATCATCAGCTTCTCCTCCATATGAACTATAACTATGCAAATTTGCACACTCCTCCGTGCCCGCATATTGCTTAAAAAGGGAACTAAAAATTTACCTTCACGTATTAATATATGGGGGATTTCATGTCAAGTGCACCAACTTTTGAAACCGCTGTGTTCCGAAATTTGCACCAAGGTTAGTCCTATTGGATAGTAGTTTAGACACAATTTTTCAACAAGATCGGTCCAGATCTCTCAGAGTTAGAGGGGATCAAAATTTGACATTCTGGCCAAACAGGTGTTTTTTCTCATCCATGTAACTTATTACCTATTTTCCTAGAAAATTTTCTCCCAAACAGTTTAGATAGCAATTTCTTCAATATTTTTTTTTTTGCTAAATTAAAGCATTTTTTGCCATTTTTTTCAAAAAGGGCATTTTTTTTTTTTCATAAGAAAGCTTAGGGTTTTTCCTTTAAGAGCTTTTTGGTCGCTTAGTTGAATGGGAGTGGGATATCTATCAAAATAAATGTTTTGTAACTCAAGACAACGGTTTTTCAATGATTCACAAATGCACTATTTTTAATTTTTTCCTATTTTTGTGAAAAACCTTACAAATAAAACTTATACTGAGAAACTAGACAAATTAACCTTTCCGAAGGTATTTAACATACCTTCATAACATAACAGAAGAGAATGGTTATCTGTAACCTGAAAGAGTTATTTGCAACATTTCAATCTGAACACGAGGATGTTAGAATTGGCTTCACGAAATATACCCAAATGAGGCCAAAACATTGCGTTTGGCAGAAAGCAGCGGAACTCACACAGTATGCGTTTGCATTTACCATGAAGATGTTAAACTGATGTTGAAGGAAATCAACTTAAAGTATTTAACAGATGATTCGGCAGAAGATTTACACGATTACCGCGATTGACTTAAATTGACTATGTGTCCTAATGCAACAACTTCTTGCCACTTAGGTGAATGTACCAATTGCCCGAAAACCACATTCATCAAAGAAAATTTAATCAACTCTTTAGATTGTGAATATATAGAGGTCAAATTTGATTCTTGGATTCAGACTGACAGATGCACATTGAAAACAATCATTTTAAATGTGGATGATTTTGTGGAAGAAATGTGTACAGGATTGCTAAACTTGAGAAACCATGACTTTTTAGTCAAAGAGCAATGGTCATTCTTCAAGGATTTGAAGATACATTTGAAGTCTGGTGAATTCGTTACTTCATATGATTTCGCAGAAAGCTCTAAATATGTTCTTCAGGATGCCATACAAGTATTCAACTTCAATAACGACCAAGCAACTATATTCACAGTAGTTATTTACTACATGAAAGATGAAAAACTGGAACACAAAAGTATGGCAGTCATATCCGACGACATGATACCGTTGCAGTTTATGAGTACCAGAAGAGAATACTAAAATTTCTAAAATCTAAATTTACAGTAAAGAAGGTATACTACGTTTCGGACGGAGCTCGTCAACATTTTAAAAACAAAAGTAGCTTGGCAAATCTTATGGCCCATGAAAAAGATTTTGGAATGCCAGCTGAGTGGCATTTTCATCCTACTGCTCATGGTAAAGGAGCATGTGATGGTATTGGAGCAAACCTTAAAAAGAAATGCAGCAAAGTATAGCCTCCAGTGCTCTCATCAAGATCGCATCTCAGATGCGACCGCTTTATTCCATTGGGCAAATAATTATTGTGAAGAAACTAAAATAGTTTTTATTAGCAAGGAGGATCATCAGGAAACATTGAAAACACTGAAGAGCAGATTCGATGCTGCGGTAACAATCGACGGCACCGCTGAATACCATGCTTTTATACCGCTCGTCGATAGAAGACTCAAGTTGAAAAAGTTTTCTGCCTCTATTCAATGCGATTTCTTTCCAAAGCCAACCAATAAACCTGCAGCGAAATCAACAGCTGAACCTAGTAACGCCAAGAAAGGATTGAAAGATTGAAAGCTGGATGAAAGACTGGGTATTTAAAAATTTACAAGACTTAAATACTTCATCAGCTACAATAAATTAAGTATAAAAATAGTTATGATATAAATGGATCTAATGCAATTAAGATTAAATTTTAATAAATTATTTATCTTTTTATTTTTAGTATTATTATTATTATACATTAACTTAATTATTATTAAAAATAATTAAAAAATAATAATTTTTCAACATTTCTATAGAAAAAAAGCGATTTTTTCCTGAGGTTAACATATTCTGAGTATTACAGTATCGAGGGTATAAAGTTTTAGTTAGGTATGTTATATACCTTCGGAAAGTTTAGTTTGTCTAGTTTCACAGTATAAGTTTTATTTGTAAGGTTTTAGACACAAATCGGGAAAAATTCAAAATAGTGCATTTGTGAAAAATTGAAAAACCGTTGTCTTGAGTTACAAAACATTTATTTTGATAGATATCCCACCCCCATCCCACTAAGCGACCATAAAGCTCTTAAAGGAAAAATCCTAAGCTTTCTTATGAAAAAAAAAGTCCTTTTTGAAAAAAAGGCAAAAAATGCTTTAATTTAGCAAAAAAAAAAGTCTAAAATTTTTTTTTTTTTTTAAGTATTTTGTTTCCGAAATATTGAAGAAATAGCTATCTAAACTCTTTGGGAGAAAATTTTCTAAGAACAATAGGTAATAAGTTACATGGATGAGAAAAAACACCTGTTTGGCCAAAATGTCAAATTTTGATCCCCTCTAACTCAGAGAGATCTGGACCGATCTTGTTGAAAAATTGTGCCAATACTACTATCCAATAGGACTAATTTCATCCCGATCGGAAGACATCGGTTTCAAAAGTTGGTGCACTTGACATGAAATCCCCCATATACATAATTATTAAACATTAAAATTCATATTCTTCATCCCCTCCATAGTTGTATGATGTTTTTTTTTTCTATTCCTAAGCAAACTAAGCCTTTAGAGGTTTTACTACATTGGCCTAGTACTTTCACCCTGACTTGGAATTTCTCACCTCCCCCCCCCCCCCCCTCGGAATGACTGTTGCACCGTGTTATTCTAAACTTTTCCCAACAGAATGGTGTGATTAACAAAGATTATCACATTACTCGCATTTTCTAAGATATCACAGCTTTTTTGTGTGACATTAAACAACCTGCAACATTTCATTTCTATATACAACTCGTACTTCTCACCTCAAACAAAAGAGCACAGTAGCTTTCCAATCTAATACGTTCGCCATTAGCTAATGTCAGCAGTTTGTTATCATCCATAACTGAGTTCATGTTTTCTATCCAAAGCGCATCAACGTCTCCATCAAAACAGACATAACGGCGTTCCTGTGGGAATACGTTAAATGGATTGTATTAATTTTACTTTTTTACGTTCCAATGACAGTACACTCAGAATATTTGAACAGTAACAATAACGAAAATAGTTGATTTGCATTTTTACCCAATAAAACTGTTTCGCTACAATTTTGCCGAGTGAGTTCGGCGTATATTAACTGATCATTTAAATATATATGAAAAAGCTTTCTGCTCGATGAGTGCCGCGATTTTTAACAATTGAACAAAAGCTGATACGTGATGCTTGAGGTAAATTCTATTGAATTTTTACGTCGATTTGTAACAGTGGATGAGACGAGGATTCACTGATATACACCGGAGTCCATATTCGTAGCTACATTCATGCGAAAGCCGATCAAAGCGGCCAAAGACTTAACAATTGGCTGAAAAGGTGATGACCACTGCTTTTTAAGATGCAAGTGGTATAAAATTTATTGATTATTTTGAGAAAGGAAAAACAATAACTGACAAGTATTATGTTGAGTTATTGGACAGATTGGATGAAGAAATTAGGAAAACACGACCCCACTTAAATAAGAAAAAAATTTGTAATAACAATGCACCGGCGCATTTATCTGCTTTTGCTTCAGAAAAATTAAAGTCTTTACATTGCGAATTGCTTTCGTCAGTTCTGGCCCCCAGGGATTATTATTTGTTTCCCAACTTATGGTTCCTAAGAAGAATGGAATAAGTCATATTAGGGACGGAAGACTATTTTGAAGAGTTTGACAAATCGTATTTTTGCAAGAGTATCAAGATGTTAGAGGATCGTTGGAAGAAGTACATTTCACTAAACGGAGATTACGTTAAAGCATAAAATTAACTTGAAATAAAAAAAAAGGTTTTTCATGGTTAGGCCACGGAGTTTTCACTCCATGTAGTAGATATATATGTAAATAAGGTAAAGTGGAAAGAAACCAGTAAGATTTTTTTAAGATTTTCAGTGGTTGCGGGCTCTATATTTTTTCATTTACTCACAAAAATCCCCTTTAGAGTCAAATTGGAATTCAAGCAATCGTTAATTCGCTCCACCCTAGTACATATATAAGTATGTACTCGTATGTAAATAAACATAATATATGAGATACTCAAAAAATTATGATTTGCATCAATATGTAAACAGCGATGCACTTTAACTTTACAATTTGGGCCATGATGATTGTGTGCATTTTGCGAGTGGTTGGTTAACCTGTTTCTGCAGCTGCTATGCTTATCTAAACGGAAAATGTTAATATTGAGGTAAATGTTGATTTTGCTTGTTGTTGCATAAATCTGTCTGCTGGGATTAGGTCTATTTTCACTATAGGATTTATAGTTTATGTGAGCTTGAAAATTTGATAATGGGCAAACTGCTGGGACATCCGCGAGAATGATTTCAGAGCACTATGCATATTGTTGCCTTTTACCTACTAGTGAGTCGTAACAGTGTTGTCAGTGCTAAAGGCTTTAACCTTGTATGCATATGGCTGTGCTGGGATTAAGAAGATTGTCATGTACAAAAATGTCAGAACTTTTACTTTCACTTTTTTATGATGAGATGTTCTAGCTTTTACTGGTGTGAAACTGGAAGGCTGAGTAAAAGTTAAAAAAAACTATCACTAATTAAAAGGGGCTTTCTTTCATATGGGGTTTTTTGTTGTTGTTAGGGTTGTTTACATGCAAGCAACGACATTGACATGTAACACCTACAATTGGCCATGCTAGAAATTCAAATTATGTAAATGTAGTTTTGTCATTTTCGAGGCTATATAACTATAAGAGGGTACTAAAGTACTCTCGCATTATATTATAACAAACATATTTGTTTCCACCTCTCAGTTCTTTTTAAAAGTTAGCATATACTAATATATATATACATATATTAGTTTTTCCAATTATACATACATCACGTTCTATGGGTTTATTGATTTCCCGAAAAATATTTGAAAATAATCCATCAAGCCAGTCACGCGTAGCTGGATCCAGATAGCCATATAGCTCAACAACAGAACAAGCCTGTAACAAGAAAGTGAAAACCACAACAAGTTAATAAGTATTATAATCGTAAGAACTTAAAAATTTAAAACAAATGGAACAATTATATCGTATGATAGCAAAGTAATATATAATTTACTCACAAATCCGATACGATTACAATAGAACTAAAAGTACCAATTAAGTGACATGTAAATACTAAAAGCGAACCATAGACAAAAAGCAAGTTAAAGACATATTTAAGAGAAATAAAATAAGATGAAAGTACTATACTTGGTAAAAACGCAATCTGGGTTTCGCCGATAACAAGCACAGCGAAATCCTCAAACACGTCATTTGGTTGAGTCGAAATTTTTATGTGCACTATCAAGCAATACTTAACTACAAGTTCTTTTTAGCGATTTCTTACACTTACGCAAAAACAGGAAAAAAAATTAAAAATATATTTATCGCATCTGAAAGAGCACTAAAATTGAATAAGGGATCTAATAAAAATATTTTTTTTGTGTTTTATAAAACATTACAAAAAATAATTAGTTTTTTTTGGCTGGTACGTAAATATAAACGCAGTTTTAAACAAGTAAGAAAATTTTAGTCGGTCTAGAATTTTGTCGTAGGTTTCTTATTCGAAATAAATACGACGTTGATTATTTCTTTAAAATATATTTCATTTATTTTATATTTAAAATAATTATTTTCTTTATTAAAGAATAATTTTTATGTAAGTTTATAAGTATACAAGGATAATGTTTTATTTAAATATTAATTTTAACTAGCAAATTCCAGCCCCCGAAATTCGAGCGCAAATTCTAGAAAATTTTATTTTTTCATAAAAATATGCTAATCAATTATAGCCAATTCACAAATCAACACAAAAAAACAAACTCATTTTTATTGCAAACACATTAACAAATTTAATAAACACACACCTAGCATTGTATAATTTTATTTTATGTATGTGTTAGTAGCAACTTTAAATGCAATTTGCTCAAAATAAAGGAAAAAATTTAAAAATCAGTAAATCTGCAAATCGGCTAAAAAGAAATACCTTTCAAATATTATACGTTTGGTCAAAATCGGGATAAAATGGTAGAGCAAAACATCAGTCATAAGAAATCGCCTAGCCTATTAATATTATAGATATTCACGCTATGACTTTCGAAATCAGACTCTGGCGTCGTCTAATTTACAAGTCTTCTTATATTAATGTCAAATAATAAAAATTTAATGTAAAAAGGTTAAACTATTGATCGTGATTGTGCATGCCTTTCTATTTACTCTTACAAGAAAACAACAATATAAAACTGGGCATGCAGAATCATGATTTACCCTTGGCAACAAGTAAAAAATAAAAGATTATTGATTTTACCCATTAACCAAACTTTATATCAAAACAGGTTTTTGTAGAACATATTTGGGCATGTAGAATCATTCCACTTCTCTTGCATACACATTGTGTATGTAAGAAAGTAGACATGATTGTGCATGGTTGATCACAATTAATGTTCTTACCTAGTAATAAAATAATAGTTCAAAAACAGGTTTTTCATATAACAAAACTGGGCATGCAGAATCATTTCACTTCTCTTACATAAACACTGTTATTAATTTTGTTGCCTTCGGATTTCCTATTTATATGGGGACTGGTCGAAAATTGGACCGATCCTGATCACATGTGATAAGGTCACTTATCAGAACTTATACAAACCCAATTTGAGAAAAATTTGTGCAATATTTTTGTTTTTTGATAGTTTTAAGTGAAGATCGGATATCAACTTCATATGGGGGCTATGAAGAATAGGGTTTAGTTTTGGACTACTGATAAATGGATGTAATACACACACACAAATCCAAATTGACTGAGATCTATATGATATTTTGGATATTGTGGCAATTTAAGTTGATTTAGTAGGGATCATTTGTATGGGGACTAGGTCTGAACATGAACCGATTTTCACCAATCTCAATACCATTCATTCTATGACCGATAGAAGCTTATATACTACATTTGAAAAAAATATATTCATATTTGCGAACTGTAGTTTGATTAGGTTTACATGAACACACAGACAGACGGACAGACGGGCGGACATCCTTAGAAAGTGATGGGACAAGGACAAATACTTTTGGTAGCTATAACCATCACCACAATGTCATTATACCCTGACCACATAGTAGTATGGGGTATAAGAAACATATTACTCTGCTAACGGAGATTAAAACGGTCTGATAAAGTAATGTAAATTGCTTAAATTGGCCTTACAGTTACGGAAAAAATAACAAAAATCAGGAAAAAAATTTAAACTCTTACAATGAAATAAACGCAAGATTGTCTCAAGCGCCAGTCACTCAACGAAAGCTGCCAAGCAAATAGCCCACGAATGTGGTCGAAATATGACATGATGGGCAGTAAATTGCATGCTATAGCAGTCTTCAGTAATTTGCCATCAAAAACAAGGCAGGACATTATAGTAGGTCGACTGTACGATAGCCCCAACCTTGCGTTTAGAGACCCTATCTCTTAGGTTCAACTAACTAGATATAGAAAATAAGCATAAGCCGAATATGAGTGGCATCAATAATATTAATAGGCTAGACGCGATTTTTTGCGACCGATGTTTTGTTCTACCGTTTTATCCCGATTTTGACCAAACGTATATTATTTGAAAGGTATTTCTTTGTAGCCGTTTTGCAGATTTACAGATTTTAAAATTTTTTCAGTTATTTTGAGTAAATTGCATTTAAAGTTACACATACATAAAATTGCACATATGCTATTTGTGTTTTATTGAATTTGTTAATGTGTTTGTTAATGAGTCTGTTATCTTCTTCATTCACAATAATAATAAACCATAAAAGTGTTGGTTTGTGAATTTTCTAAGTTGAAAAATAAAGCTGTCTAGAAATTGCACTCGAATTTCGAGCGCTGGAATCTGCTAGTATATATAAATAAATAACTAAAATAAGAAAATAAATAATATCAAAAGCACAAGCAAAACACTTTATAAAAAACTCAACTTTTGCCAATTGTATTTCAGAAAATATCAATTGGAAATAAAATTCAATTGATGATTTCTGAAACATAATTGATAATTTCTGAAAATATGAAAATCAATTATTGTTTCCTGAACTGTATTTATATAATTCCTGACATACATTTCAGATAACATTTCATATTTCCTAAATTATTTTTGATAATTTCTGAAAATCTGTTGATGTTTTCTGAAATATTCTTGATGAATTCTGAAATCAATTAATATTTTCTGAAACACGTTTGATAATAAATGAAACTCAATTGATAATTTCAGAAATATATTTGATAGTTTCTCAAAATCAAATAATATTTTCTGAAATATATTTGATAATTTATGAAAATCAGTTAGTTTTTTGAAAAACATTTTATAATACATGAAAAACATGTGATACTTTCTGAAATACATTTGAAATACATTTATTAATAACTAGCTGACCCGGCAAACTCTGTTCTGCCTTGGAGGCAATAAATAAACAGATTTTAGAGTTTATTAAGTTCAATTTTGTATTAGGAAATGCAAATAAAAAAATTAAGTATTTTAATGATTCTTTATTGTTCGTGCGTTTTGGTGCATAGGTTGCACTCTTTAGTTAAATACCTTGTGATACACGAATTTTTTTTTTTATTATCAGGCGCAAGAACAAACAACGCAGATGGTCCTCCGACCCGTGAACATGCCATATATAATTGACCATGGGAAAAATATGGATATTCCAGATTCAAACCACAAACTTTCAAGGATTGGCCTTGTGATTTGTTAATGAAATTACTTAAAATTATTAATTTTTACACGTTCACTATTTTTGTGTAAAAGGCAAATCTTAAAAAGCAAAAGTAAACATTGTTGCCACATAAACTAAAGACGTTTTATGTCACGTCGCACGGGAACGCAGTCGAATGGGATAAAGAGTATCCTATGTCCGTCTCCTGATTATAAGCTACCTTCCTACCAATTTTCAGCCAAATTGGTTGAACCGTTCTAGAGTTATAAATAATGTAACTAACACGACTGTATATATATACATAGATTTCTGAATTCCAATTGATGTTTTTTGAAATACATTTGATAAACTCTAAAACACGTGTGATCATTGGAATGTCTGGAATTGGAATTGGATAATTTCTGCAAATCTTAAGTACTTACATATAATATATTCGGAAATTTATTTAATTTTTCCTGAAATACATTTGACAATTTTTTGAAAATCAATTAACTTTTTTCTGAAAATCTAGTGATGTTTTCTGAAATACATTTGAAAACATCTCAATTACATTTGATACTTCCTGAAACACATTCAATTCATTATGAAATACATTTGATAATTTCTAGTAATCAGTTGACATATTCTGAAATACATATGATAATTTCTGAAAACCAAATAATATTGTCTGAAATACATTTGACAATTTCTGAAAATCAATTGATGTTTTCTGAAAAACATTTGAAAATATCTGAAACAAATTTGACACTTTCAGAATTCAATTGTTAATTTCTGAAAACCAATTGATAGTTTCTGAAATACATTTGATAATTTCCGAAAAACAGTTAATGATTTCTTAATAAATTTGATAATATCCGAAAATCAATAAATATTTTCTGAGAATCAATTTGTTAAAATACGTTTGATAATTTCTGAAAATCATTTAATGTTTTCTTAAATACATGCAAACTATTTCTCGGGTGTCTTTTAGATATTAAGACACGTCGCGGTGCTGATACCATCTTCTCGTAGACAGCTTTAAACTTCGTTCCACTGCTGTTCACTCTAAAAAGGAGCAACCCAAAAATAATACCTATAAACCGCAAAACATACACGTAGCAAAACAATATAAACACGCTGTCGCGCAACATCTAAATCCTCCCCATATAGAGCAGTCTTGGGCCGATGTACAAAACGCACAAAATGATATACAAAGCGCGACCCAAATTCTCGGCACTCTGAAACGTAACCACAAACCGTGGATAACCGATGCGACGTTGTAGGAAATGTCAGTCCAGAAAAGACTTAAAAACAAAATTAACCGGGCTAAAACGGACAATACCAAACGCAATGCAAAGGCCGAATACCGCCGGATCGCTGCCAAAGTCAGGTATAGGGCGCGGGCTGATAGAGAAGCCTACTATAGCAATATTACGGAAAATGCTGAACAGGCATCAGCAGTGGGTAATATGCGTGGTTTGTATAATGCTATCAGACAACTGAGTGGTAAACAAGCACGTACTACAAACGTCATCAACGGCAATGATCTCACCACCACCAATGATCAACTAGTACGCTGGCGTGATTTTTTCTCTACACCAAGGTTCCTACCCGCCACCACTCAAACGTCGCAGTACTCGTGGCATGAAAACAGACGCCTTCCGAGAAGAGATATTTCCACCATACCACCTACTTTTGTTGAAGTACTGCACGCACTATCAAATCTGAAGAACTCGAAAGCGCCCGGGCCTGATAGCATACCTTTAGAACTACTGAAATATAGTGCTGAACCCATTTCCGAAGCTCTGACACCCATAATCAGAAAAATATGGGAACAAGAATCCATCGTGAACAGCTGGAAGGGGGGCATAGTAGTGACAATGCCGCAGAAGGGTGATTTTTGGCAATGCAGTCACTGGAGAGACATCACGTTATTGAATGCAGTCAACAAATTGCTATCTTCCCTGATTCTACAGCGAATGTCACCAGTTGTAGAAACCATCATGCGAAAAGAACAAGCCGCTTTCAGGCCGGGAAGATCTTGTTTTGACCATATTAACACAACGCGCATTATCATCGAGCAATCGATCGAATACAACAGCAGCCTTTATCTATTATTTGTAGATTTCCAACGTCCTTTTGACAAGATATCCAGACCGGCACTCTAGGATGCTCTGCATAGCAAGGGAGTCCCGCCGAAAATAATCCACCTTATCCGCGAGCTATATATTGATGCCAAATGCACAAAGACGAATAAAGCCAACCATTCGAGCTCAACACGGGAGTTATACAAGGCTGTGTTTTGTCTCCCACATTATTTCTACTGCTGTTGGATTGCGTGCTTCAGCAAACAAACTCCGAAGCACCATATGGCATCCGTTGGAACATGAGTGAGTTCCTCCACGATATCGACTACGCTTCGATGATATAGCACAGAAGATTCACCGCCTATCTGTTAATGCCAATAAAGTAGGCCTCAAAATAAATGTAAAGAAAACAAAACTGATGCGGATTGGCACTAGCAATACGACACCCCTTAACTCCAAGGACAACTGATCGAGGATGTAGACTCCTTTTCATATCTCGGCAGCACAATTTGCAAAGATGGAGGATCCAGTGCCGATATTACCGATAAAATCAACAAAGCCCGGACAGCATTACATTCCATGCACAGAATATGGAGAGCGAAAAATATAACCGCTAACACAAAACTAAAAATCTTTAACTGTAGTGTCAAATCGGTACTTTTGTATGGTTGCAGCACCTGGAGAACAGTGCAATCTACACGCAGAAAATTGCAATCCCTCTGCAATAAGGAATTTTCTGGCCGAACTGGGTAACCAATGAACAACTGCTCTTGATGTCTAACTGCAAACCAATTGAAGCAGAAATCTGCAGGCGCAAATGGACGTGGATAGGTCACATCTTGAGACGGCCACCTGACGAAATCGCAAAACATACACTGGACTGGAATCCCCAGGGCCATAAAAATCCTGGTAGACCCCGAAGCACATGGATAAGAATGATGAAAAATGAATGCAAATCTCATAATTTGACCTGGAACCAAGCAAAGATCCTAGCTAATGACCGCGTAAAGTGGATTTGTTGATGCCCTTTGTTCTTCGCGAACTTTTATCTAATTTGCAACTTTTTTTTTTTACTCTGTAAATTTTATAATAAAGGAAACTGATGTTTTCTGTCGATCTGTCCGTCCGTCCGTCTGTGTGTCCATGTAAACCTTTTAATCAAGCTACAGGTCGCAAATATGAATATGTTTTTATGAAATTTAGTCTATTCACTATTTACTATAGGACAAACGCTATTGAAATTTGTGAAAATCGCGACATTTTCGGATCTAGTCTCCATACTAATAAACCCTATGAAATCGACTTAAATTGCCCTAAGATCCAAATTATCATATAGCTCTCGGTCAAATTTGATTTTTGTGTGTTTATTACACCCCTTAAACAGTAGGCCCCATATAAAGCTGTTTCCCGATCTTCTTTTAAATCCATCAGAAAACTAGCCCATTTTTTCACCTAGTCGGCATATAAATATAGCATCCTATATGAAGTTTTTTATATCGCCAGGCAAGGAATTTATAACAATAACACTCAAATTTGTTTTAAGCTTATTTTCTATACTAATGGTATAGGCTACCTCATAGTCAGTCTAGACCGGCTATAATTTCTTACTGTTTTCTTCTTTTTTTGTTTCAAATTAATATTTACAAAAAATATTATATTAAATTATCATTATCATTATTATTATATTAATTATATATATTAAATAAAATTTGGTACAAAAAAACATGTTTTTGACATGAATAATATTTTTTGCATTTAAGTCTTAACAACAACAAAATTGTTGCAACTGGCAGAAAGTACTATAAAAATGTGTTTTCTTTCAATTTCTATAGCAATGAACAATTAAAATATTTAACTACTATTACAAAAGCCTCTAAGGCAAAAAAAAAAAAAAGAAATGTAAGAATTACCTGTATATCCTCTCTTTATAATCACTTCCTAACATGCAGAAATGACAATGAGATAAAGACAGGGTACACTTACTACAAAAAACACACATACATTCTTACCTTGGGGTTAAGCGTAATGCATTTTGTAGGTAGCCCCAAATAGATTTGAGCCTTAATTAGTGTATTTATGACAACAGTTTTGCCGCCACCTGTTGGACCCACAATCATGGTGGAGTGTCGGGTCATCATGGTTTCATACATTTGTACTACTTTGTCTTCCTGTAGATTAAAAAAAAAAAATAAAAAGAAAAAAGAAGAAAAGCAATATGAAATTAAGAGAATGACATGACATGCTTTGTAGAAGAAGAAGTAAAAACAATACGAGTACAAAAAAAGAACACACAGGAACACAAAATTACAAGTGTTAAAAGCAGCAGCAATTAACACAAAGGGACAACATAGCTATTACACACACACACACACACACACACACAAACACACACACACACACACATTGAAAATAAAAACAGTAAAAAGGTTATAATGTTAAGAGATCAAGTACATTTATAACGTAGCTATGCTTCGTTTTTTTACTTATGTATGTTAGTACTTATCGTATCTTTGTACTCGTATTTGTGTATTTTGTTAAGGTGCTGAATTTGTTACTGATGCTGCAGCTGAAGATGGGATTTCAAGTTGCTCTAAAACTTGAATAATGTACATTGTGCATTTGTGTTTTGTCCTTTGCATTTCATTTTAAATATTGTATTTTATATTTTTACGTTTTATTTTTTTATGCTTCCAAAGTACAATTTAAAATGTGTCAAAGTGTCTACGCCTGTGATGCACAAAGCATATTTCCATCATTGGAATGTTGTTTAGTCTTGTACAGTTATTGTTGCTGTTCTAAATTTATCGTAAAATGTCAGGGATAATAATGGCAAGATTATGACATTGTTGTTAACAGCACTACGAGTTGCTGGAATAGATGCTCATCACGAACTCAAAAAAAGAAAGAACTAAAACAGAAAAAAACAAACAAAAAACTTTTGCTATTTTCAATGCCGGAAAGTCTTTTAGAAAAGTATTTTCAATGCATACTAGTTGTTCTTGTTGTTGTATGAAGTTGTTACTATTATTGTCGTTGTTGTTGTCGTTATTGTTGAAATAAACATTGTGATGTCCAGCGTTCAGGATGTAAGAAAATTGATTTCGTTTCAGTTTTTTTTCTTTTTGCTTTATCAAGAATTTCTTGACATTTTTATTTTTTAGTTTTTTGCTAATAATGTTTTGTTTTTTATGATATAAAAACAAACTCACCTGATCTGCAAGTAAAATATAGCCTTCATTTACAAGACTGTGCCGTACAGCAGCATTGAAGTCTGGATAACCAACACGGGGACAATCAATGCCAGGAAATAAATCCTAAAAAAAAAAATTTAACAAAAACAAAATGCTTTAATAAACTTAATATAACAAAGCAAAATGTTATGAAGCAATAAAAACTAATTACTTTAAGTTTATATAACAAAGAAACTCTACACTAAAATAATTAATATGACATTTACAACGATGCAACAATTCAATTAGTATCTTAGCAATGCAAAATATTGTTTTATTAAACAAAATTTTTAGCTGGGTTAGAAGATAAAAATGGAATAAAAAATTTTTAATGGAAAATATTTTATTTGTGGAAATTTCAGCACGACAAGTACAATATGATGAGAGAGAGCCGTGCAATATAGCATTCGTCATACCCGTACACATTTTGCTAGACTTAGCAAACATTATTTGTAATCATTTGTGATGTGTAAACATCTATACGCGCAGGGTGTTAAATTTCTATTTCACAATACAATCACAAAATCAGCGTAACATATGAGCTCACATGTTACGTTGTGAGCCGTAAGACAAATCGGTGTGACTTATGATTGTTTTGGTAAAAAAATTATGTTATTAAATTGCTTCAGCTAATTCAACAACCCTGTAAAACGACGAAAATTTCACAATGTAAACGTGTAACATATAGATAATTCAACAACCCCACAAGTATAACCAGAGTCCCTGCATAGATGACGCTTTCTGTTTGATTTTAAAAAAGTGACATTAAAAATTTATAATTTCTAGATGTTTACACATCTCCCCTGTGATGGGACCCACATGATTTTTTTTAAATACATCAACATTCAGGGGATGTCCCCTATTAATACAATGCTGTGTGATATCAGGAAAATATGTTATGGAGAGGAGGAAGGAGGTAGTAGTATTTGTGGATTTTTCACTTGAATTTATCTATATTGGAAGTGACATGAAAGACCACAACGATAAGTGTATTCCACATATGACTTGTGCGGTTAATAAGGGAGTTTACGTGGTAATGCATTTTTCGATCCACTACTAGAGCGCGTGTGTGCAGAAAACATGGGTTCTAGGGATAAGTTAACTTATCTCAGCAAAACACTTCCCATTGTAATATCTATAATATAGTGTAACATAACCAACATTCCGATGATGCTGCAATGTGTCAATAGAGTTGATAACCCTACTGTCATTGACAAGCAACATTGCCTTCCTACGCATGGCCCAGAAGCTTCAAAATTGACTGTGAAGTCCCTGCCCATATATGTAGGCAAGGTGAAGTAATTCTTACTCTGATTTAGGACAATTGAAAAATGTGTTTATTCCAATGGATATCACACTGAATTTTCATGCCCATACCATCAAGGGCGTTTGATTCCTCAATATCTACACCTTTCTATGGATCATTAAATAACATTGGGTATTACAAGCATAAAATTATACTCTATTCACTCAGACATTGTTAAAAGGTCTCAATTGAGTGTGTCCTTCATATATAGCCCCTTGTCCCCAATTTTCATAAGGCTTGCCCTTTGTTCGGGTGAATATGAATGAGATATATTGTTGATATCTCTAAGAGAGTAGATAGAGTTGGAAGATTGACATAGAAGGTCATTAAGAAAAATAAATAAAAATTGAGGAAGAACAGAGCCTTGTGGTATTCCCGTGTTTAACAGAAATTTTTGGATGACACAGCATCTAAAACAACATATAGCGCGATCTCAGAAAAAACGCTATATGTTGCCCTGCTTAAGAAAGGAAGGATTTGTATGTATAAAACCTTAGATTTTCATATGAAACTGCTCGCAAGTCTCAAAAACGTCGGAAAGTATATAAAAATGCATTCAACAATTAAATGAGAACGCGCAAACTATGACAAAAACTTGTATTGACACACTAGGTGGGTTTTCATATGCAGAGTCACATAAATGCTTTGGAAATAACCAGAGCAATAACGTTACTTTCATCGAATCGGTGAATGGACTGATTCCAGTGTTCCGCAGGAAGCACCATCAGCTAAGCTATAGAACGACTTCTACAAAGGCCGTACTAACTGGTTTCTAGGTAGTTCACAAGATGGCAAGTCGCCACGCTCTTCGTTACCTTTGAAAGCGCAAATTCCAATAGGGCGACGGTAATGTTCAGGATTGTTATCGATATCCTGTTTCGAGATTAGCTGAACACTGACAAGACGAAGGTTATCTGTCCGGTACAAAATGGACGTGATAGTGTCGAAGAACACTGTTTACATTGAACTTTACAAGAACTCTCTTAACAGCACCAGCTCGAAAGAATATTTAGGCATAGTATGAGTTACTCTTTCAGGTTCGGGTAGTGGTTGACGGCTTTCCGGCAAGAACGAATTACTTGCGAATTGTTCAGCCAAATGGTTAGCTTTAGCAAATGGGTCAATGAATATTAGGCCATCCTTTATGAAATTGAGGAAATAAAATTGTCCATTACTTTTTTAAAGAATGACTGTTAAGAGTAGCAGAACGAAGTTTAGATGCTGTTCGTAGAGAAGCTTTTGACGCCTAAGCACTTTGTATATTTGGCTCTCGCCTGAAGATCAATCCTGGCATTGTTATTCATACGCCAGTAACTGAACGCTTCCCCTCTGGCTCTGACTGCATTTTTGCACGTCTGTTGAAACGGATTTAGTTTTAGTCCGTTGAGGCTGATTTAGTTTTCTAGGATTGAATCTTTCATTTCAGGCAAAACTAATATCCTTTTCATATAAAAATATAGGTCGTTTCGTGACAGTTTTTGATGTGCTTCCAAGTTCGGAGTATGAAAAGGATGCAAAAGTGGTTGTATGATCCGCGTTTCCTAGACGTGCATTAAATTTTACTACGTTCTTATAGGGTGCGAACTAAGGAACGATATGATTTACGATGTTTTCGTGTTGAGTGTTATTCCCTTCTGCACTGCGACCAAGTAGATCTATTGTGCACCCTCTTTCAGATTCTTGTTCTTGTACTTGATGATGTCCTTCACTGCTAATGTTTTGTAAGCCTCCTCTCTGATTTTAGATTCGGCATAAAGTTTATGCCTTAGATATGTAAACGCTGGACATTTTGCCAGTATTTATTCCATGGTTTCTTCGTCCTCCAGGCAGTATCTTCACGTTTTATTTTCAGCCAAATGCATTTTTATAGGATGTAATTGCATGTAATTGCACGTTCCCCACATAGAAGTTCTATACTGGATCTGTTGAATATTAGGGCATGCCTGCTCCTTTTTTCGCTTTGATGCAGGAATTTTTTTGAGTGTTGAAGCAGCACTTCTCCATTTCAATGCTCCACTGATTCTTCTCTAATCCATTCTAGGTTATATCTTTTCTGGTGAATCCGAATTGAGGGTTTGGATCAATGTATGGTCTTTCCGCTCCTCGTCTAGCCTATTCGTAGGCTTTCTCTCTTCCTTCATACCCTTTGGTACCTGATACCCATATAAGCGTCACTTTATTAAGTTCAGCTAGCATATTTACGGCTCTATGGCTTTTGAGCACATATTTCTGGTAGTATACTGATTTGTCCAGTGCTTTTGGAATAAGATTTATCTTCGCCCTTATCAGGTTTCTTTCCATTAGTTTAGAAGTAGCTTCATTGTGTGCATATAGTTCCGCTTTAAATGTTGTGGACTCATTACATAGGCGGATGTTTAATTTGCAACTTGGTCCGTAAAACACGGCTCCTACTCATTCTGTGTACCACTTCTGGGCGTCTTCATGCAGCCATGTAGGGTTAGATTCCCAATCGAATATGCTCGGGATATGAATAGTGTAGTTTTTTTCAAGTTCCAAAACAGGATCTATCTGCTCACTACATAAAGTCGTACCTTTGATACTTTTAGCTTTATCATGGATCTTTAGGTGTACTATATGATAGCCTTCCTTAAATTTGTATAGCCTGTGAAGGTCAGCAGCTTGTTCAGGTGCTTCTCCTTGGATTGATAAGTGCAGCGGAGTGAGATTCAGGTTAACCTCCTTAGCTGCCGTAGGAGTGGTTCTCATTGATCCTGTGATCTTCAAACATGTGATCTTCAAACAGTCTGGTTTGTCTTCTGCCATCATACAAATTAGCTTTATAAAATGAGAACTAAGGAAAAATCGAGGATATTTTATAATTGCCCTGCAACCCCAAACCATAATGCGCTCTCAAAAGTGATGTAGAGCATGATCAATTTCTATCTTGTGAACTACCTAGAGGCCAACTCACTTCTTAATGATCGACAGTATGGCTTGCGTAGAAATCGTTCCACGAGAGACCTGTTAGCTCTACTTTCTGAGCAGTGGAGTCGATCCATTCGCAATTTTGGCGAAAGTATGGTGGTTCCTATCGATATTTCCAAGGCATTCGGTGCATTGATACCAAAGCTTATTACATTTGGGGTTGGTAATGACTTCTCTCGATTTATACCGAGCTTTCTCAGAGACCGAACAATACGTGTTGTTATTGATGGGGTCTCATCTAATGAGTATCAGCTTAATTCAGGGGCACCCCAAAGTTCCGTTCTTTCTCCTTCTCTTTTCCTTATCTTTGTAAACGACCTTTTTCGTCAAACTTTTAATTCTATATACTCTTTCGCAGATGACAGCAGCATTTGCCATTAATTTTCCTTTAATTGTAGGCCAAGCCTCTTGGAGGCTGGGGCAAAAGAC
Organism: Cordilura impudica; assembly: GCA_963682025.1. Lineage (NCBI taxonomy): Eukaryota > Metazoa > Arthropoda > Insecta > Diptera > Scathophagidae > Cordilura > Cordilura impudica. Next base: position 5,551,080 of record OY821517.1, on the reverse strand, counting down.
AACGAATGACACACTCAATCAAGACAACAATCTCCGAGTGGAGAATAGGGTTGATTTTAATGCGCTGAAGACTCAATGTAGTATGTTGACCCATAGGGCCATGGAATCAACAATGTCATCTGTATATATGGGTGGTATAGGTATTGAGGAATCGGATACTCTTGATGTTCTGGGCATGAGAATTCAATGTGATGTTCGTTGGAATGAGCATGTATTTCAAGTGTCGAAAGAAGCATTCAAGTGTCTTGGTTTTCTAAAACGGTGCAAAAATCACTTCACTGCTTCTGATCTCCTTAAAATCTTTAACACTTACATCCGATCGAAAATGGAATTCAACTCCCATATATGGGCAGGAGCTTCAAAGTCTATTTTGGAGCTACTGGAGCATGTGCAAATGAGGGCGTTGGCGCTCATCATTGACAGTAGGGTATCCATCTCTACTGATTCATTGGAACATCGTTGGGATCTTCTTCTGAGATTTGCGAACTTACTCCAAGTGCCCGAGTTTCGGTTCGCTCTACCCGCTTCTTTAGTAGATCACATCCGTTTGTAGTCCAGTTGACCGCACAACGCATTACAGAGAGAATTCGGTTCGACTGATACTAGCCGTATATGGAATAAACTCTCCGCAGAGTTCTTTCCTGACAGTTATAATCTAATAAAATTTAAGTTAAATATCTTCAAACAATACTCCCTCTCTCCTCCTTCCAATAACCTATTTTCCTGAAATCAACACAATGCACTGCATTTGTAGGGGCATCTCCTGAGTGTTGGTTAATTTAAAAAAAAAAAAAAACGCTAACGTGTTTAATCGTTTTTCGCTATACTAACTTTTTTCTTCTAATACCAAAAATGCTTTCATTTGAAAATTAAACACTTTCTCAAAATTTTGCAAAGTGCGTACGTCTTTTTCTCTTGACATCGGAAATGAATGGCTTCCCAAGTGCTACAAGAACATGAGAGTAATATTGTGTAATATTTTGCGAACGCATGCCTTTGCCGACAGATTCTTTGATTTCATAACTAATTTTATAACTCTAGGATTCTGTTTACTGACGCTAATATGTTTTTTATTTCATGCTCAGTTAGTAAGGGGTGACCAGTATGAGATTTTGATATAGATATTTCTATATGCTAACCTAACGAAATTGCATGGCGGAAAGATATTTAGCTCCAACGATAAAATAATTGATCAAACAATTGTCTATGTTGAGGACCTTGTAAGAGCCTATTAATTAGCGGGAATAAGAAATTGGAGCCACATGGGACTAAATGTACTGAGCTACAAGAAAACTGTGTTCAGAAACATATTCTTGTTTTGTTAAAAAACGGTCTTTCATGCAAGTAGTCAGGAATTAATGATCTGTCCTCGTATATAAGAACTTTTATGGTACCCAAAACATACCTGGTGATTTTTTCTATTCGATAAATATTAACTGCAATTTCATTTATTTGAAAGTACCCAGGAAATCCCCAAAAACTAAAAATTAACTAAACAAATTATGGGCACACATCTTGCTTTTACACAATTTTAAGTTGGCCCACGAAATTTGTTTTTATCTCATTTGAACAAGAAATTATTTCAAAATATAAATATATAAAATAATTTATTAAATATTTTAACTTACCTTAATAAGACCCAAAAATAATGGCACATCCTCAAAAACGAACTTAGGAAAGTTCATGTCACGCAATACACGCATTAATACGACTGCCTCAGGCAAATCTTCAGACTGGCGTTTCATCACACCAGCCATTCTTAAAACCGAATTCAGCGAACGTAAACCCCAATCGTAGTGACACTGCTGCGACAGCTGTTGTTGAGCTAATGCATACAAAACGGTCATCTTCTTGGCCAAGACCTAGAAAACCGGTCACAAATACATATGAAAACAAAAAATTGCTATGGATCAGTTTATGTTACCTTTGTGTTTGAAATGCTTTAGTAATATATTTAAAAAGCTATAAATTTTATATTTGGAGCTTAGAGCTCATTCTATCAAAACGGCGCAAGGAAACTATTAAAACTTTTATAAAAAATTCGAAACTTTGAAACATTTTTAAAACTTTTTCATATAAATTTTAAACTTTTCGTTACATATTTGGAAAAAACAGACGTTTATTTGAAAAAAGTTGGTAATTTAAAGTATTCGAAATATGGCGAATAATTGAAAACTCTAATCTGTTGTTGACTTTTTTACCCAGAATCATCTCTTATTATACCGACCTACTCAGAATCGCTTTATGAGTTACTTTAGCGACATCCGTCCGTCCGTCTATCTGTCTCCATGTCAAACTGCAGATCGCAAATATGAACATATTTCGACTCTAGAATAAACGCTATTGGAACTGGTTAAAGTTTATGCATGTTTAGACCTAGCTACCATAGAATGACCCCTATCAAACCGACGAATGCAAGGATAGCAGGATAGTCATTAAAGGAAAGGGGGTTGTGGTGATGATGGGGAGCTTCTTAATAAATAAAAGACCTCTTATTGTGTTTAATGTCAAATCAATACTTCCTCTATTTTATGCAAATTATGTGCTTATAAACTGAACATGTGAAGATTCTAAATTAATATTTTGAGTGACTTTCATTTCTCTCTATTTTAACTTTAAATAATTCATGGTATAAAATTCCAAATATATGAGTGGAATTGTACTGGTTAAAGTTCGAATCAATACAATACACCAAGTATATTCATTCTATACAGTTGCTATGTGAACTCTACCTGACTTCAATGCTAGAAAATTAAACCGCTCAGTAAAACAAACACACTGAGTCATTCACACAAAATATGATTAACCTACCCCAATATCCATTCGATAAGCATTTACATTAATTTTAATGGATCGCCACAGCAAGTGTACGTGTGTGTATATCGCACCGATTCCTCTAAAGGAAGTCAACTCAAAATTTTAAAATTTTTACTTTTTGAAAGAAAACAATATACGGTGATCTTTGTGATGTAAGAGTAGCTTCTTTAAAATCAACTAAACGGACATATTTTGAGTTGTGCCCAAAAAAACTTTTTATTATTCGATAATCACTGAAAAAATTGCAAAAAAAAACTGCTGTTGTATAATTGTTATTCGTATTTCTTTTCAATGAAAAACCCGTTTTTAATTTTGTAGTATATATGAAAAAAAATTGTAAATTTTGAGTTGACCCACTTTAAAGGAACTGGTGCGATATGTAGGTTGGTTGTCTTAATAGTTTTTACCTACGAGCACTGCAATAATTTGTGCTTTATTTACATGTATGTTTGACTACGTATACTACACTAAAATTGTTGTATATACCAACTAATCTATAGTATAAATATAAAGTCTGTACGACCACACCACTGTGCAGAGGGTATATATCCGTTTGTAACTCATCGAAATAAATTTCGGAAAACCCATAAACTATATACTCCTAATCCTTATAAATGGAAAGGTCTATTTAGCGATGTTCGTCGGTCTGTCTGTCTGCCTATAGGCCCATGTCGATATGTATAAGCGTTGCATACACATTTTGGTTGCCTGTTGCTTTTGTTCTTTTTTTGCCCTTATGAACAACAACAAGCAAAAAACATGTGTATGCATCGATAATAAACAAACAAACAAAAGTGTGTGTTTACATTTGCGCTGATTGCATTTAATAATTGCTTTTTAATTAAATAAACATGAAATTAAAATACATAAATTTAAACATCTTTGTAAAATATCTAGCCAAGATAATGCGAAATCTAGCCTTTTTGTCTCTTAGTGTAGAAAACCTCTGTTATTATGTGTTTAGAACACGAGTGGAGGGTATCAAAGATTCGGCACAATCGAATTTAATACTCTTACTTGTTAGTCATGACTTCTATATACAGCTGGGGGAATCAGCTACGTTATCTTTACTAAAATCTATCAAAAAACAAAAATGCTGAACAGAATTTTCTCAAATAGTGTTTGTATCTGTTTTCTGGGAAAATTAAGTGACTTCACTAAATATGGTCATACTCGGTCAATTTTAAACTTAGTCTCCATATAAAAACAACATCAGATATGAACTTTATCAGGTATGCGGAACACAATTTAAAAACAGTAATTAACAGGCAAGATGATTTATTGTGACCTCTTCTACGCTTTTAATTATTAATCGATTTTGACAAAAAATATACCATTTGAAAGGTATTTCTGTGCAGATGTGCACCGACGGTACATTAATTTTAAGTTGCTATTAATACATACGTAAAACAAATAAAAATTTGCAATGCTGTGTGTGTGTTTATTAAATTTATTAATGTGTTTGCAAAAATTGTATATTGAATTGTGAATTGGCTAAAATTGATTGGCATACCTTTAGGCTCTTATAAAAATATTTATTAGCAAACCCATTTAGATATCTTCTGTGTGTTCAACAAATATTTACAATTAAATTTAATGAATTTTATTTAAAATTAAAAATTTACAATGAAATTTAATGAATTTTATTTAAAAATTAAAAATTTAATACAAATATTCATGATGTTTTATATATAAAGATTACAAAAACTTTAAAAGAAAAAAATTTATGAAAAAAAAAAAATTTCCTGGAATATTCACTCGAATTTCGGGTGCTGAGCTTTGATAGTTAATAACAATAACTTTAAAATTTCGGTTATGCTTATTTTCTATATCCAGTTATTGCCGCAGAAAAATTTTTCTTACTCTTTAATTTTATTTTTTATTTCTACTTACTTTTGCCGTTAGAAATCCATCGGAGAATAAAGATATTAAACAGATCAATTCCAAATCTGGTTTAATACAGGTAACAGGTCGGAAGAGCGCTTTTACTGATTCGGGTAATTCTGTACGGCCAGCATAGCCCGGATTCATGGTAACAAATATTCCAACTTTGCGATCAATTTTAATTTCATTACCTTCAAACTAAAAAATGAATGCATTAATTATTCAGATAATTTATATTAAATATAGTTAGCACTATTTCGTTAGATATATCGTTAGATATAACGTTAGCTAAAATGTAAAATCAGTGAACCTAAATTTAAAAACTTTTGATTTTCGTAAAAATCAACTATGATTTTAGCAATTGACTTTATCAAACATTTGTAGTTTTGTAATGGTTGTTTGTCTAAAAAATTTCATCTCTTGCTGTCTGCACTCCTTACTAGCTACACAGTAGAATGGTCCTTAAATATGAAATTGTGATTTTGGGGAGTGTAGGGGTCCAGTTTGTTTCATTTCTATATGAAATTAATAAATGTGAAGTTTGGGGACAATCGAACAAAGAGAAGTCGTGCCGAAAATAGATTGAAAATTTCTAATGTGTTTATATGGGGAAAATATGACTTTTTTCAGATTTTACAACAATTTCGTTCTTTCGTTTAATTTCTTCGATAAGTTGTTATATGAATCGATATCAGTACTAAATTATCTCTTCAAAAAGCTATATATCTTTAAAACTGAATAAAAACTCGCCAAGAAATAGCAAATGGCCCATATCACCCTTTTGTAAGAAAAAACACTAGGTCATGAAATTTGACGGAAATTTTTTCAACTTAAAGAAATTGATTAAAGCTATCATTTTGCTTCTGTTCTCTACACCTTTAAGCCACTAACCTATTGCGCAAAGATTTTTTGATAAAATTTTGAAAACTCCTTTTTCTCTTTTAAAAAATTTTCTTAAGCAAAATTGAAAGAAATGGATGTGGCACTTTTAGGTTTTGTTAAATACATGTTAGAGATTAGCTGTGTCCAGTTTCAATTAAATTCCTTTTGCCAGAATTTTTTTTACAAGAATTTTTTTGCGGATTTCGGCAAGGAATGGATTAACTTTGTTTGATTTGGTTCTATAGTTTAAGCGTCACACCTAAAAATTAAACAGCACTTACAAAATATTTGAATTTTTTTTAATAAATTGTTTTTTATGAGCTTGGGGTCATATGTGGAGTTGTAGTAAAAAATTGACTGACCTTATAATTCTGAAATTCACTTTTTATTGTTCATCATTTTAACAAGCGCAGTTGATATAGCGATATCCGTCTTGCGTTTGTCTGTACTCAATAAAGGAATAAAAATATAAGAAACTCTAAATCCTATCCTTTAAAATTTTGTAATTTGTGTTCATATCTATAATTGTCGGTGTTGTTGTGGTCGATGTATTTGCAGCATTTGCTTAATTAGGTGCGGAAGCTGGCGGATATAATAGGCATTTGGAAATGTGCTTACATCGCGTATTTACCGAAAATTTGTTCGCAAGATGGGTGCCGGTTTTTCTCACAATAGAATAAAAACAGCATCGTGCAGATGTTTCATTAGAGTAAGTGGCAATGTTTCATTACAACAAAGTCAAAATTTAGAGTCGATTTGTAATTATGGATCAGTCATGGATCCACCTCTTCACACCTGAGATGAAAGATAGTCAAAATAGTATAATGAAAGGGGAGAATCGTGTCCAAAGAAGGCAAAGACGGCTCCATTTGCAGTCAAAGTTATGGCGTCTGTATTTTTTGATGCGCGTGAGTTAATTTTTTTTTGCTTATCTTTGTGGTGGTATGTGACATATAAACTGGCAGGATCGCCATGTGGTGGTATGTGGTCCTTTTTATGGTTTTCAACTGGCTGAGTTTGCTACTGGTTGATTTATTATATTTGCGGTCCTTATATCGTAAAGGGAAATAAAGATTTTAATTAAAAGAAACAAAGGCAGTTGTTGCCGATTAAGTTATGTAAATTTAAATCTTATCTGATTTCTTTTTGTGATCAGTTTCCAATTTTGTGAGTATATGTATGTTCATTCGAGCCTACTGATCCTTGGTTTTTGATGCAAATAAAACAACTTTTTATTTCATCTATACACCCAACTTTTCAGGGGCACATTTATTGACTCTTGTTTATTTTTGGGTTTTAACCCTTTTTATACTAAATTTGGGTTAGCTTGTTTAACCTATATTACCACATATGTTGTTTTAATCGATATCATGAAGGCTTGTATTTCTTATTTACATTGACCAAGTAAATATTACATTACACTATGCATAGAAGAGTTTGACTAGTAATTGACGTTATTATTTGTCTGTTCTATGTACTATGCATTGTATGCATTGCAAACTTGTGAGGTACACTACATCATCAAAAAGGAAATTCAATCAACGGTAATATGCTGACTTATTGGCGAAAATGAAAGTGTTGCTTCATCCTCTATTGCGATGGCCAAAATTCATGAAATAAAGTTCGGATTGATTCGCCGCGCACCTTATGCATCTATCGTATTTTTTTCTGTTTCAAAACTTGAAAAGATGCCTTGGTGGTGCAAGATTTACCAACAATGAAGAAGTTCTGTCAGTGATTGATAGGCATTTTAAGGACCTAGACAATTCTTAATATAAACAGGGTGTTGAAGCTATTAAATATTGCTGGGAAAATTGTATCAAGCTAAAAGGATTTTATGTTGAGAAAAATTTTTTTTTTCAATTCGGGTTGCTCTGGAACCGCCCTAGTACGTGGTTTCGCATCTCTGCTAAGTACTGAGATCGATTCGTCGCATTCGTTATCGAATTTTTCGATAGAAATTATTTTTTTATTTTCCGAAATAAAATACTAAGAGTAATTTTACTATGTCACAGCTAACGAGTTATGCTTCATAGTTAGTAGTAAAAGTAAAATGAGGTCTGGCGATTGTCCGTCTTCTTTAAATAAGGAACCAAAATATGGAATTTCGATTGATTTTACTCGACACTGAATGCGACGATTTGCCCACTTGTTAGAAAGCGAAAATTTTAAACACAATATCTTAATTTTTTTTTTTTTCGAAAATTTCGGTAGCTAACTGATTCTTTGTTTAATTCAATTCTGAAACAAAAAATGTCTCTATGTTTCTTGCTTACCATAAATCTCTCCAGTCTTCGTATCAGAGCATTACGTATTGTTTGCAATTGTGTTGATATCACACTAAGTACGGAGATTTCAATACGATTGAATTCATCGAAACAACCCCAAGCACCACACTGAGCCAGGCCCGATAAGATGGTGCCGACAGCACGAAAATCCATACCTTCGCCACAATTGGTAACGATGCATAATAGAGCCATGGCCTTGGCCAAATCCTTAGTAGTTTCGGTCTTACCAGTACCGGCCGGACCGGCCGGGGCACCACCCAAATTCATGAGCAAAGCTTGGGTTATGGTCAGATATATACGATCGGTCAAAGGTGTTATGACCAAGCGAGAATTCAAGCCCAAATACTCGTAGCCATAATCAAATCGGCCAGAACACTGAACAACAAACAAGTTATCATATAATTTCAGCCAATAAAATCGCAATTGACTCTCCCAACTGAATTCACTGGCATCGAGAACATTATCTCGGACAAAGGCCTCTATGATGTCTCTGGCATGCACATCAATGGTTGCTATTGTTTTGAATTTCTTGCGGTCATTTGAGGTTAAATCGGATCGCACCTTCAAAACCAGCTCATCCATTTGAAAATTTAGCTTGTTGAGAAAATCCTTCATTGCTTTTAGATTGCCATAGTTTTGAGCCTGATTGAAGGCCTCCTCTACTTCTGCTGTCCACCATACCTGGCTGGCAACCAATCCCACCATACTTTGGTAATTCATCAGCCAATCAGGTCTATAGTTAAAAAACAAAAAACAACATTTATAAATATTAAATGAAACGAAATAAAATATAAGTGATTTCGTTAAATTTTACGATAGAAAACTGACTGCATAATACTGAAAAAAACCTCTGAATACTTTATAGTGTTAATAAAAACCAATGCGGTGGCCAGCAATATTCTCAGCATCATCAATATAGGTAGGGTCGTTGTTGTAGTTGTTATTGTTGTTGTTGTCGTCATCATCATCATGATTATCATTACCAACGACAGTGTTATATCGGTCTTGCGGTTAATCGATGGCAATAAAAAGATAAATCGCTTATAACGACAAAATTATTCATTGTAAGCCATAAAGGCAAAAAGTTGTTGCAACAACGGCCACCACCAAACATAATATTTTAAGCATTATTCGCCTCCATAGAGTCACTCATTGAAACATACTCGTATGTAAGAATGTGTAGTACATTGTATGATAGCGACACGTGTATGTATGTATGTATATTCATAGATGTTCAGTTATCCTACCTTATTATTTCGAGGTCAGTTCCGTAATCGAAAATGGCTTTCTTCGAAAAATAACGATTGGAACGTCGCATTTCATCCAATACATCGTTCATCCAATTTTCTACACGGCCCTGGGCTCGAACTTCACAAGTCATCAATAGCGGCAGTTAATGTTAAGAACAAAGCAAAAAAGAAAAACCAAAAAAATTAAAGAAAAAAGAAAACAATCAGAAAAATATTATAATTTTGCTGCTGCTACCATTATGGTGGAAACAATAACGAACGATACAATAATAAGTTCATGCTTCATACACAAAAATACTTCTATACAAAAAAACTCGATATAAAATAAAGCAAGTGTTCGAAATCACGACAATACTCGCATACTTACAAGAGAACATAAATGTAACAGTTGGCTACACACACAATCAAGTCATAAAAACAACAACAAAGAAACTTTGTTTAATTTTTTGCTTTCCATCTTGACCATAAATGGTCAATGCTGGTTAGTCAATTTCACTGAAATTCAATAAGTACAAGAAAATTTAAATTCATACGTTATTTTATGTCGCTTTTTACACTCATACCTACGGAATTTCATTAAATCATATAAATTTTAAGAAATTCTAGCTTAAGGCACATTTTACTACTGGTCCAAAATAGCGAAATGAAAAATTCTAACAACCAGACAACACCATGTCCTTTAAAGAGCCTCAAGCAGAACAAGTAGGCAAGCTATGGTCGGTCTAGACTGACTATACAATACCCTATACCAGGAGTTTCGAGATGGTATCTTCGATTCAAATTTGCTTGGGACATAATTAGATATAGAGGATGAGCACAAACGATATTTCAGTGACATTTTTCCGACCTGCAGGTCGGAAAAAGCCCTTATCGGACAGTATTTTGACTTGGGCACTAGATCAAAAAATGGACTGATCATGTCCATATTTAGAAATTTTCTCAAATACGAAAATAAACCAAATTCTCAGAATCACTTTCTGAGTCGATTTAGCAATGTCCGTAATCAAACTATAGGTCGCAAATATGAATATATTTTGTTGAAATATGGTATATAAGCCTTTATCGGATGGAGGCTATTGAAATTGGTGCGAATCGGTCCATGTTCAGACCTAGTCCCCATAAAAATGATCCCAATGAAATCGACATAAGTTGCCATAAGATCCAAATTATCATATAGATCTCCGTCAAATTGGGTTTGTATGTGTTTATTACATCCACTAATCAGTAGTCCACAAATATTCCTTCTAAGACAATTTTTAGTTATAGGCCCCATATAGAACTGCTTCCCGATTATCACTTAAATCTATCAAATAACAAAAATATTTTACAGATTTTTCTTAAATTTGGTTTGTATATATTTTTTCAAATATGGTCAGGATCCGTCCATTTTCGATCTAGTCCCATATAAATATATCATTCGATATGAACTTTTTCACATCTGCAGCCAAAAAAATTAATAACAATGCCACTCAAATTTAGTTTATGCTTATTTTCTATATCCAGTTAGTTGGACCTGAGAGATAGGGCCTCTAAACGCATGGGATAGGATATCGTATAGTCGGTCTAGATCGACTACAATTTTCGTACTTGTTTTTTTTTTTTTGGATTTGGAAAAAATAAGATTTTTGTGAATTATTCAATAAATGTAATCTCTCTAAATCCTTTGTCTCAACTATTTATCAGTTATCTACTTTAAAATGTTTTATTTCATGGTTATAATTATCGGTTAGGGAAAAATATAATTTGACGTCTTTTACCCATTTGGACTTGGCGCCACAAATGACCCCAAGCTAGTTTAGGGCGAATAAGTAAAAAAATTAAAATATTTTGCAAATAATGTTGAATTTTTAAAAGTATTACTTAAAATATTATAACCAAATGTGTAGATCTTCCATGCCTAAAATTTGAAATAAGTCCAAGGACGTTAACCCATTATTTGCGCAGGCCAGCTTTGAATTTTAAGATATTTTAAAATAAAGATTACGAGTTTTTCTATTAAACTCGATGAAACCACTGTTTAGAATTTACGAAACATAATTCGGTTAATTTTTTTTATATAATCCTTCAGCGATCCTGTGATCAAAATAATCCATGCACAAATCGCATGTTATAAAACAGAACTTTTAGTAATTGTCTGTTCAATGACAACTTTGCTCCTACCATTTGATGCGAAATTACGCCAATTTAATCAACATAAAACATTATTTTAATATAATCACTTGTTTGAATCGCTTCTCCGACTGACGTTGATGGTAATTCAGATATTTTTCAAAAAAAATATCGGAATTCACAATATTTAATTGCGAGTAGAACTTGTATTTTTAAGTTCAAATTACTTTAAAGTTATTAACTTTCGCTCTAGCATCTAATACGACACGGGTAAGTACCAAATTAAATTAAAATACGAAAAGAAAGGGAAGTACCGAGTTAAAAAAAAGCGATGATAAGGAAAACACTAATGCTAACTCACAACGAATTAATCTAACCCATTAAAACAAAGTTTTTATTAAAAGTCTTTCTTTCCTCATGCATATGAGTTTTGAATATCCCCGTGACTGTGCGTGACTGGGTGTGACTATTTTAAAATTAATCTTTGGCCACAAAAAGTCTATGGACAAAGTTTCAGATCGATCGGATGAGGGGAAGTGAGGATTTTATCTCTCCGTGACTATGCGTGACTGTGCGTGACTAAGTCATAGTTAATCTTTTTTTTTACAGCAAGTGTATGGACCAAGTTTCAGAATGATTGGGTGAGTCGAAATACGTTTTAAGTCTCTCCATGACTGTGCGTGACCATGCGTTACTGTGCGTGACTAAGTCAAAGTTAATCTTTTTTTTACAGCAAGTGTATGGACCAAGTTTCAGATCAATTGGATGAGGGGGAATGGGTTGACCCACGACAGCCAGACAGATAGACAGAGAGTATGAGTTAAAAGAAAGAATGTAAAAAGAAAGCAAATTTCGGTTAATTTTTTTTTATTAACCCTTCAGTGCTCCTCGGGTCAAAATAATCTATTGTGATATATCTTGGGTGCAATTATCTGCTTATTGCTCGCGGATATAAATTTAAACAACTTCTATCCAATTTTATCATAACATTATTTTTATTTTAAAAAACTATGTTTTTCGAAATAAAATAAAAACATTGTTGAACAATTAATCAACCTTGTTAAATTAAATTTGACTTTGTACATGCAGGGTATTGTCTAATTTACTAGAAAAAATGCATTTTTTTTTAAATATGCCAAAATTCAAAATTTGGCCTCGGCAAGGATTTATTCCAACTTTTTTAGCAAAGAACACTTGCACTTTTGGTTCTACAGCACTTACAAAATATTTGAATTTTTTTATTAAGTTGTCTTTTATTAGGTTGGGGTCATATGGGAACCGAATTCCAAAAGGGTTAATGGGGTTTTATTATTTTTTTTTTCCGAAACCCTAGGCCATTGAGATAAAATATAACATTCAAAAGTAGAACTCTGATTAATTTTTGATACAAAAGGGTACATTTACAGAATATTTAAAAAAAATATATATTTTTTCTCGAAATCCACAAAAAATAAATCCTTGCAAAAAAAATTCTAGTAGAGACATTTACCTAAAGATTCACACAGTCAATCTCTAATATGTCGTTAATAAAATCTTAAAATACGAGATCCATTTTTTAAATTTTGTTTAAGAAAATTTTTTAAAACTTGGAAAAGGAGTTTTCAAAATTTAATCGAAAAAATTACTTATTTTCGGTCTCATCACGCAATAGGTTAACAGCGTAATAATAAAACAATACTTCGTGTCAGAGTACTTATAAGTATAAAGGCCAAAAAAAAAACTATGGCTTTAATCAATTTCTCAAAGTTGAAAAGTGACCAAGTGTTTTTTTTTGGCACAAAAGGGGCCTGAGTCATTTCCTATTTCTTGTCGTGTTTTTATTCAATTTTGGCTCGTATAGCTTTCTGAAAAGATAATTGATTAGTGAGATCTACTCATATAACATGTCGAAAAAATTAAACTATAGAACGAAATTTTTGTAAAATCTGAAAAAAGCCATATTTTCCCCATATAAACACACTTGAAGTTTTCCATCGATTTCCGGCGCGACTTTTCTTTATCCGATTGTCCCCAAACTTCACGTTTATTAATTTTATATAGAAAGAAAATAAATACACAACAAAATCACATTTTCATTTTAAGAACCACCACCTTTTTTAATACCACCTATACCACTATGTGGTTTTGGTATAATGACTTTGTGCTGATGTTTGTAACTACCACAAATATTTGACCTAGACCTATCTATTATTATATCGATCGACTCAGAACCACTTTCTGTGATAGTAGCAACTTTATATGAATTTTAATCAAAAAAATATTGCAGACGGTGCAAATCTGCAAATGTGGTGGACATTTAAAAAGAAATACCTTTGAAATGAGGTATGTTTGGACAAAATCAGTTTAAAACTGACAAAGTTACATCGATCACAAGAAATCGCATTGCCTATTAATATTACAGATAGGATTATTTTGGGAGACTATTGTTTCTGAATTTTTTAAAAATTGTTTATATTTATCATAACACAAATTAAACTATATATTTACAATTTTAAAGCAACTAAAACTAACAAATTTTTTTGAAATATATATAATGCAATGTCACGTGAAACCCCTAACTATGCGTGCAGCGGCAGAATGCGGATTTTATTCAAAAATTTTAGATTATGATAAAACAAAAAAATTATTTTTTTAGTTCTCTGATGGGGACTAGGTCTGAACATGCCGATAACAGCTAATATACTAAACTAGTTGATTGTGTGGCGCCTAGGCGCCCGTTTAAAAATTATGAATAAAACAGTTTAAATTTAAATACACGAAAAACTAATAATAAATTATATTTCATCTAATATAGTAGTAAATTGGAAATTATATTGTTACATATGTACATGTGAAAAAAGATTGTGTCTATAGAAATTATATACATAAGTATCAAAATAGATAAGAAATATTTGCAAAAAAGTTTTTCAATTTAGAATCTCTTGAAAAACTATATTTCGTATGAAATATCGTTGGTCATTTAATAGTTTTCCTTGCTCTGGGTTCGATTGATTACGTATCTTAATTTGACTTGCAACTTTTGATCGTGACAAAGCCACATAGAGTTGACCGTGTGAAAATACCGCGGTCTCCAAATTAATGCCAACGTAATGAAATGACTGGCCTTGAGCCTTATTTGTGGTAATTGCGTATGCAGGAATTACTGGAAACTGGCGGCGTTTTAATATGAAAGGTAATGTGGTGTCGGTTGGGGCGAGATCAATCCTAGGAATTAGAACCGTATCATTTTGGTCAGCGTTACAGAATCAGTCAGTCTCTCAGTCAGTCAGTCAGTGAGTCAGGGTTCAGCGTAAATATATTTAAGATATTACCCGGCCTTCACACGTTAAATGTTTGGGTTTCAGGTTGCAATGCACTCATACTTTCTTACTATTTTTTACTAAACAATCATACGTTTCAATTATCTCTTTCAATTTTTCAATGGAACAGTTCCATAACAATTTTTTCATTATTGTATGTGTGATCAATTTGACTTGAACGTGAAAGGCCGGGTAAAGTGAGGAGATTGGAGATTCCAAAATTATTAAAATTTAATACAATGGAGTTCGCTTATAACGAACCCTGGTTGTAATCAATTCTTGTTTATAGCGAAGAATTTCTTCGGTCCCAAGAGCTTTAATCACATTTTTCATACAAATTGCTTCTCTTATAGCGAACAGTGGTTATATCAAACTTTGACTTTAACACACAATTTTTTTTTCCATTTCAGAATTTTCCTATTTGTATATATTAAAAAAAAAATTAATTTTAATCTAATTAAATTTTATTTTAATTTAATTTTAAAAAAGGTCCTTTTATGTATATTTTCGTAAAAGTTTGCCAGTAGCCAACCTGTGCTTTGTACTTTCTGCTTCTATGCATAAGGAGTTTTTAGTATTATGTGATTTTCAAAATATATTTTATTTTGATAGAAACTCGGTAATTTTAGTCTTATTAAGGCAAACTATTAATATGTATCTTTTTAGTAATTTAATTTATGTTATATAACATTTTAAAATGCCCCAAAATAAATAAACTTATTCAACTAAAAAAACTTTTTAAGCCTTTCGGACAAATCAAAAAAATACTACGGTTGTAACGAACTTAGTCTATAAGGAACTAATTTGGCCGGTCCCGCCGGGTTCGTTATAACCTAACTTCATTTTATTGTAGGAAAATAGAATAGCATAGAAAAAAAAAAACGTTTTAGAGCAAGGTTCCTAAAAGTTTCTTAAGGTTTTAAAAGTTAAAAAAATTCGTATTTTCATAATTCTTTTTTGAAGATATGAATAATGTTGGATTATTTATTTCATATATGGGCAATTCCAGAAAAAGGTAAACCACGAGTGAAAAATGAAAAGTGCTTAGATTTTTTGTTTTGTTTTCAATAATAAAGCTTAAATATCTAAACTTTATAAATTTAAAAGCATTTTGAATTTTTCTCATTTCTTGTACGAAATATATCACTTAAAAAAAAAAAAATTTTTTTTTAGCCGTTTTGCGATTTATATCAATTTCTATGTACGTGTTTTAAGAGTATTTACAGTAATTTTATTTCTGTTTTTGTAATTTACAAATTTCCTACTAAAAATTCCTTTATGCATTAACACAAGAGAGGGAGATCGGAATTCTTATAACGGAAGTTTTTTAAGTTTGCTTAGACCTATATGTTAATGTAGCGTCCGTCGCCATAAAGAACTAATAATTGTTTTCAGTAGTAAGTAAGCATTTGAAAAGCAACCAGTTTCGGATTTTTAATCGAGCTCCGCGTGGTCTCTCGAAAAGGGAACACATTTATATTGGAAGAAAGCAATTCACAAATTTTATTGTCATTTAAAAGTTGTCGCGTCCGTCGCCGTAAGTACTTAATATTCAATAAAGTAATATCAGTAGCATAAAATTATTATTATATATATTTTAAAGATGGAAAAAGCATTAAAAGAAAAAAAAAGGGAACAAGCGAAGAAACGGCGAGAGAAGACCAGAGAAGATGGTGACAAATGGCAGCTATATAAGATGAAAGAAGCTGAAAGAAAACGAGAATATCGAAAGAAATTGTTGGAAAAAATGAGAAGAGATAGCTCTATGTATAACAAAAAGAAAGAAAAGGACCGAGTTAGACAGGTGATGTTGCGACAGAAAAAGAAAGAAAGGAATGACTCCATTGGTAATTTGGAATTTGAAGCGTACAACTGTAAACAAACGAAGGGGAAAGCAATAAAAAAAGTTGAAGCTGCGTTGCCAAAAGACCCAAATAAAAAGGTAGCTGTTCTCAAATCGTTATGCGATAAGTATATTTCCTCAACGGAGATGACTGATGGTAACTATACAAACACATCAGACAGCCAGAAGCGAGCAGCGCTAATTGAAAAGTTTTATTTGCAAGACGAAATCAGCGTACAAGCTCCGGGAATGAAGGATACGGCTTTAATAAAAGGAAAAGTTGTTGGGAAACGTTTTATGCTTATGACCTTGGCAGAAGCATACCAACTTTTCAAAGCTCAATTCACCACGGTGGATGTCAGTAAGACCTTATTTTGTAGTTCCAGGCCAAGCTACATTCAACTTATTAATGATTTACCACACAATATGTGTGTCTGTAAATATCATGCAAATTTCAATTTTTTGCTAGAAAGCTGTGCAAAAGTTATATCGCCTATTCCGAACAAATCCGATTTATTCCTAACATCAGTTTGCTGCGATGTGACGAACGAAAACTGTATGGCTGGTGAATGTGAGAGCTGCGTACGCAATATTATGGACGAATTAGTTCCGATAAAGTTTATCAAGGAAATAGATACAAACGTGAAATGGAAGCAATGGAGAAAATTAGATAATCGCATAAGTTTAAACCACACTATTGGTCCATTAAGTGACCTGATTTATGATTTACATACGCAGCTACCAGCTTTTAAAATGCACACTTTTGTTAAACGTTCCCAACAAAAGTATTTTGAAGATAAAAGGAAAAATTTATCAGCAAACGAACTAGTTTTGCAAGTTGATTTTGCTGAAAATTATCGTCTAACATGTCAGAACGAAATACAAGATGCACACTTCAGTTACAGCCAAGTAACAATTTTTACCTGCGTAGCTTGGTATTTTGGTGAAACTAGGTCGTTTGCGGTTATCAGTGATAAGCTGACCCATAATAAATTCGATGTTTATTGCTTCATTTCGGAAATTCTGAAAGAATTACAAAACCAACACAAAGAAATTTCAAGTATTTATATATTCTCAGATGGCAGCAGTTGCCAATTTAAAAATAAATTCATTCTTTCTCGAATACCTAAACTTAAAGATGAATTCCATTGCAGAGTCTTAGAGTGGAACTTTTTTGCCACTTCACATGGCAAAGGTGCTGTAGACGGAGTTGGAGCTGTATTAAAACGAAAAGTTTGGCAAATAGTTAGGTCAAAAAATATTGTTCTCAAAGATGCTTTATCGTTTTATGAATGTGCAAGAAACAACATTGATGGAGTTAAGCTGTTTTATATATCGGCAGAACAAATTGAAGATTCTTCACCTGAACTGGCTGAGCTTTGGCAGAATGTTCCAAATATTAAAGGGATTAAAAGCCTGCATTGGTTTTCATATTTCGACAGCGAAAGCATTGAGGTGGCTCGCACCTCTTATTCATTAAAATCTGTAATAAAAATTAACTAAGAAAATCCAACTTTATTAACTATTATATATATATCCTAAATTACCTAACTGAGAATATGGAACTTTATTTCGATTTAATTTTATTTTTACCTTTACTTGAAGTTATGCTTATGTTCTGGTTTTTTTATGTTTTTTAATAAAAGTTGAATCATTATTATTACCAAAATTATTGGTTTTCTTCTATGGGTTAAAATTGTCGCGTCCGTCTTGTCGCGTCCGTATTTGTACTTTACTCAATTTAAAAAAATTTAAAGAAAATTTTTAAATTTCATAAATCTGCATATAAAATATGTACTTTCTTTTTAATTTCCACATTCTCAAAAAAAAAATTTTTTTCACAAATTTCGCTGACTTATGTATATTTCTATAACTGCATAAAAATAACTTCCATTTTTTGTCGCGTCCGTTTCTCGCTGAAATTTGCTTATATGTTTTTACTACATTATTGATTATGCCCAATGTTTTTCCTCAAATTTAGTACTCTTCCTTGGCTTCAATACACTAAGGTTATATACCGAATCTTTTCATTCCTTTTTTGTTTTTGCCTCAACTAAAAGTGAGCGAATGTCGAGCGAATCTTTGAAAAAAATTTAAATTAAAAATTTTAATAAATAAGTCCGTGACAGCGAATCTCCGGAGGCGTTGTTGTTTTGTGGTGAACATCATAACTCGTTACCAGATCATGTGAAATAAAAAAATCGAAAAGCGTTTCGTTTTTTTTTTTGCAGCATTTTGAAGTGAAAAACGATTTTTGCTATACAATTTCGGGAATTTGTTGTTAAAAAATGGGAAAGAAAATGGAACTAAAAAAACCCTTCGTGGTTACGTGATGATTTATGTGTAGGTATAGTGTCTAAAATTGCAAAAGAATCGGTCAAGTAGATTTTGAGTTATGATGTTGACGGACTTCGAATTTATATACTATGATTTATATACTATATACCGTATGAGGCCGCTCGCTGGAAACGTTGTATCTTCTTAAGTTTTGCTCTGATTTAAAATTTTGATACAACACTCGCGATATGTTGCGCATTCAGAAAGAGAAATGCAAAAAAAGGTTTTAAAACCTACCACCCCTTAAGGAAGTGCAAACACCAATACACCTACAAAAAAGAGAAAAAAATATTTCATATGTCATCATAAATGTGAACTGTAAAAAGCGAACATTTTTTCCAATTATCTATAAATCCAAAAAAAAATAAGGGCGTATTAGTTTTACTTAAAAAACAAAATTATTATTCCAAATCGCCTTTAATTCTTCTATGATAATTTCAATAAATTATTCAAATTAAAATCTTAAATACACCTATTTACGTAATTTATGGTTGTCAAAATTTTTTGAAAGCAAATTATGCAAAAATTAATATTATGAGTGAAAAAAAAATATTTTCCCACCTCTCTTCTGACATTGCAATGTAATTTAATTATGCAAAGTTACAATAATTAAAATTTTAAACTTAATATTGCACTATTTTTTCAACGGCTTTTCAATACAAGCTATAAACGAAATCATACGTTGGACAACAACAAAATCCAGATTGAAAATCTCTTTTTTCTCAAATATTTATCAAAAAATCATACTCTTTGGTAGGTGCTGACCATAAGAGAACCTGAGCGAAAGCACTCATAACAATACAAAAGAATTTTGAGATGAAAACCAAAACAGACAAACGGTAAAGTTTAGTTTGATAAAAAAAAGTATGTATGCATATCGGACGACGTTAAATTAGAAAAATAAAAATGATTAAAATTTCCTTCATTCCTTTTTTTTTTGCAGAATTTTTTCATTTACCAACAAAGGGAATTTGAAGAAGAATTTGAATAGATATTAATTTTTTGATGCATTTTTTGCGTTCAACTTATTCCATATGTTACGCGAAATCTGCATATGTAGTGCTATTGTCGTTAGCAATGCTGCTAATTTTGACAACTTATTTTAATTTCGACGATTTTGCAATTTGTTAAATGATTTGTTAAATTTGTTAAATTTTCAGTAGTATAAAAATTAGGATTTCAAGGGTTAACAATTAATGGGTTGTAAATCGAAAATTGATAGTTTTAGTTCAGTGTAATTGTAAATTACAAAACGGAAACACCTTGAATAGCATCTCCATTTAAGATTTAAGTTTTAATTACGGCGATACTTTAAACCTATATTATATGTTTCAGTTATAGATTCATATCAATAAAATTATTTAGTTGATTGCTGTG
The DNA here is from genome assembly GCA_963682025.1 of Cordilura impudica. Taxonomy (NCBI): domain Eukaryota; kingdom Metazoa; phylum Arthropoda; class Insecta; order Diptera; family Scathophagidae; genus Cordilura; species Cordilura impudica. The sequence continues at coordinate 5,530,994 of OY821517.1, read as the reverse complement.
TTAAATTTTTTTCGTTGAAATTTCATCACTAATACATTTTTATATATAGAAATAACCAATGCTGTAATAATATTCGTAATATGAATGATATAAATAAATTTTATTGTTTCCTTTTGTAATATTTTTTCGAGCTTTATAAGCGGTAAAATTTGCTTGACAATTTCTTGTTTTAAAAATGACAATTTTGGCGATTTAGTTTCCAAAATTGTATATTTTCAGAAGATTTTATTAGCAGCACTGGTCGGTAACAAAGAAGAGAGAAAATTGTGTGTGGGTTTGTATAAAATGAGAAAGATTAAATTTTGTTTGTGTATTTCCCATAGCTTTGTAGGGAGTGCTATGTGTGTGTATTATTTCAGCGTTACAGAATCAGTCAGTCAGTCAGTGAGTCAGGGATCAGCGTAAATATATATAAGATTACATTAAAATATATTCATATTTACGATCTAGGAAGGACATCAATAAATCGACTCAGGAGGTGTTTCCAAGTCCATCTGTGGAAGGTAGAATCATTATAACACTTTTTTAAACAAGTTTTAGTTATTCCAGAAACAAAAATTTTAGACTATTAAACAAAATTTTCCTATGCGAAGGATCTGTACGCATTTAAATTTTAAAATATACTAAGCACCGTTAGATAATCCCTATTTTAACTGAGGCTAAGGTCGGTTAAGTTCTATATTGTCTGTATTTGAAAGCTCAACCGACCTTAACCTCAGTTTAAGTAGAGACTTGTTAACGAGACAGAGAAATATTAATGACTAATTCCACAGTGACAGACATGGCATTAAAAGATCTTTTTAATCCAATATTATATAGTAAAAGTTCTCAGTGTTCATAAAAATGTACAGAATTATGCAGCATATTTACCATTAGAAAAGTGAGAAAGTATTATCGTTATTAATAAGTGGGGACAAAAATTAGTCGTCACAGACGTGACATAAATACACACAGAAAACAGATTCGTTGTGGCAACCTAATTTGTTGCCAACCGAATTTTGGTAGTCATACGTACTAACACATTATTCTTTTGTGATTACTGAATTGTATTATCCAAGCCACTGTAGATTCAGTTGTGTAAATTGTATAATTTAGTTGATGTTATGGAATCTATATTTTATTTATTTATTGTCCCAACCATTTATTATGTTATCCTATTTAATAAGTGCAGTAAATGCAGTATATAAGTATAAAGACACTAAAAATGATTTTATTTGTAAAATATTTTCAATTCCACTTTAAATACATATAAATAAAATCAAAATATATAACATGTTAAAAAAATTTACATCCATACTTATATTATGTTACATATTGATGTGTTATTTAACTAACATTTCGCGGATCTAGGAAAAATATTCTTCACATTGTGGTAATTGTTGTTGTTTTTCTTTATCAATATTTCCTTCTAGACACTTTTATATTTTTGAATATGTTTTGTAACATAATACTTCATTTAAACCATAGAAAGCCTCAACTCACAAAAACTACACCAACTTATTATATGGCGAGTTCCAAACTTGCTTCCTGAATGTACCTATGGACTTTTGAGCGATCTTCTTGGGTGCCGAATAGGTATCGCCATTATACGGCAGCCTTTTCAGGCTTCTTTTCACCATCATTGATAACATTTTACATTGGCACTTGAAAGACTTGGTAGAGTACACTATCGTAGGAACGGGTGACTTTGATTTGATGCTTCGACAAACCATTGCTTTCGCGAGGACGAGCATATAGTAGCATATATTTTTCGCAAAGAAAAAATTCTAAATGAGTAAATCTTGTTGAAATAATTGTTACAGAAATATTAAGAATTATCCACATACCCAGTTAATGTAACTTATGTACGAGCATTAAAACTTTAAATAACTTTTAACAAAATTTAAAATGTACCATTTTACATTATTTTCCAAAAATGACAATTTTAATTTATTTTTCCAAAAATGACAAATAAATTAAAAATTCGGTTGGAAGAATCATTTCACTATATATTTTCAGTACTTACAACAGAATTCGATTAATTATTTCGGTTAAAATACCAAAATAGGTTATTCTTTTACTATAGCCGAAAATTAATTCTTAATACAAAATTGACTTTATCATATTAACCAACAATTTATAACAATATCTGTTAACGCATTTTATGTTTATAAAATGTTGTTATAACACAATTACTTGTTGCAATCCCCAATATTTATGATTGTAATAATTTTTACCCCCTTTTAATACAGTTGCCTTAATTAAGTTATATTAATTATTTTTATAAAAACTTTTATTGGTAAACAGAACTAAATTTGCTTTTGTAGATACTTTCATTTTGTAAAATATAAGATAATAATGTTGTAAGCGAAGAAAATCTATCGCATTTGGAAATATTTAAAAATTTCAACAAAAAGTTGTATTACCTAAGTAAATTCTTGAAGTCGCAACCAAATTCCAACTATTTCTTTTTCTGTGTGTAGACATAATTTTAGAGGATGTTTGTAAAACACCGAAAAGATCTGAAGTTATTTGTATGACATATATGAAACAGTTGTATATAGTTAATATAAGGGTTAGTTTATTAATAAATCATATAAACAATATAAATTCTAAAATAAAGAAGTAAAAAGAAGTATTCTGTAATGTGACGGACATGACACTGCTTTGTGTTTGAAAATTATTTAACTACAGTGTTCCTTTCTTACTGGAAAAATAGGGGCTTTAAGAATATTCAAAAATACATCTAACAAACTATTGTCATATTTTCGTTTCAAAATTAGAGGTAACGTTGACATTTGCAAGTAATTACCCTTAAATTTTACTAAATTGGAGAAAGGGGTTTCTGGATCACCCTGTGAAATGAACTAAGTATAGAATTATTTTTCTGGCTCCCAAGTATATATTTTCATATTAGTTTAAAAATTTGCAGAATATGCAGACATGCTTTTTTACCGCGAGAAATAGTGATCCAATGATGTAGAAAATTATTAAATAATTCATTCAAATCCACTTTAAATAAACGCTGAAAGCTCCAGTGGGTAAACTTCCAGACTAGAAGTGGATGAAAATTTAGTTGCAAAAAATCCGCTTCAAAAAGCAAACAAACAGACAAACAGAGTGAATTAGAAGCAGAAAACTAAAACATACTTAAATATTTCCAGTATTACATTTGTCAATTTATGCTTCTCCTTTTTAAATCCCACACAAATTTATGTACTTTAAAGTTAATACCCAAGCATTAAATTATTTTACGACCCTGACAAATGGCTCAATTCAAAAATTTTTCTTTGCAATCTCATTCGTTAGACGAGTATCAATAAAAAAAAAGAATAATCTAAACAATAAAATACTTTCCAGATAATCATTACTACTGCTATTCGGTATCCTGTATCCGTTTTGTAATATTTATTTCTTTCATTTGCAAAAGATTTGAATATAAAAAATGTTGACAACAGCGAAAACCTTTGACGAAGAAATATCCGGAAGTTTGAGAATTTCACAGTGACAGAACTTGAAAACAATAAAATGATTTTTACATACAAACTGAACATATAAATATAATTCTTTTATGACATTTTAAATATATTTTAGGTAATATTTTTAACAATTGTTTTTTGGAATGTGTAGTTGAGTCAATTTCGAAATTTTTATAACAAAACTCCTTTAAAGCTCTTACAATCAGCAACTCTACAAATACTTGATTTTAATGACAGTTTCATTATTTGATTGGTAAAACAACAGAAATAAAAAAAATAAAAAAAATCATAATAATAATAATTTAGAAAACACCTTAGCCTCGATTTAGTTGGTATTTTTTGTTTTATATAAAAATAGTTTTATATAAAAATATTATATTTAATCTATAATATTGGCGGGCTAGGAGATTTTTTGTGACCGGTTTTTTTTTACACCATTTTATCCCGATTTTGACCAAAGGTATATTATTTCAAAGGTATTTCTTTTTAGCTGATCCCCAGATTTACAGATTTTTAAATTTTTTCCTTTATTTAGAGTAAATTGCATTTAAAGTTGCTACTACCATGCTACTTGTGTTTATTAAATTTGTTAATGTGTTTGTTAATGAGTTTGTCATCTTCATTCACAATAATAATAAACCAAAAAAGTGTTGGTTTGTGAATTGGCTAAGTTGAAAGTTGCCTATAAATTGCACTCGAATTTCGAGCGCTGGAATCTGCTAGTAACAATAAATGTGAAACTAGTTAGAAACATGAACTGGAGAAGCCCTTCAGCTATAGAGAAAATTCGCAAAAATATTTTTTTTAAATTAATCTGAAGGTTCCTAACACCAAATTCAGGCGCCTTTTTTATACCCTATGCCACTATTTGCTTTGCGATTTTAATGCCAAGCATACATTCTGGCTGTCACGGCTAATTTCGGCTAAGGGTGCAACACAATTTCTAAAATCGATGTGGATGTGGTCTCAAGTGGAAGACCAACGTACTGGCCAACAGATAGGCAAAAAATACCCGGTTTAATCCATTTCGGATTGACGAAGAACATCGCAAAACAAATTGTGCATGCAGAACTCTCGTCTGAAAACACACCCGTTATTGTTACTTTTTCGAACCCCCCAAGAAATTGTGTCCCCATCTGGTGAAAGCTTCCCGCTAAGAAAACCAGATGATATTGACCTCTCGATTGTTAAATTAGAACAAAATCTAAAACTAGCTGCTCAACTTGCTACTTAACCTACTCGTCACACCAGGCCATATAGAACTTCTTTTGTAGAAATTGAAAGGCTATTAGGTGAAAAAAGAAGATTTCGAAGATAGTGGCAACTGCACAGATCTCCTCAACTTAACCAACAATTGAAAGAATGAACGAAAAACCTACGGAAATGCTTGAAACACAAAGAAACGCTAAATTGAATAGATATCTTGAAAAACTGGATCCAATAGAAAAAACTGATTACTCTTTGTGACGTGCTATAAAAAATCTTAAAAGACCTGTTGTATGTAAGTCTCCTCTAAGAAAGGAAAGTAGAGGATGGGCTAGGAATAACATAGAGAAGGGAGATCTGTTTATGGTACATTTAAAGAAAGTTTTTATTCCGAATATAAGAACTAGTTCTATTAATGAATTGCCAACTGTTGTTCCACAGCATAGAGCAGTATCCCCTCTTTTTGAGATTCGAGAGGTAGAAAAGGCTATTGTTGATCTAAACCCCAAAAAAGCATCGGGATCGATGGGATCAGTAATAAAATGCTTTTGGAGTTACCCTGAATAGCATCTATAATATTCTTAGGCAAGGCGATTTCTTGTGACCGATGTTTTGTTCTACCGTTTTATCCGATTTTGTCCAATCGTTTATTAGTTATTTCTTTTTGGCCGATTTGCAGATTTACTGATTTTTAAATTTTGTCCTTTATTTTGAGTAAATTGCATTAAAAGTTGCTACTAACACATACATAAAATTATACAATGTATGTGTGTGTTTATTAAATTTGTTAATGTGTTTGTTAATGAATTTGTTATCTTCACTCACAACAATATTAAACCATAAAGGTGTTGGTTTGTGAGTTGGCTAAGTTGAACAATAAAGCTACCTAGGAATTGCACTCCAATTTCGAGCGCTGGAATAATAAAAATAATTCTGTTTACTTTTAATGCTATAATACGCCTTCAACATTTTGCCCCAGAATGGATAGTTTCACTCATTAAAATGATCCCTATACCGGACAAAGAGCACACAAAGGTCGATACGTATAGACCAATAGTTTACTGTGGAAGTTGTCAAAATTATTCGAGAGAATTTGGGTAAACAAACTTACAATATCCGTAGAGCGAAATTATAAACTTCAAATATTTGTTGCTTGCCAAAATTACATTTCCAATTCAGCAGAATCTAAAAACGTCGGTTAATCACCTTCAGTCCTTCAGACCTAGCTATATCGATTGTGAGATCTGGTTTAAGGTGCTTAAATTATAAATAAATTAATTTTTTCTGATTTTCTTTTACCGGTATTTATTAATTGTTCTCCTGCGTGTTCTTGACACAAAAGAAAATTAGAAAAAAAGAAAGTAGACTTTGCTGCAAATATTTTTTATATTGATGGTTTAACAATGATTACAATCGTTTTACTACTCAGGTCTGAAAGAGATATAAAATATCGTGTGATGAAAATGATTTGCGACAAATCAGAAAATACATTATTAGTTTTAAAGATAATTATGAAAAATGAACTGCAATCTTCTTGAATGAAAGAGTATTACATTCCGCTATGCCGAATCCACCTGGATTTTACGTTTACATAATTATCTGGACTTATTGCACTATTTATAGCAAATGAAACCACAATATTTAAGAAAGTAAACAATTTTATAAAGTTAATACTAGTTTATTACAATGAACACACTGAATCTTTATCATCTGTTATCAGATTTCAAATACCAACCTGCTCCAAATAATAACAAACAATATTATCCTAAATTTACCCAAATAAGTTGTTTATTTTGTGAGTAACCGTAATTTCAACAGCAGACGGACGCACACTAGGTCAAATGAGCAATTTAGGAGTGCTAAATTGTTAACAGCAAAAATGACCAAATTTTTAAACGTAAAGGTTAACTTAAATTTAACAAATATAACGATTAATCATAAAAAGAATTAACCCACTAACGACCTTTAACCCTTCAGAGGTAAGAAAAACAATTTTTTTTTAAATGATATTTTAATTAGAAAATTCGTGGTATTTGACAGTATATTTTCAGTGCAGCTCATTGTCCAATGTTAAATTCTGCAAAGCATATTCATTAGGGCAGGTCGATTTAAAAATCGCCCAAGTTACAAGGAAAATCGTATTCTAGGGATCAAAATAAGAAACTTTTTTCAAGGAACCATACCTCTAAAACGAATTCTGATGTCCCCACTTTTGACCTGTCTGTCCGTCTGTCTCACTTTGACCCATTTAGAGTGCCCCAATCGAGTTCAAATGTATGTATCGACCCCCACTAACTTTGGAGGGCTGACCCACCCATGCCAGTGGCATACCCACTGGAACCCCCTGGGGGTTCCCCATACAAACATTTCAAAAAATCACCATTTTTTGTTTCGAATTGGGCTGACTATGTTTGATTTAATATTAAAATTAACACTCATATGTATACGTATCTTCTACTCTGCTAATAAATAATAATCATGCGCCTTGACTATGTTATGTTATTCAAAAAGATCGATGTGATGAGGGTAAATAACTTTTAGATCACTCCGTGACTATGCGTGACTCTGCGTGACTACTCCAAAATTAATCTGTAGGCACAACAAGTCTATGGGGCAAGTTTCAGATCAATTGCATGAGGGGGAATGGGATTGCCCCATAGCAGACAGACAGACAGACAGGTCAAAAGTCGGGACACAAGAATTCGTTTTAGAGGCATGGTTCCTTGGGCAAAGTTTCTTATTTTGATCCCTAGAATATGATTTTAAATGCCACTTGAGCGAATTTTTTGCTTCCCTACAAATCGACCCGCCCTGGTTTGCATACTCTGCATTTAAATATATGCTTTCATCGATTTCGTCGTCTACATAAGTGTTTTCCATCGTGTTTTCGAAACAAAGCAATTATAGTTGCGAATATTTTCGTTGTTGAACCCGTTTTGAAATATTTTTCGATGAAATAAGGGAACCGGAAGTATCGAGAGCTCTTGGAAAGGTTATTAGTGCGGCTGTTTGTTCAAGCGTGATACAATCTATCCCATTTATAGACCTTGTGACGCGATTCTGCAGCAGTTTCCCCAAAGTAACCAACTGGTAAGACTGGATTTTCGATAATGGTCTTTGAATGCACCCTTATGGGCAACTAAGGATGTAGTTTCTGAAACAGGTTTGGAAGCAAGATATTTCAAATTTGGACAATTGATGGGAAACATGCACGAAAGGCATCTGAAAACTAAATTTTCGTCAACGTCTGTGATCCTGGCAAAGGTGGCATGATTAGTGCGAGCCCGGCGCGAAGTGTTGACGCTATTTGTGCTACCGAAACCTACTTAAGGCATATCCAACTTAAGGCCGAGCTCTGTCCAAGAAGCGTCTGGAATACTCCTCTTTCTTTTGAACACAGCTAACTTATCATCTTCTGTTTGCCATTCTTAATATTACACTTACACCCTAAATGCAAAATGAACTCAGAGAAACAGATCCAGCTATATAGAGGACTTATTCCGTATTTTAAGTTCAATTCTTTTCCGTGAAATTTTGGAGATAACTAGTCAGTTATGGTTGAAAAATCTTTTGGTGTAGCACCACAAATGGGACAAGCTTGACTCGATTTGATTCCCGTCAAAGCACTAATCACCTTCCCGTCAATGAGTGTCAAATATAGTTTGAAGGTTACTTCAAAAATTTTCCTCTCTCCGATGAATATTTTTGTTTAAAGAATCAATTTCCTGTTTCAAATTCAAGTCCCCTTTCAAAATTGTATCTTTTGTTTCCTTAACATATTCTAATTTAACTGATCGACAAAATCTTACAAATAGGCGTTCCAGTAGGAAGTACTAGTCTCAACGGGATCATCATTGTCGCTAAAAGCGAGGAATCGGAATTCTGCGAGTTACTGGGATTATTAAATGCTTGTTGAAATTGTGATGGTCCTGTACTGCTGTCAAAACCGTAACTTAGTATAAGCTCTGAAGTCAAGTAATTTTTTGTTTTCATTCTGCATAAGACGCTCGAAACGATTCTTTGGGCTGTATGTTTCAAAAGTCACTTTAAACTTTTGCTACTGTTTTGGTGATGTTTATACAGGGTGATCCATTTCGAGGTTCCCTACTTTTTTAAAGAAGAAAGCACAGAAAGTTCAAATTTAATGGGGAATGTTTATTAACATTTGAAAGAACATTCTTTGGCATTTATTTTTTGAAGGTTATGTCTATCAAATGTTGGCCGTGGCTACGTCTCAGATGGTCCATCCATTGAGTCCGATTTTCGATGACTCGTTCAAGCATTTCGACTGGTTACTGGCGAATGACATGCGTGATGTTTTGCTCCAAGGCCTGAATCGAAGCGGGATTGTCCGCACAAACCTTAGACTTTACATATTCCCACAGCAAAGAGTCTAACGGTGTGATATAACACGATCTTGGTGGCCAATCGAGCGGCCCAAAACGTGATATTATCTGCTCACCGAAGTGTTCTCTCAATAAATCCATTGATTGATGCGCTGTGTGGGAAGTGGCATCGTCTTGTTGAAACCAAATGTCGCCGAGATCACGAGCTTCAATTTCAGGTATCATACGTCAGTCCGAGTTGCTGCGAACGGCGCCGAATCGACTCTCCACGGTTTTCGTGTACACTCTCAGCGACGGCCGCTATATTTTCTTCACTGCGTGCTGGACGTGGTCTATTCGGTCGAATATTATCCAATAATGAATGCTGGGTCTAATATGGGTGATGGTGTTGCGAGTAGTATGCTCAGTAGGCCGATAATGTTGACCATAAGTTGAGCGAAGTGCACGAAACACATTCTTCACAGAACGTGAATTTTCGTAATAAAGTTGAACGATTTGTAAGCGTTGTTCAGGCGTAAGTCTTTCCACGATGAAATGCCAAACAATACTAAACAAAAATAACATAAAAGCATGATACGACTCACACGTGATCTGTCAAAAAAGACTATTGAAAAAAGTATCTCTACTTGGATCACCCGGTACCATCTGGTCGGAATTGCAACTTCGTAGCCGCAACTTCATTGTAATGAGGATAAATGGCGCAGTTCCTATTTTTTCTTTCATTTCGAATGGCGGTATATTGCTCTTTGGTGAAGTTATTGTCGAGCAGGAATACCAATGCTTCGTTAGCAGAAAGTGGAACAGGACCGAATATTTCAGCGCACAATTTTATCATTTTAAATGATCTAGTCGCACTTTTAAATGTTTCCGGAAGAACTGAAACTAAGTCTACATCCCCTTGTCTGCGGGCCGATATAGTTGCTGCACGAACTAATAAATTTATTTCGAAGTTGCTTTGTGCTGCAAGTTCTGCTGATGCCTTTGTCAGCATATCGGACTTTTGGACGACCAGGTGCCTTACAAAACGGAGCTTGTAGTGCAAAAACCATTTCAGACTGGAGCCAGGGATCAACACGAATATTTGATTCTTTTCTTCCTAATCTGGCCCATTTTTTTTTTGCCATATATTTGCAAAATTTGGAAACCCTTTCTTCAACTGACTCCTTATCTTTAGAAATTTCTGCATCGCCAAATTTTTCCAAAATATACTTAACAAGAACCCCGTGCTTGTTTCCTTTCGTACTGCCTTTCAGCCAAATGTGGAACAACTCTGTTTTAAAACTCTTTCTTTTAACTCATACTCTCTGTCTGTCTATCTGTCTGTCGTGGGTCAACCCCATTCTCCCTAATCCAATTGATCTGAAACTTGGCTCACAGTATTGTTGTGACTTCAGATTAATTTTGGTCACAGTCACGCATATTGACGCGCAGTCACGGAGTGATTTAAACCCCATTTCCCCTTATCTGATCGATCTGAAACTTAGTCGATGGACTTGCTGCGAAAAAAGATTAACTTTGACATAGTGACGCACAGTCACGCATAGTCACGCACAGTCACGGAGAGATTCAAAACTCATATGCATAAGGAAAGGAAGAGTTTTAATACAAACCTTGTTTTAATGGGTTAGGTTATTTTGATAGCGAGGTATGAAATAAAATAAAAATGAATTTGTAATGCCTACATTTATTAATTTTTCTTTACTTCTTAGAGGGCAGAGGAGGACGAGGCCTTATAAGCCCGCTATCTTTCAATATACATGAAATTTTTTTGGTTATGTTGAAAAGTTGACTATTCTCAACTAAAACACAAATAAATTTCGGACTTTTTAAATAAAAACACAAACACTTACAATTTTGTTGTTTTCCATTGAATACTTTCCCAAAGTTTTGGCTATAACAATAAAAATTGCATGTTGCAACAAAACAAATCTTGCGAAGGGTTTAATGAAAACACTCTAATGGCGTGACTTTGATATAGCGTTGCCATAAAAAAGGCAAACTGTTATGATTAAGAGTATTTGTTATCGTGATGGCATCGCAAAAAAGTAAAAAACGCCTAATATGGACACTCGATTTAGCACGGCTAACGGACATCGCTAAGCCAAACGGACATCGCTATGCCAACTCAACTTGCTATAAGGATCGCGAATACATACAATTTACGGGGTCACAAATTCATCATTCGATGCGTTACAAATGGAATGACAAACCGATATTTACCCTCTGCGTTTTTTTTTTTTAATTTACTCATTTTCGTATAAAATTTGCAATATCGATTGACGCCATATTTTTTAGCATTTAACTTCGTTGTAAAACGAGGGATGAATGTACCTGTATACAGTAACCACTTAAAAAAATATAATTGTATTGAATAGTTGTGTTTTTATATTTTTTTTTATAAAGAAACAAAATAAAAAAAAAATAATGAACAAAATTATTTGAGCTAAACCTTTAAATACCGATCAACTAAGATCGGTAATCCCTATTAAAAAAAAAAAAAAAAAAAAAAAAACAAATTAAGCTAGGGCAGATGAATTATATATTTTAGTTTTACTTCTTCTAGCAAATATATGCCAAATAATATTCTTGATAGTTGCAGACTTTAAGGGTTAAATTAAAATCACAATCTGCTACTGCTGGTCAGTGTAATTAATTAAAACAAATAAAGAAAAATTGTTATAAATAAGAAAACGAAAGAAAAGGAGAAAAACAATAATGTAATTGTGGCCCAATAAAAAAATTAATTTTGAGCTCGCAATCAGTGATGGTTGAGTAAGTAATAATAAATAAAAACATTTTCACCCAACGTTTTGCCCATTTCATTTTGCAACACAATATTAATACATTGTACAGATGTACACATACATAGTTGAAGCTGGTTTTCTTATTTATGCATTTCATTTAATTTTACAGTTGCAATTTTTAAAATTTTAAATTTATTTTAATTGGAAGGTCTGTTTGCAAAACCATTCTCCAAAGAGAGCATTCAAATAATTTTTGAAAAATTAATTTAGATAGACATTTTTCTTTGGAAATTCAAAGCAAAAAAATAATTATCCTTGGTAAAAATACTCCTCATAATATCCATGTAAACTTACCATTCTTACGAAAATCCAAAACTTCACCCTCACTTGAAATCATGGCATTGACGATACTCAGATTGGCACTTTCTTTAATGATACGCAACGATTTGACATTATCGTACATCTGTGCGTATAAGTAACATTATGAAAAGAGAAAAGAGAAAATAAACGGTTATAAAAAGGACAAAGCTGATTTACATGTTAAATAAAAAATATAAAGAAAAACACAAGGCTTCATTCCAAGAATTTTAGGCAAATATGTATACAGTCGAACGGGGCTATGGCGAACTTGATTTTGGAAAAAAACAAACTACTTGGAATAAAATACATTAAATTAGACCAGTACTACTTTGACAACCAATTGAATTATTATATTTAGCACTGGACCTGTAATTTTGATTAGGTTTACTATATCCTTTGGAAATATTAAGTAATAGTTTAATTTTTTTTTTCGATACGATGTATTACTTTTTATAGCAATATATAGGGTAACATTTTTTGGAATAATATTTATTTATTTTTTATTTTATATCATTATTAGCTTACAATTAAAATTACAAGATAATATATGTTTAGGAGCAGTAGCTGCATACGTCTTCAGCGCTGAATGTGTTATAAGTTACGTACTAGTTATAAAGTCTTTGATTTTATATAAGATTATACAAATTTGATTCTTTCGGAAAATTTATAATTTTTGTATTATTTTCAAGAGCGGAATTTAATAAGGATTCTATCGGATCTTTATTATTATTTATATTTATTTCTTTTATTGTTAAATTTTTGACAGTTTTGGAGTATATGGGAAGCATTTGGGATAAGCAGTTACAGATTGGGGGAGTTGGAAGATTTAAAAGATATCCATGAGTGAGTTTGGAGTGACCGAGTTTTAGTCTTTCATTCTTTATTATATCTAGTCTATTGCAATCATAGATCTTATTTTTCAGAAAACAGCGAATATCTTTCATTTCGTGGTTTACCGTTTTCTACCAGGTTGATGTTCTGTTAAATAGTACTTGTTTGTATTTCCATTTTAAATTTTCCATGATAAAGTTATTCCAGTCTTCATAATTATGATTTGGTGATGTAATTAATGGGGAGATATTGGCGCTTTTTGCGGTCATGTAAGCAAAGTCATTACCAATAATGCCAGAATGGCCAGGTAACCAAATTAATATTATGTTGGCTTGTTTTTCAACTAATAGATTTCTGATTTCTATCACGTAGTAATTTTCGTTATTTATCACCCCTGTTCTTGAAACCACTATCACAAAAAAAACACGCAAAGGAAAAAATTCTTTTTATTGCTGTTCTCTAATTTCAATAAGAATATCTTTTCTCGTTTTAATTCACATAGAAAAGGATTTGTGAAATCAAAACAAATGCCCTTTTTTTGTACCAAGCAGGTCTTAAGAGATAAAAAAACTAATTGATATTTAAACTCTAACATGTTTTTTATTGAACCTTGTCATTGCTTTAAAAAATTAGACAATAATTTTATGAAAAAAAAAAACGATTTTAAAAAGCGTCTACAATTTGCGCTGATTTAAAAAAAAAAAAAAAACTCGTAATAAGCGGTCGATGTTAATAAAACACACTTTTTGCGATGATGCTGTTCTACAACTATAATAAAAACTTTTTATTTACACAATCTATTTTCCATTATAATTTTTCCAATTATAACATAGATTCTTTATGCACAAATTATTGCAAATAAAGGAATTTAAAAAAATTTTTTTCATCAAATCACATATTTTTATTTTTTTGCATATGTTCGAAACAGTAGTGATGCCAGTCAAATCCAATATATTTGAATATCGAAATTTTTTTTGGTGATGCCTAACTTTTTAAAAATAGAAAGGCATTTTTAATTGACTGAAATTGAAGAACAAAAACAATTAAATGAACAAATAAGTTGTTATTTTAAAAGAAAATATTTTTCTTTATACATTTTCTATAAACTTAAGAAAAAACATGCACAAAATACTTAAAAGTTTTTTGTGAAACTGAATAAAGAACCATATGGCACCTCGGTTTCTAGATAACATATGTTCTTAACTCAAACATATGTTTCCATTAAATACATAAAAAAAAGTGGTTTCAAGAAACCCAAAATTTAAATTTCATGTGATTTTACATTCACTCTTATTCAAATAACAACGTTTCAAGAACAGGGCTGTATATTTGTAAGGGATTGTAAGAAAGAAAGTGAGTCAGAACATATCGCAAATTTATCCCTGTTCTGGCATGCGTGCATTGCGGCTTCGTAAATAGCCGTACTAAAATCAGTTAGGTTATAAGATTTTATGACACTATTTTCTGTAGTTACACTAAAGGATACAGATCTGCTAGATTTCGATCCGACCGTGTAGAGGAAGGTATAATTGTTAAGCTTATTTTTTAGTTCGTAGAACAGCTTACGGTACTAATCTGAGCTACAAATGCATTTTGTAAAATTATGTAAAGTTGTGTTGATTACGCTTTTATTTAAATTCCATGGAGGACACTGTTTAGGATTAGGTTTTATAATTTCGGGGGTAGACCTAATTTCTTACTGGTTTGGATTGTACGATAGATAGTTGACGGTATACATGGTATTATTCTGGATGTCTGAATTTTTTTTTTACTAATCCTAATACTGGAGTGTTTGTGCTAAAAGCTAAAGATTTTAAAAGCTTTGCAGTTAAAAGTTTTTTCTGTTTTTCAACTGATAAAATGCTAGATTCAAAAAGCATATTATTAATTGGGATTGTGCGAAACGCTCCGAGGGAATGTCTTATTGCTGAATTAATCTTGCTCTTAATTTTCCGTAATTCTGATTTAGGAGCGACTCCATAAATCGGTAGTGCATAATTAATTTTAGATAGAAGTAGTGATTTGATGACAGATGTTATAGTATTCGTGTTACAATTCATTCTTGCACTTGATAAACACTTTATTATCTTTAAGCGGGTCGTTAGTGACGAAGCTATATAATCCATATGTTGATTCCATCGGTATCTTGAATTTATATGAAGACCAAGTATTTTCATGGTGTTGACTTGAGTTTAAGATGTCATATATGTAAAAATTTACATTTAGACACTGAAAGAATTGCACCTGAAACAGAGGACCACTCATCTATGTCGCTAAAGAGTCGACTCAGATCGATTGTGGGTATTTTTTTATAATGAGATTCAAATCGTCAGCATAAGCCACAAAATCTATTTCCTTATGCAAAGAAATAGTGTAACATAATCTGTTATAGGCAATTAGGAAAAGAATTACCGACAGGGGAGACCCTTGAGGAATGCCATTAGATAGTGGACGAGCGCAGGGGTAGGAGCTACCTATTCGAACAATAATTTTTCTGGTAGTCATAAAACATTTTATATAAATAGTTATTAAAGGACCCACCTTCCACGAAGCAAGTTGGTCGATAACGGCATGTATACTAATTCTATCGAATGCTCTCTCAAAATCCAATGAGATTATTGAGGCATGTTTTCGAGTAGAGGGGCTACTGCATATCTGGTAGTCGACATATAAAAGGGGGTCAATTGTGGATTTACCTTTTCTGAAACCGAATTGGCGGTTGTCTAGAAGTTTGTTTGTTCAGTTTTAGAAAAAAGTCGCCAGCGTCAGTCATACTGAAACCATCCGAAATTACTCAGCTTATATTACTAAAATACACCTTTATTTATATGTAGCCGGCTCTAATATGACTTCAACCAATTTAAAATATCTGATATTAGCTTGAAAATATTAAGTCCCTTACTGACCTTGCTCTGCAAACAGGCAAGACCTGAATGGTACAAAGATGCGAAAACACCATCTTCGTGCTAAAGATCTAGCTGCTCCTTATGACAGTAAGACCTTTTAGTTATTAGTTAAAGGAATAAAGAATAATGCTAGCTCTGCTTCCCAACTCTTATAATGAATGATATGATATTCACTGACCCGATTGATAAGGCCAACCGTTTAGCTAAACTTTTTGCAAAAATTTCATTTTTGGCCAATAGCGATCCACCACTGCCCGAACTCCAAAGTGTATCTTATAATATGACAAAAATATTCTTCCAAGCACATGCAGTAAAAAGGTTCTTTCGGATCACAACATTAATAAGTCTCCGGTACTGGATTGTATACCAGCACTGGTGCTTAGACAGTGCCCTTCGACGCTACCCAGTCCATAGGCCAACCTTTTTAGACTATCGTACCGTGCGAGAGTCTTTCCCTCTTGCTGGAAGGTTGCTAATATCCAACCAATCCCCAAAAAGGGGTGCGGCTAATAACTCTGAAAATTTCCGTCTAATTGCAATCTGCTCTGCGCTCTCAAAGGTGATGGAGAGCATGATCAATTTCCATCTTGTGAATTACCTAGAGGCCAACTTACTTTTTAATGATCGATAGTATGGTTTCCGTAGAAATCTTTCCACGGGAGACCTGTTAGCTCTACTTTCTGAGCGCTGGAGTTCATCCATTTGCAATTTGGCGAAAGTAATGTGGTTGCTCTGGATATTTTCAAGGCATTCGATCGTGTGTGGCACGATGCATTAATATCAAAGCTTATGGCATTTGGGGTCGGTAATGACTTCTCTCGAAATATATCGAGTTTTCTCAGAGACCGAACAATACGTGCTGTGTCTGATGGGGTCTCATCCAATTATATTCGGCATAATTCAGGGATACCCCACTATTCTGTACTTTCCTTTTCTCATTTCCTTACCTTTCGTAATGACCTTCTTAGTCAATCTTTCGATCCTACGCAAATAACAGCAACACTTGTCATTCATTTTCCTTCAATTGTAGGCCAAGTCTTTTTGAGATGGGGCAAAATGATGACAATGAATGACACACTCAATGAAGACCTGTTAACAATCTCTGAGTGGGGTAAAGCGAATAGGGTTGATTTTAATGCGCTGAAGACTCAATGTTGTATGTTGAGCCATAGGGCCATGGATTCAACAATGTCAGCTGTATATACGGGTGGTAGCAGTATTGAGGAATCGGATACTCTTGATGTTCTGGTTATGAGTATTCAATGCGATGTCCGTTGGAATGAGCATATTTTTTAACTGTTGAAAGAAGCATTCAAGTGTCTTCGTTTTTTAAAATGGTACAAAAATTATTTCAAAACTTCTGATCTCCCTTAAATCTCTACCACCAAAATACAACCGAAAATAGAATAAAACCACATACATGGACAGGAGCTTCAGAGACTATTTTGGAGCTACTGGACCGTGTACAAATCAGGGCGTTGATGCTTGTTAATGACATTTAGGTATCCAACTCAATTGACTCGTTCGCACATCGTCGAAATGTGGGTTATGTAACACTGTTCTATAGATACTACTATGAGAAATGTTCTTCTGAGATTAGTGAACTCAATCCAAGCCCGAGTTTTAGTTAACACTAATTGCTTCTCTACTAGTTCACATCTCTTTATAGTCCAGTTAACTGCACAATGCATTACAGAGAAAATTCGTTTATCAGTCGAAGTGGCCGTATGTGGAATAAACTCCCTGCACAGGTCTTTCCTGACATTTATAATCTAACAAAATTTAAGTCAAATATCCACAAACACTACTCCCTCTCTCCTCCTTCCCATAAACTATTTTCCTGAAATCAATGCAATGCACTACATTTGTAGGGGCCAGCCCCTAAGTATTGATTAATAATAATAAAAAAAAGATATAAATAAAACATTTAACGGATGTTGTTTTCAAAACATTTTTTTGTAGTTTTTAGATACAAACTTTTTTCATACTCATTCGATTCAAATATCAATTTCCCCGGAATACGTTCTGTAATTTTAAAAATTACAAAATACTGATTTCGCCATAGATTTATTTTAAAGTTTTTGAAATATAGGTACTCTCAACATTTTGTGTCACTAAGAATAACTGAAACAGATAAGAGTGTTATACGTTTATATTAAAATCCGGATCTATTTCATTATTTATAAAAATTTTATATATATATAAATCGAATAATGAAACAAGCAAAAAATTATATTATTTGTAGTATTAGAAACAACAATAATTTAAAAAGCAATATCCCACAGGGACAACGAATTCATAACCCACCGTTTTTCAGTCTAGCTCGCACCCCAGTCGCCTTTACAGTGTTGTATACGATATACAATAAGAATTGTATTGGAAATAATAATAGAACAAACACACTGAATTTTTTGAACTTTTTAGAGGTCTCTCCCCATTTTAGGCCATAGCTTGGCACATCAATCCTGTTGTACCCCATTAAAAAAAATAGTATCTTAACTTAACTGAGGTAAATTGTTAATTTTATGACAGACGGACATCGTTATATCAACTCGAGTTGTTATTGGGATCAAGAATATAGATATATAAGTATGGGCTCGTAAATAAATTTTTCGACACATTAAAAAGATTTGCCATAATATATAACCTCTGTACAGTGGTGCGGAGGGTATAAAATAATTGTATATACATTTATAAATCGCACTTTTAGTTGCACTGAGATTATTTTTCATATTAATAAAAAGCTACTATCAAAGTAGTAAATCGGTTTTATGGACTAAAAGAACTTAAATGACAAAGCGGTGAAATAAAACGATTTGAAGAGGTACAACAAAATCTATAAACATATGTTGCACCAACATGTTAATATCGTCATCATTAAAATTCATATTACAATACATACATATGGGTATTTCTTCAATGTCGAATGCGAAATTCGCAAGCATTCAAAGTGAAAAAAGCATATGCCGAAACATTATTTTATTTTGCCAAAAGGCAAAACTTATAACTCTTAGCACTATACTTGGTGCTAAGGTTGATTTTGGGCAATTGTTTGTTTTAAAGATAATTACAAAAAACCAAAGCATGCGACAAAAACAGAAGTCACTTTCAGAGCGAACTGTTAAAACACTTATTTCAGCGAAACCTGAAGGAATATTTTAAAGCGACTAAATTTTAAATGTTATGCATTGACGCATCTTTATAATGTTTTTTAATTGATTAAAATATATTTAGTAGTTTACTTTTTATTTAATTTAAATCACTGTCGCATGCGACATATAGCACGTGACAATTTGTTCCATCTTCTACTTACATTCGTGGTATAAAGACGTTCTCTGAGTGATAAACAAAACTAGTATAAAAGATAAACAAAAAAATAATATAAACTGTACATTGTACAAACAAAAACTACAGACAAAACAAAATAAAAAAAAAAAAAAACGTGCAAATGAACGCATCAAAACGAAAAAAATTTTGGGGAAGAGCCCCAAAAATAAACTAGCTACTAACAGCAACAGGTTTCAAGATTTGGCAGACTTGGAAGATGAAGACGACGATGACACCTACAGCGAAGGCGAACTGCAACAAAAAGATTTTAAAGTTGTGATTCCGCCAATTGTTGTTGATGCTGTGCATGGCTTTTCGACTGTATATCAGAAACTGGGAGCAACATACCAGTTCAAACGAATTTCAATTGGTACCAAAATAATGTCACCAACATTGTCTGATTCTAACGCAGCCAAAACTACGCTCACAAATGAGAAGTTTTTGTATTACTCACATGATATAAAAGAAAGAAAGTTATTCAAATTAGTTCTTTTTGGTTTGCCACAAACCGACGTTAAAGCTATATCTGAGGAGCTCAAAGAATCATTTAATGTTGTTGCGGTAAGTGTGAAGGAAATAAAAACATCGCGATCATCAGTTGATGATGCATTATACATATTAGAGTTTGACAGAAGTCAACATTCCAAGTGTGATGTACTGAAAATCAGATATTTACGTGGCATTGTGATTCATTGGAGAAATCCAAAAAAATTTGACAGAGGGCCAACTTTTTGCACTAAATGTGCAATGTATGGACATGGCACAAAAAATTGTCATCGAAATAATATTTGTATTGCTTGTGGTGGAGATCATGACTACTCGGCTTGCCATGTCAATAAAACAGATGGTACTGTTACTTATAAATATTTTAACGGTGCAAATAAAAACTTAAAAAACACCAATCATCGCGCCGATGACCCCCGCTGTCCAAGTCGCAAAGACTACATAATGATGCGACAGAACTTGAACAACAGCAGACAAACCCGAGCTAATACTAAGGTTCACAATTATATTCGCCAAGTGCCGGGTAACTCTAATACTAACCCTGACATACAAAGTTCAATACCATGAACATCGAGAATAAGTTATTCAGATGTTTTAAAACGCACCAATCAAAAAAGCAATATAGCAGATGAGCTTTTTACAGTAGATGAGTTATGCAATATATTTATTAACGCAACAGCTGACCTTCGTAAATGTACTACTAAAGTTGAACAACTTAATGTTATAACGACTTTACTTAAATATGCAATATAAAACAAATATACGAAAATGTCTCAAAGTAATGCATTGGAATTGTCAGGGAATTTCGAAATTATCTGAATCTGTACAACTACATCTTTTTATAAGAGAACACTCTATTGACATCTTAATGTTAAACGAAACTCAACTTAAACCTGAACACAACTTTACATTACCAGGCTATAAACTATACCGAAATGATAGGATCACTAAGGGAGGAGGTGTTGCAATTGCTATACGATCATCTATAAAACATAAGCTACAGAATTCTTATCCAACAAAGCTGTTTGAAAATATATGTTTGTCAATAACATTAAACAACAGTGAAGTAAGGTTTGTTGCAGCATACTGTCCGAAATACACCGTTGATTTTTTAAGCGATCTAAGGCTACTCACATCAAATCCTGGAGACTTTTTTATCTTAGGGGATTTTAATGCTCATCACCCCAGTTGGAACTGTGCAGAAACCAATACAGCGGGGCGAATGCTATTCAACCATCAATTATCTTCTAATTATTATATATATTTTCCATTAAACTCAACTAGGTTTCCACAGAATATTGTACATAGAAGACCATCAACAATATATCTATTGATTACAAATTCATCATTTTCTTTTACTAACCTTGAGACACATCCATTTCAATTAAATTCGGATCACGTTCCAATTACTTTCTACATAGGTGAACATGTAGCTGAGGACGTGCAAATTTATTCAGACTATGCTAAGGCCGATTGGACATTTTTCAGGAGAACATTTGAACTCAAAACAAATTTGTCTCCTACAATTCATTCAAATTTGACATTGTCAAACGTCGACAATATTATTCGTGAATTTTCGGACATTTTGATGGAAGTTTTTATAGAAACCATACCACATAAACCTAGGAAGAATAATTATAGACGAATTTCTAAATTGTGTAAGCAATTAATATCCACGAGAAACTAATTTAGAAGACAGTTTCAAAGATGTCCTGATCCAAATGTTAGAATTACAATTGGCGTGATAATTCGGGAGTTGAACAAACTAATATTATTTCATATTAGTAATGATAGAAATGAACAATGGGCTAAGATGCTTTCAAAGTTACCTGTAGGGCACAAAAAATTTTGGAAGCTATCAAAATACATAAAAGGTAAGAATAAGGCCTTTGGAGCTCTAGAAGTTAATAATTGTATGATTACAAATAATACAGCCAAAGCAAATGCTATTGCTGATCATTTTTCTAACGCTCACCTCACAACTGTTCTTATGAATGGGCCAATGGACAAGAAAGTAAACTCTTTTCTTAAAACACTGGAACAAAACACGATTGAAGTTGTTGATAATTTAACAAATATAAATGAGTTGAAGTTCTATATTAAATGGCTTAGAAATAATAAGGCTCCCGGGATTGATGGAATTCATAATATAGTGCTACAAAAAACTTCCCAATTCAGCACTAATCGTTTTAGTAAAAATCTTTAATTTTTGTATCCAAAATTCTTATTTTCCACAATATTTTAAAAAGGCCAAAATTATCCCCATTATTAAAACTGGAAAAAACCCAAAATATCCAAGTAGTTACCGTCCTATTAGTTTGTTGGGTTGCCTAGATAAAGTATTTGAAAAAATAGTTTTTGAGCGAATAAAAACTATAGCCGACGAAAAAGAACTTATTCATAAATGTCAATATGGTTTTAGAGCACAACATTCTACAACGCATCAGGTCCAAAGAGTAGTGAATATGATTAAACATAATAAAAGAAATAGACATTCAACAGGGGTACTATTCTTGGATATTGAAAAGGCTTTCGACTCGATCTGGCATGCAGGTCTTATTTATAAACTCCATCAAATGCAACTACCTTTATATCTAGTTAAACTTATTAAGAATTTTCTTAAAGATAGAATCTTCGTAGTGGAAATTGAAGGATGTCAGTCCAATGAAAAGCTCATCCCTGCTGGTTTACCACAGGGATCTGTGCTATCACCACTCCTATATTCATTATATATTTCTGATTTCAAACCTCTCAAGGGTAACGACGTAGCTTTCTATGCAGATGACAGCGCATTTGTTAGCTACGGAAAAGTTTCTAACGCAATTGTTAAACGTATGCAAAGATGTCTGAATTCAGCGAGCAAATACTTCAATAAATGGAAAATTAAGAAAAATGAAGATAAATCTCAAGCAATAATCTTTCCTTTTAATAGATCTCCTAAGAGACTTCCATCTTGACCATTCTCAGTACAAGGCAAACTGATTAATTTTTCAGATTCTATAAAATATCTAGGGGTCACACTTGATCGTAAACTATCATTCAAAAAACATTTAGAAACAAGCTGTTCGAAGGCAATCAAATGTGGTAGATCACTCTTCCCGCTTCTAAATAAAAAAAGTAAACTAAACATAAAGAATAAACTTCTTTTATATAAAATGTGTATTAGACCAGTACTTACTTACGCATGCCCACTATGGAAAAATTGTGCAAAAACTCATAAAAAAAGATTACAAATTATCCAGAATAAGAACCTGAAAAACATATATAATCTCCCTTGGAGATTCCCGACCAAAGACTTACATATAATTTATAAACAAAAAACTATTAATTCCGTAATTGAAGAAATAACTCTTACATTTAAGCAAAAATGTACAAGCTCTAATCACGAACATCTGAGGAGTTTAATCTGACGACTACTAACAAATCTATTAAATATAGATGACTTTAGTGGTTGTATTATAACCTCCTCCCATTTTTCCATTTTTAATTTCCTTTTTTTTTTCTCTTTTCTTTTTATGATCTAGGATGTAGGTTTTTTACTATCTTTTTCCTATAAATTTTTGTTGAGTTTACATATATGTGATAAATCAATCTTTTTAATTTTTGTAAATAGTTGTTGTAATATCTTTAGATAAATTCTCACAATTAGTTAAGTTCTTTTATAAATATTTGTAAAATAATGATAGATAATAAATAAATAATAAATAATAATAAATAAAATAATCCAATAATAGTTTCAAAAACTAATACTTGTGGATAATTTTTTGTACACTTTCCATCTTCAATACATACTGAATTCTTATGCAATGTACCGAATGGTGCACGAATCCTGTTTTTGGTAACAATTTCATGCAATTCAGGATCAAGAATTTCTGCTGATATAATGCTACCAAATTGTTTTGGTGTTATTTTATCAACTATCCTATCTAAAATAAGAGCGTGCGGTAGCCCCTTCTTTTCAATCAAGTACATCCAGCAACGTACTTCACCAAATATTTTTAATTTTATCAACATTAACTTTTTCATCTTTTGCTTAAATACACATGCAGTTATATCATGTCGGTCTGCTGGCTCTTGACCTTCAAATAAATCTTCTTTAACTTCTTTCCATTGCGGATGGAACGTGCAAGTTATAAAAAATCAGGTCTTCCATAATTATATAATTTAAACGTTCAGTTTAAATTTTTGCATACATATCAACAATATATTGATGCAAAAACTTATGCGTAAAATTCATATGCGTTGATATTTTTCGATGTTCTTTCTTTTTGAACCATCAGCGAAAGTAGACCTTCCCAACGCATACATTGGTTTGTAAATCGCTCACGCAGTTCTCCAGTTTTAGCGTGCCTCATACACATTTAAAAATGTTATTTTGTATTTATATTTTATTTATTTAAAAAAAAATATCCGAGTATATTTTGAATTTATATATTTTACACTTACGATGTCGCACGCTACAAATTTTAAATAAGTACCACGACCGAAGCGCTGATTATTTTCCAGCAAATTTTTTTAATTTAATTTGCAATAAAAATATCTGTTTGTTAATATTTGATGAACATTGTACAAATACCTTTGACGCACAGATAAAAAATGTTATTTTTTAATGTCAAACTTGACATCGATATATACGGTAAATTAAATAAAAACTTTACCGTAATTGTCAATCGCATCGTTCCTTTTACTTTTTTGTTATATTCTTTAAATACAAACCGAGATTTAAAACAGCAAATGTTAATGCATAATGTTCCTCAGTAAGAACATTAAGCAAAACAAAACGTGCAAGAGAAATGTTTAAAACAAGAGTTTTTCACTTGTTAGACTTTGCATTTGAATATTTCAAAATGTCTTATGAATACTTGTAAAATTTGTTTACATTAGTTAAATTTGATAGATTACCTATAAAAATATGTATATAAAAACAACACACTTTTATAGACTTTGAATTTTTTGGCTGCGGTTGACATTTCTGTGGAAATGCCCATATTTTTATACCATATACCACTATGTGGTTTGGGTATAATGACTTTGTGCTGCTGTTTGTGACTACCAAAAATATTTGACCTAGACCCATCTTTTATTATACCGATAGACTCAGAATTACTTTCTGAGTCGATTTAGCAATGTCCGCCCGTCTGTCCGTCCGTCAGTGTGTCCATGTAACTATGAATATATTTTGATCAAATTTGGTATATAAGCTTTTATCGGCCATAGAATGAACGCTGTTGAAATTGGCATAATTTGGTCCATGTTCAGACCTAGGCCTCATACAAATGACTCATTTGAAATCGGCATAAATTGCCATAAGGTCCAAATTATCATATAGATCTTAGTCAAATTGGGTTTGTATCTGTTTATAATATCCATTAATTAGTAGTTCAAAAATAATCCCTATAGGACAATTTTTAGTCATAGCCCCCATATAAAGCTGCTTCCCCATCTTCACTTATATCTATCAAAAACAAAAATATTGCACAAATTTTTCTCGAATTTGGTTTGTACATATTTTTTCAAAATAAAAGTGACTTTACCAAATATGGTCAGGATTGGTCCATTTTTCGACTTAGTCTCCATATAAATATAGCACCCTTTATGAACTTTTTTCATATCTGCAGCCAAAAAAATTAACAACTGGAAGATTCCAGTCCTCGAAATTCAAGTGCAAATTCTAGGAAATTTTATTTTTTAATTAAATAAAGACCCTGATCAATTATAGCCAATTCACAAATCAATACAAAAAAAAAAAACAAACTCATTTTTATTGCAAACACATTAACAAATTTAAGAAACACACACATAGCATTGTATAATTTTATTTATGTGTTAGCAGCAACTTTAAATGCAATTTAATCAAAATAAAGGAAAAAATTAAAAATCTGTAAATCTGCAAATCGGCTAAAACGAAATACCTTTCAAATAACATATGTTTGCTCAAAATCGGGATAAAACGGTGGAACAACACATCGTTCACAAGAAATCACCTAGCCTATTAATATTATAGATGCCAATCAACTTTGGTTTATGCTTATTTTCTATAGCCAATTAGTTGCACCAAAGAGTAAACGATGGTACAGAGTATCGTATAGTTGGTTTAGACCGACTATAATTTTCTTACTTGTTTTATTTAAAGAAATATTTTCAGAAAAAAAAAAATACTTTTTGAAATTGCAGGAAAATATTAAAAAACGAAAAAAAAGCTTTTGAAAATGCATCATATAGCTATGTGTTCATTTTTAGGGAACTGAAACAGACGTCATTGATTAAAATACGTTAAGTCCAGTATTTCATTTTTGGTAGTTTTTTGAAAATGTTAAATAAATGGTTTTTCGGAAAACAAATGACTTTCCATTTGAAATTAATTGTACAGAAAATTAATTGATTCGGCTACAAACTGTTAACGTAAAAATTGTATGTATAAGTGTGTTTAACTCAAAAACGGCCGCACCAGTGTTCATGATAATGTAAGTCTGTGCTGATGTTTGTAACTACTAAAAATACTTTGCCTTGACCCACATTTATTAACACCGGTTTGTCGTAAAAACAATTTTTGATTCGCAAAATTTAATACTATTAAAATTTAACACGTCATTTTTGATCGACCTAAGGACGATCGCTAGTTAATTTGATGATAATATGTGCATGTTAATCCATAGCATTCATACTAATATTCTTGACTTCGGCTTAAATTACTTTCGATTACTTTATTTTTCCATTAATGACCTTAACGCGTATTTTAGGGTCTCATTATTTTTGGATCTTTTAATAGGCATTGTTGAATTGTGGCGGTCTTACCTGTTTTTTTTTTTTTAGAGATTTAAATTTAACAAAATAAATTTAATGTTTGTTTAAGAATTTCCCTAAATAAGTATAATTTGTTATCAACATTTTAGCTCTTAAATTAAAAATTAGAAAAAGCTTAAAATATGAAAATTGGACATCACCAATTAGAGACCCTTTTTCGTTCGTTCTGCTAATTGGATATAGAAAATAAACCAAATTTAAGTGACGTTATTATTATTTTTTTTTTTTCAATATTTACATTACGACTAGGTCGAAAAATTGAGCGATACTGATCATATTTGGTAAAGTCAATTAGTTTTTGTAGAAACATTAACAAATCAAAATTATTAAGCAAAATCTGTGCAATATTTTTGTTTTGTGATAGATTTTAGTGAAGATCGAGAAGAAGCTTTAAAAATTTCGTCGAAATATGTTCATATTTGCGACATTTATTTTGGTTACAAGGTTTACATAGACACATAGACAGAAAGACAGGCAGATAGACGGACGGACGGATGGACGGACATCGCTAAATTGACTCAGAAATTATTTCCGTATCTACCAGTGTAATAAAAGGTGAATCTAGGTCAAATATTTTTGGCAGTTAGAAACATCAGTATTCAGAAAAAATTAGTCGAAGTTACGTTATTACAAAAATCATTAAAGTAGATAAACTCCATAAAAGTATTTTTGGCAGATTTGTTAAGTTAACAATTATTTTGACTGTCTTCGGTGGAATACCAGTAGTATATTTGTGCATGTTCTGGATCACTTTTCTAGTACATTTGGATGTACAGATCATTTTAACTTGACACCATTGTTTTTTAGGGTTGGAAAAACAATTTTTTAACAAAGTCGCAAACCTAAATGCAGTTTTACCTACGCTTTTGACTTGGCACCACTTTTTTTATCCGCTAAGTTTGAATTTTCCCGTTATTTAGCATTATTTTAACATATTCATCAAACTTTTTTCTCATTATTTAGCAGATTCTAGATCTTTTACCGATTATTTAGCAATTTCGTAACCCTTTTCCCGTTATTTATTAATATATTTGGTAGAGGTGGCAACATTATGATTTATTGAAGCCAATATAAATTTTTTTTTATTTAAAATAAGTTAACAGATAAGGAACTATTGACAGCACTTTTTTAGTAAGCAGAACCGCCGAGTTCGCTGTCTGTTTAGCAAAATCTCAAATCTTTTCATTATTTTTAAATATTCAAGTATATATTTGTTCTTGACTGAACTAATTTAAGAACATTTAAATTTTTTATTAACAAACCAAAAGCCTTGCTTCTCAAAATATCGGTAACATACTATTAAATTTACTTTACTGATAAAACATAACGTCTGAACGTATGTTCTACTGTTAAATATTATTTTTTACTTCGCTTTTCGAATGTGCCATATGACGGAATAGGATTAATAGCCCAAGGACAGCAAATGTAAAATATCAAAAATATATGACTAATGGACGTTTTTTTAATGTATTAAGACACACCACGAGTAGAAGAATGTAGTTTAGTAAACTTTTACTTAAACTTTATTTCTTTTCCTTAAATTATATTTTGTTTTACACATTTAGTTGTATTGTTTATCAATTTTTTTTTTTTTTGCCATAATGACGACATACTGTCAAATGTCATACAGTTATCATCATGAGTTGTTGGTGTGCACTGTTTATTTATTTTTTATAAATTCTGTTTTTAAGTTTTTATATAAATACATTTCGTGACAACACTACTCAACATTATTTTTGGTTTGGATGCTTTTTGTGCAGAAAGATATTATTGGGTTAGTACAGAACGCATATCTCCCATGGACCTGTGTGTGTACAGTCTCATTTATGGTCATTTAAAATTTTAATTTTTTTTTTCTTGGCCAAGGCTGTACACCAAAGGGTATACTTTACTTTGAATTAAACTAAAAAAAAATTTTTTTTAAATAATTTTGATAGAATCATGAAGACACTGCATATGGCAATTTAAGGAACAACATATCGAGCAAACGGCATCGAGGGCTGTGCTGGCACATACTCTTATGTCGAATATTTTTCGCATATATATGGCTGAATTCCGTTGATACAGCGTTGAATTCCCACCTACAATGCACTGGTGGTTGTTCGCTTATTGACACTTACCTTTAACTTAAAATAACTTCATGAAATGAAATGCAATCGCGTTAATCAGCATTTTGATCACCGAAATGAGGGAGTACACATGACCAGCAAATGTTTCATACACTAACTGAACCGCTTCACGGGCTGTATTGTATGTTGGCACTGTCCTGTAGAAACCATATGTCCTTCACATCCACATTATCCAATTTAGACAGAAAGAACTTTGTTATCACGTCGCGATATCGATCGCCAGTAAATAGTCCCTACTTGACCGGCTTCATTTTTGAAGAAGTATACGGACTAAATAGTGACACGTATAGGATGAAAACTCATTCGCCAGACTTTTATTATTTGTAAAATATTGTTCTACAATAAAAACTCGTTGTTTGTTTGGCCTCCCTTTATAATGGGCCTCTCAACTTATTTTTGTATTTCGGTGGCCTCTAGAACATGTGCTCTAAAAGTGGACTAAAACTTCATATAGATGATGTTAAATTTCGAAAAATTTATGAAGGCAGTATACAAGTGGCTTTTATACAAGTGACAAAATTAATTTCTGCTTTTTTGAACTTAGGGTAACCTTGTGAAATTGACCGCTGAACATGTTTACGAAACATTTTAACCCTTGAAACGACCTATTTAGTAGATTTTTGAACCCCTACCATTTTGTGTTCAGGGTATAATGAGTTTGCGCTGATGTTCGTTACTACCAAAAATAAACTAGAGCCTCCTTTTATTATACCCATCGATTCAGAATCACTTTCTGAGTCGAGTTAGTGATGTCCGCCCGGCTGTCAATCTGTGTTGCCATGTAAACCTTATCAGCCGGCTTCGGTGCTTGTTCAGACGTAGCTGCCATACAATTGAGCCCTATGAGATCGACTTAAATTGCCATAAGATCCAAATTAACACATAGATCTCGCTCAAATATGGTGGATATGTGTATGTACCACTAATATGTAGTTTAAAAGTAAACCCTGTAGGACCAAATTTTGCCATAGTCCCCATAAAAAACTGATTCCCGATCTTCACTTAAAGCTATAAAAAAACAAAAATATTCCACAGCTCTTTTTCAAATTTGATTTATATACTACATGGAGTGAAAACTCCGTGGCCTAACAATGAAAAATCGGTTTTTTGGATTAGAAATCAATTTTATTCTTCAACTTAATCTCCGTTTAGTGAAATGCAGATCTTCCAACGATCATTTAACACGTTGATGTCCTTGAAAAAAAATACGATTTGTCAAACTCTTCAATATAGGCTTCAGTCTCTGAAATGGCATCTTTATTTGTGGAAAATCTCTTTCCCTGGAGACATCTTATCAAGATTGGGAAATAATAGTAATCGCTGGGGCCAAATCTGGAAAATATTGGGGGTTGGGAAGCAATTCGCAATGTAAAGACATTAATTTTTGTGAAGCCAAAGCACATGAATGCGCCGATGCATTGCCATGTTGGTACAAGATTTTTTTCTTATATAAGAGGGGTCGTGTTTTCTTAATTTCTTCATTCAATCTCTCCAATAACTCAACATAATACTTGGCAGTTATTTTTTTTTTGATTGAGTTTGATAAAATAAAATTAGTTATTTTTTTAGTTTAATTTTTATTTAATTTTTTGTAATTCTAACACAACAAGGAATAAATTCTTATGTTAAATGTTAGAAGATAGTAGGATTTAAGTTACAATTACTACAAAAGGGTACAATTTCAATTTATTTTTAATAGTTTTAATAATAATTTTAATTTTCAAAAATAAAAGAAAGTAGAAAAAAGGAAAACAAATTTCACATGAAACTGAATAAACAGAACAAAAATTGGCAGTTGTCACGCCATCTCTATGTGAGGCTACGTACTTTTCACTCGATGTAGTATGTTCTTGAGAAAAGTAGGAGATCAAATGTGGTAATGATGGGTACATTTTTTTTGACCTAGTCCGCATATAAAAATAATTTCAGATATGAACCTTTTCATATATGCACGGCTCAGATTAATGACAATAGCACTAAAATTTGGATGATTATTTTCTAATTTCAGTTATTGTCTCAGCAAAGTGGTATCAAAGCAGTTCTCTCGAAATGCATGGTATGGGGTACTAAATAGTCGGTCAGGACCTTCTATGATCTATGTAAATGGCAGATAGAGGGTAAGAATGTTCCGCGAAATAGATGAGAGGACTATTTTTACTACTATTTTTTTTGGGACCAATTTCATATAGTCGAAGGTAAAAAATCGCACACTCTTAAATACCTTAACAGAGCTTATACCGGATTTATTGCACCATTTAATCGTTACTTTGTTTGAGTGGTTACATATCTGTGTTAATCCTGTTGTTATGACAGTTTTTGCTAGCAGTTTATACAACTAAATATGTTTTAAATAAGCATGTTTGGTAATGGATTGTCACATTTAGATGGCAATGATGATTTGATGTTAACATAGTCTAAGATTAGTTATATTTTTTCTTTTGTAAATGGAAGTTTTAAGTCTCTAAGACCAGTGCATACAAAAAAAAAAAAATAAAAAATTACCAAATGGAACTGAACTTCATTTCTATTACGATTTACAAATAGTTTTCCTATATACATAAATAAATACACAAAAGGGGGTACCATAAGTGATGACACGTATCCATTTCTAGAAGATGGAGGTGTTATGTTGATATTTACAAAAAAAAAAAAAAAAAAACTCTAGTTAAGATGATGTGTCATTGTGCAGATTAACATTCAGCGCCGAACATCATCTGAGTCATCGTCTTTTACATTTAACACAATGTTACACTCCATTAACTAAACAAACTTGAAGTGTTACAGACTTATAATTAAATAGTTGGACTTAGGTATGCATGTGTGTGCATGTGTACATAAGAATTTTCTTATTTACCTTGATTATGTGATTTTGCACAGCTGTTGCTTCTGAACTGCCCAATATGGATAGTAACTCATCTGTAGAGATAAAGTAAAACCTTGGAAAAATACGTCGTTTTGATTCTAAATATTCATTTAATGACTTTTGACAGTTTTCCAGGCCGGCACTCAAACCTTGCATTTCCGGCAAACGTCCAGGTACGGTGCAAAATGGTACTACTAGGGGATTCTTGGCACAATCCAGCATTATCTAAGTGTCACGAAGAGAAAGAGTCAACAATTAAGCATTCGCAAAACAAATATTCAAAAGAATAAACAATTTTATGGCGCTAAATACAAACACAACAAAACTATACAAATAACCACAAATAAAAAAATAAAAGAAAAACTAAAACAATAAATCACAGCAGTCGTCATTTATACAATGTTCAAAATCGAGTATATATATATATATATATATATGTATATGTATGTGTGTGTGTTGTGTACATTTTAGTAAGCATTGCGGCAAATCAACTGCCAAATCCAATATAAATTTGAACGTACAACATGATTTTGTTTTAATATATTTGAAGAAAACATATTTATGAAATAATTCTTGTAAACCTTATTTTTGGGCGGTAGAAATAGCTAATTTTGTATGGAAATTGTTTTTGACTCATATTTAAGGAAAAGTGTATAAAAAAAATGTTAATTTTTATTCGGGAACTGCCCATAAATATGAATTAGCATTTGGGTAGTACCATTTTCTAAAATTTTACCACATGTGATTCTTCCTTTATTCTTCAACAAGGTAATGCCCCGAGATGACTAATGGCATTTAGACATTATTTTGTGAGAGGGATCCGTTTCCTTTAAATATAAGAATACGTTACAAAAAGATTTCATTCAACAGAAATTCATATTCTGGTAGCGAAGAATATGATGGAGACCCATAACCTTTCAGAAGGCAGTGATTTGTGACAAAGAAAATCATTACACTTTCCTTTTTGTGTATGTCGATACTCCCAGCAAAAATTTTATAACAGATTGTAAAACAACGGAAATTATAAAATAATAGAGAAAAGAATTTCTTCATAATTGTCAACCATTTTTTTTTGCTGCCTCGGACAAGTTTATCGTATATTTCAAGAATTATATATATATTTTTGAGATTTTGACCAAACCCAGTAGTCGGCACTCGAACCATTTGGAACTTATATGTCTTAGATTCTAAATTATGCCAGGTTCTGTATTATATTTACTTGTAAATGTTGGAAAAGATAATGGCGAGGAAAGTTTTATGTCTTCAGAGCCTAAAATTCCTTATGAGAAATTCGTTTTCTGGTTCTACATAAGATATGTGACGTGGTCTTATCATGTTCCAGCCTTAGTCGACATAGATCCGAGATAGTCAGGTTAACGTTACGTTAGTGGTGGTTTATTTCGTAGTGTTCGACAAGGCATAAATTGCAATCTTATATATTAAAAAAATTTATGAAAACTAAAGTCAGTCCGTCTGGGCGTTCTATCCGACCGATTTCCTTCATTTTTTTTTCTTTTTAATGAAAGGTATTTAGATACAGATATGTCATCAATCATTGAAATTTACTCAACTCCCACCTTACTCAAGTTATACTCAAACGCGATTCTTCCCTGTACATTTCTTATAGGATACATTCACTCAAGCAATTCGAATTCTTACAGCTCCTCTTCTGATGAATGGATCTTGATCGTTTCACGCTTAGAACACTCAGTGGACCAAGCTCTTCCTTCTGAGCTTAACTGCTTAATTTCGTTGAGTGTGAGGAAAGTTATATGTGCACAATCAACTTTACATTATGCAACACGAAAGTTAACGTACAGATTTCATTGAATTGCCAAAAATTTTAATACCTTTAGGTGGCATACAAGGTGGCCTTTATTTCCGTGTGTTCAACAAATATTTATAATGAAATAAACTTAATGAATTAAATAGATCCAAAAACATTGAAAGAAATAAATTGAATGACAAAACAAAATTTCCTAGAATTTGCACTCGAATTTCAAGGGCTGGGCCCTGCTAGTAGTCTTTAAAACTTTTGGTTGTGTACTGTGCCTGCAGACAATTTCTGTATATTAAATAAGAATAAGAAATTCTGGTAGTAAGGCTATGTCACCCCTGTCGTGATTCTATTAACTCCTTCATGCGAAAGTGTTATCATAAATTCGATTGTTTAAGACCTTACGAGTTGTTCCAAAGAGGCAATATAATCAGTGTTCCTAATTAGAGATGTTATGGTAGACTAATTTATCCCACAGTAAGGTTCAGGTCCCGTCTTAGGAATAGCTCTCTACCAAAAGAATGAGATCGAAAAAATCTAAATATTTGTTTTTCCTCTTAACCTTTTTCGCAAGCGTTATTTGAATTATTTTTTAATAAACTTATCTCTGAAAAATTTTTCAGTTATTATGGTTAATAACGTTTATTTTTATTTTGATTAAAATCGAGCCAGTAAGGCCATGGCTCGGGGCGACGGGCAGATATGGGCGCCATATATAAAAAAAATATATCAATCCCTCACAAGAAATTATGGTATGTAATAAGTAGGTTTTTCCCGGGAATTCCCGCCCTGGGATTCCCCGCTGTTAATATTTCATGCTTTCCCGGGATTTTTCATGCGCGATCCCGGGAAAAAAGCAAATTTGGCAACTATACATTTAAAAACAGCTGTTTTTATGTTGGCATTTATTTGGCTTTTCCATAAATATATATTGTGCAGTGTTGTTTATAATAAATTTTACTTTTAATAATATTTTGCTAAATAAATTGAAGTTTTGAGGTAATTTTTTAACATCAATATCCCCTTTTTTTTGTTTTTAATAAAAAGGAAATGGAATTGCTTTAGGTGGAAAACTGAATTGTTTGGACGTTCTTTAAAAAGAAATCCACAGAAAATGCGGTGTGATATTTATGTGTGAAAGATAATTTCATGTAAAGGACAAAGCACCAGCGGACCATTGCGTCATTTAAGATCTTTATACAAGACAGCCTGGGAAAAAGAAGTACGTAAACGTGAACACCAGGAAGACCTGCCTCTTAAAATAAGAAAAACTCAGCCTACACTATTTACATGTTAAGATAAAAAAGATTTATGTACTACTGTAGCTAAATTAGCATGGACCGTGATGGGTTGAATCTACCAAAAGCCGAATGGGGAGTGCAACAGTTAATAATAAAAAAATTCCTGGAAGTAAAGGATGAGAACATAAATAATATTAACTTAACATTAGCTGAGGGTGCTAGATTTTCGCTGACTATGGATGTTGAATGTAGTTGTGCTGCATTTACATTCTTGTACATATTTTATATTTCAACTGTCATTTAAAATTTTTTTATTCTTATTCTCATTTACAAAATACAACAATGAATTTTAGCCACTATGTATTGTAATAGAATAACCACTATGTTACTCTTTAACTTTACACTTCTTGACATTTATCGGTTTTGGCGGATCATGTTTGCTGATGGATTAACAAAGCCACTGAACTTGAGTGGGATTAAAATTTTTTAAACTCGTGACAGAAAGTGTTCATCAGCTCAAAAGGCAGCACCTTACAAATATATACCTTATCAATTCTTTATAGCACGGTTGATTTAGCAATGTCCGTCCGTCTGTCCGTCCGTCGGTCCGTCCGTCCGTCCGTCCGTCTATGTGACCATGTAAACCTTGAAACAAAACTGCAGGTCGCAAATACCAATCTTATATATTAAAAGAATTTATGAATAAACTTTGCATTCAAGATTTTTTTAAATATTTTTCTTCTCTGAAACCTCTATAACTAGAGTTCTAATTAACGTAGGCTGTTGACATAGGTCTAAGAACACTCAGTGGATCAAGCTCTTTCTTTTGAGCTATTAACTGCTTAAATTTGTTGGGTTTGAGGAAAGTTATGCGTGGAGAATCAACTTTACTTTTACTGTACGTTAACTTATCTTGGCATATTTTGGCATTACTGTACGTTAACTTTTCTTGGCAAATTTTGGTATTATATTATAATATAATGCTGCGGAGCAGCAGGGGTCCTCGAGTAAATTTTAATGAAATTTAGCATCTGAGCTTCTATCGGCTATAGGATGATTTGACTATGAGATCGACTTAAATTGCCATAAGATCCAAATTATCATATACATCTCGGTAAAATTGGATCTATGTGTGCCTATAATATTCATTAATCAGCAATCTAAAAATAAACCCTTTAGGACAATTCTTATTTATAGCCTCCATATGAAGCTGATTCATTAATCAGCAGCCCAAAAATAAACCCTTTAGGACAATTCTTAGTCATAGCCCATATGAAGCTGATTCCCGATCTTCACTTAAATATTTTAAAAATAAAAAAGAAATATGTGACCCTACCAAAAATAGTCGGGATCGGACCAGTTTTTGACCTAGTCCCCATATAAATATAGCATCCAGTATAAATTTTTCGTATGCGAAGACAAAAACATTAATAACAATGCCATTCAAATTTGGTTTTTGCTTATTTTCTATATTAACTAGTTGGACCTAAGAGATATGGTTTCTAAACGCACGGTATAAGGCATCGTATAGTCGGTCTGGACCGATTATAATTTTCTTATTTGTTTTTATTGTTTTGTTTTTTAATTCGATTTTCAAGAAAATTTAATTAATTTTTTTCCAATTTTTTATTTTTAATATATAGTTGGAAAGGTGCTGATTTCTTCTAAAAACTGCTTAAATATTTTTACACTGAAATTATAATTGAGTGTAATTTCAAAGAATACAATTCCACTCTCAAATGTTCAATCTGTTACTATAAGCATTCTTTCGAGTTTCTATTCGAAACTCAACTTATTGTTCTAAATAGGATCAACCAACTCTGCTTGAGTTCAAGATAATAACAATGAACAACTTATTCAGTCACCAAAAATTTAATACTTTTATTGTGTTTTCATTTAAAATGCTTCAAAAATTTGCTCCTTTATGTGTGTGTGTTGTGTACATTTACGCTAAATGCTCTACAAGATCAGCTATTTTTGTTTACACATTAAAGGTGTCGTCACTATGAAAGGTGTTGGTCAATTGAGACGGCTTGTATTTGTTGATTTTGTTGACTTTGTATTGTTTATACTTATGTTATTTATTAGCTTAAGATTTCCTTAGTACTTACCCTTCGGTATGCCTTGTCAATGTCATCAAATTTTTTTGCCTCTTCCGGTAATTGAGAACGTATATCTCCACCGATGAAAATACCCTCCAAATAAAGCCACTTACGTTGTGCAACGAGCCACTCATCTATGATTTCTGATATAAGTGCCAAATTACGCTCCCAACGATTGACTGTCTCGAGGAAGGGACCAATGAATCTATAAAAAAAAAGCAGTTAATACATAAAATGGTGTTATACTGCTTGTTATATTAAAAACATTGTCTAAAATTTTGTTTTGCGATGCTAGTTAAAGAACTGCAGAAGCAAGCACTTGACTGACAGACAGATGGAAATAAAAACGCCTTATGCTGTGTACTTACTGAGAGGCTCCCATTGATTGAAGATTCATTGAATTATCTTCAAGCACCAGAACTATTTCATCGACCGCACCCAATATATGGCCACGTTCTTCGTTGCCTTTGAAATGCTTGTGCACTTTAAAGTTCATGACGGCCCAAGTATCCTCAACAGTTTTAACGCCTTTTTCAATGGCTAATTCTTTGATGGCATTATTTAGGATTTGTTCAGCAATTTCCTATTGAATGGACACACAGACACACAAACTCAATAGGTAAAAATAAAACTCTAGTTAAGTAGAGTCAAAAACACGTCCATAAGAAATGAACCGGCCAACAAACAAAATACAAACACATACAGACCGTTAAAGGAAACTACGTAATGAATGTGTATGTACGGAATCGTACAGAGTTTAAATATTTTGTTCGCAAACAGGTTGTTGCCACCGCCCTACATTTCAATGGCACCAGCATTGAAACATCTGTTTGGCTGTCTGTGCATGATGCAAGGAAGTTCGAACGGCATGGCTAGAGCATTCTAGATAATTGATTCTTCGAACTAACTGTCGTATATTCGTATTTGTACTTTGTTTGTTGATAAACATTAACACCATATCTGCTTATGCATGTATGTGCACGATATCAGTTGATTGTTTTTACCTGGTATTTGTGCAATTGCATTGAAAACATATTTTCGAGTGTAAATCGTTCTGGCGACATATCAAAATACTGTCCAGTTTTTTCCATCAACTGAAGCCAGTGACGTTCTCTCAATGCTTCGTTCTTCAGGCTTACCATCAGCGGTACCGTGCCTTTGAATTGTTTCATTTGTAGCTCTAGCATTTGACCGACTGGCAACTGTCGTACCTGTCACAACAAAAAAATAAAAAAGCCATGATAAATTAAACCAATGTTAAATAGTGGACATTACTCAAATGTGGTTGGTTTACTGTTAAGTACAAATGTGAATACTTTGGGAATTCATTTTTAGCGTTCGACTTTCGTTGCAACCAATTTTTGTCATTGTCAATTGTTCGCAATATGTTATTTATTTTTTCTACAATCTTTTAACATTTATTGATTTAAAATACAACTACAATATTTGAATGGCAATTCGTAATTATCACTTAAGTGTAGTTTTCATCTCATGTCGTTCTAGATTTTGTACTTCCTTTCATACATTAATGCTAGTTCGTTATTCGCCCATTGAATAACGGTAAAAATACTTTCTTAATAAAAGGTACTTTCTTGAAGAAAGCATACTGTTGTTGAAAAAGGTACTTTTTTTTTGTTAAGAAAAGGTACGTTTTTAAGAGAAGATACTTTTTTTTTTTAAAGTAATTTAAAAAGAAGGTACTTAAAAATTAATATTATTTTTTGCGAAAATACATATTTTTCTAAGAAGAAGTACTTATATAAAAAAAGGGTAGGTATTTATTGAGGAAAATAGTACTTATTTAGGAAAAGGTACTTTCAAAAAAACATTTATAAGAAGAGGTACCCTCATTGGAAAATATATTTTATTAAGAAAAAATACTTTTTGCAGAATAGGTGAAAAATGGTAAAAAGAAAAGGTACTTACTTTTTTTAAAGTTACTTTTTTAACAAAAGGTACTAGCTATTCAGGATATGCAATTTTTTTTTAAAGAAAATGTGCTTTCTACAAAAAAGTACTTTTTGAGACAAGGTACTTTTTCAGAAAAAACACTTTTTTAAGAAAATATTCTTTTTATGAAAATTAACTTTTAGGAAAACGGTACCAAAAATGTACTTTTTAAAAATAACATGCTTTGTAAGAAAATATCCATTTTTGGGAAAAGGGTAAAATTTAAAAATGGCAAAAAGACTTAAAAAAAACTTTTATATAAAAGGACCTAAGGAAAGGTGCTTTTCTAAGAAAAAATACTTTTTGAAAAGTTGTAATTTTCTAGGAAAATGTAGTTTTTAAAGAAAATATAAATTTTTAAGAAGAGGTAATATTATAAGAAAATAAAGAAAGATCCTTTTTTATGAAAAAAAACTTTTTTTTAAAAGGCTACAATTGGAAAATAGTAAAAATACTTTCTTAGGAAAAGGTAAGTTTTTAGAATAGTTACTTTTTTTAAGAAAAATTTTTAGGAAATAGATATTTAATAAAGTAGCTTTTTTTAAATATATTAAAAAATTAGTCATTTATTGTTCGGTTTAAGATCATGTATATATTTTTCTAATGAAAGAAAGATAATAATTTTTGTAATGTAAGAGAAATATTAGAACAAAATTGAAGACAACGCTAGATGGAGTAGCTACTTTCGAACAAAGCGACTTGTTCATCGTCAGCATCCTTCTGCCTATTACTTCAACTCATGCTTAATCAACTATTTAACTCAACATTTGAAAGAGAAGAACATGAGAAATGTTTTTCTTTTTTATATACGAGAGTTTGTATGAACAAGCTGAGCTTTTCCAATTTTTAGCTTTCTCTACATTAACATAGCCAGATCAATTACAAGTCTTGTAATGTGAACAGCTCTTTGTTTTTGCCATTGTCCTCTAGATGGAACTGTAATGGCATGTGAAATCTTAACAGATTACACAAATGCAGAGAGACACAAAAGAAGAGATACTTTTTGCGATGAGGTGCTTTTTTATGAAGAAATATTTTTATCAGAAAAGGTACTTTTATAAGAAAATATACTTTTTTTTTAGAAAAAAAATCTTTTTTAGAGAAGGTTTAAAAAACTTTTTTTTTTTTACAAAAATTACGTCTTTAAAAAAAACGTACTTTTATAAGAAAAATTTCTTTATTAAGAAACGGTACTTTTGAAAGATAAATTGTTACTCTTCTAAGACAAGGTATTTCAATGGGTAAAGGTAATTTTTAAGAAAATGTAATTTTTAAGAACAGTACTTTTGCAATTAAGGGCAATTTTTAAGGAAAGGTGATTTATGAAGAGAAGGTAGTTTTAAAAAAAATTTACTTTTTTAAGAAAAAGCACTTTCAAGAAATGACAATTTTTAAAAAATTAATATTTAAGCAATTTCACTTTTTTAAGAAAAGGTAATTTTTACTTTTTAATGAAATGAAAGGTACTTTTTTTTAGGAAGAGGTACTTTTTTTTAAATTGTTTTTTTAAGAAAAGGTAATTTTTAAAGAAAGTGAACTCTTTTAAAGGAATTTAGTTTTTTAAGAATGATAATTTTTTAAGATAAGGTAGTTTTAAAGAAAAGGAAAATATTTACTTTTATAATGCCGCTATAACAATAGGGATCATGATATATTAAGCGGATTTCATATGTAACTTATATGTATATTGGGGTTAGATGGGAAGATATACTGATTTACACTAATTTAAATTGCATTCTTTCTATGGCAGCTAAAAGCGTTTATACCAAATTTTTGTCAAATTTTAATAAAATTTGTATCAATTTTTCTCCAAGTTTTAGGAATAAATGCGACTTTTTAAATAAATCGGTGCAAAGATATACAAAACTCCCATACTTTTCAAGGTATCCAAAAACTATAAATATTGGCTACAGCCAAATTTTTATATGAAAAATGTTATATATAATTACTTCGTAAGGAAAATTTTAAATGACTGCTGCCACTCACTTCAACGAAAAATTTCCAAAAACATAAAACTTCAAGTTTTATTAATAGTGGAGACTCCCTTCTCGAATCTAAAAGTGATTACGAACATCACAAAAACCAGATGAGAGTGATAAATTCGGCTATGCAATATTACGAGACAACCAAAGTTGGATACGGCTACCACTTTAAAACTTTAAATTCAAATACCATTCTATAGACAGAATTAATTGCTATCCAAAAAATTTCGTTATTTTTCCCTTAATAGAGTGGAAACCCTATAAGTTCCCTAAGTATTTCATAGAACACAAATAAAATGCATTGGCATTATAAAGTTTGATCTCTATAATAATGTTTCGAAAATTTTGAAGTAGTTAAAAAAAAAATTTCAATGAAAAAAGAGTATTTTTTAAAAAAGTGTGCTTGTTTAAAACAAGCTTGCTTTTTAAAACAAGGTTAATTTAAAAAAAGGCTAATTTAAGAAAAGGGTATTTTATAAGAGCACTTTTTTAAGAACAGCGTATTTTTTTAACTATACAGTTATTTAAAAAAGAAACTTTTTAATAAAAGGTACTTCTATAAGAAAAGGGTACTTTTTAAAAGAAGAGTACTTTATAAAAGGAAATTTTGTAAAAAAGTACTTATTTAAAAAAGAGGGTAATTTAAAAAAAAAAATTTTCTTTTTAAAAAAATAATTTACTTCTTTTAAAAAGTGCACATTTTTTAAAAAGGGTATTTGTTTTAAAAATGTACTTTAAAATGGGTAGTTTTTAAAAAGGGTACTTTTAAAAAAAAGTGCTTTTTTAAAAAAGGGATACTCTTGTAAAAAGGTACTTTTTCAAAAACGGGTAGGTACTCTTTTAAAAAAGGGTACTTAAAAAATTGCACTTTCTTAATAAAAATTATACTTTTTCCAGAAAAAAGGATTTTTAAAAAAGGTACTTTTGTACAAAAGGCACTTATTTTAAAAAAGGTTTTTTACCTTTACTTTACTTTAAAAAGAGTACTTTAGAAAAGGGTACTCTTTCAAAAAAGGTGCTTTTTACAAAAAGCTAACTTTTTTAGAAAAGGGTAATTTAAAAAAGTGTTATTTTAAAAAAAGGTTATATTTAAAAAGGGTTATTTTAAAAAAAGGGAATTTATATAAAAAATGGCATTTCTTTAAAAGAGGATACTTTTTCAAAAAGGGTATTTTATGGTACTTTTTAACAAAGAAAACTTTAAAGAAGGGTACTTTAAAAAAAGAGGAATTTAAAAAAAATTGTATATCTTAAAAAAGGGTACTTTTTTTACAAAAGGGTACTTTTTAAAAAAGAATATTTTTTAAAAAAGAATATTTTTTAAATAAGTTACCTCGTCTTAAAAAAAGGTGTACTCTTGTAAAAAAGGTTTTTTAAAAAAAAAATTTTACTTTTTCATAAAATGGATACTTTTTTTAAAAAGGCTACTTTTTATAAAATGGGTACTTTTCCAAAGAAGGGATTTTTTTTACAAAAAGGGTACTTTTTTAAAAAAGGGTTCTTAAAAAATGTTTATTTTTAAAAGGGTATTTTTCAAAAAAGGGTACTGTTTTAAATAAGTTACTTCGTTTGAAAAAGGGGTACTCTTGTAAAAAAGGTTTTTTTAGAAGGGTACTTTAAAAAAAAAAATTGAATTTTTTTAAGAAAAATACTTTTTCATAAAAAGGATACTTTTTTTAAAAAAAGACAACTTAAAAAAATGGTTATTTATTAAAAAAAGGGCACTTTATTAAAAAATGGGTACTTTTTAAAAAAGGCAACCTTTTAAAGAAAGGTACTCTCTTAAATATGGTATTTATACTTTCTGGGGATCATGAGTTACAAACGGCACGATAAAGTGGTGCTGTGGAGGGTATAAAAATAGTGTATCCATAAAATTTTTAAACTCGATACTTGAAAAAAATACTCGTAGTTAAAACAAAATATACAAAAGTAATTTTTAAACAGTATACTTAAAAAAATTTTACTCCTTCTAAAAAAGGGTACATTTTATAAAAATGGTATTTTTTAAACAATGGGTACTTTTTTAAAAAAAGGATACTTCTTAAAAAACGATAAATTTTTATGCAAATAGCTTTTTTTTATAAAAATTTCCCCTTTTTAAGAATAAGGGCACTTTTTTAAAAAACAAGGAAATTTTTTTCAAGAAAAAATTAACTTCTTCTAAAAAAGGTACTTTTATAAAAAAGGATCCTTTTTTACAAGGGTTAAAAGGGGTACTTTAAGAAAGGATACTCTTTATATAAGTGTACTGTTTTAAAGCAAGCACTTTTTACAAAAAGTGTACTTGTTTAAAAATTTTTTAAAGAAAAGATGCGTACTTTTTAAAGAAAAGTTATACTTTTTTTTAAAAAACGATAATTATTGTTAAAAAAAGGGCACTTCTTTAAAAAAGGGTACTTTTTTAGAAAAGGCATTATTTTAAAAAATTTACTTTTTAAAAAAATTAATACTTTTTAAAAAATTAAACTCTTTGAAAAAGGGTACTTTTATATGTAAATATAATATTTATACTTTCTGGAGACGATGAGTTACAAACGGAACGACCAAATGGTGGTGTGGAGGGTGTAAAAATAATATAGTCATAAAATTTTTCAAATTCGATACTTAGAAAAATATTCGTAGCTAAAATACAAAGTATATGTTGTTTGGTAAATATGAATTGTTTTGCATAATGTGATATGATTTAATTTGGGAAAAGAATAAAGCAGATAGGAATTAAGTGCTTATAAAGATATTTCCCCCTGTGATATTGGGATCAGAGCTTAATTTAAATTTCCCCAGCAAAGCAATATATTTGTAACAACAAACATTGAATAAACCGACAATGAAACAGTATAGATGTGATATGAATACGTTACTATGTGCTGTGGGTGTGTGTGTGTGTGTGTATGTGTGTGTGTGTGTGTGTGTGTGTGTGTGTGTGTGTGTGTGTGTGTGTGTGGGTATGTGT
Organism: Cordilura impudica; assembly: GCA_963682025.1. Taxonomy (NCBI): domain Eukaryota; kingdom Metazoa; phylum Arthropoda; class Insecta; order Diptera; family Scathophagidae; genus Cordilura; species Cordilura impudica. Next base: position 5,487,511 of record OY821517.1, on the reverse strand, counting down.
GTGTGTGTTATTTAAAAATTTGTATTAGATTGTAAAAATATATCAGAGACCAACATACTCGTACTGATTATCAATAACAGCCATTGGCTAAATATTATCAGAAAAGTGACAATCTTTGGTACATGTGGAGAGCTCTTGTCTGCTGTTTCAGTTAGTTGTATTTCTATTTAAATCTATTACAATATTTATATAGTGAGTCTATATTTATATAGTTTGAACGATTAAGTAATTAAATAAAATAAATAATTGTATTTAAACAAACGGTCACGGCGTAGGGTCTTGTATAGTCACCTAGACCGACTTCAACTTTTATACCTTATTTTAATTTAGTTTTTCAAACAAAGCAGCTTTAACAGCATTATAGTTCATTACAATTATGCAATTGTCCTTGTAGCTAAAAAAAAAACTTATTCGCATACGACTGAATATTTAGCAACTCTTAACGAGTCAATTAAGCTTTAAGTAAATAAAATATTTTATAGATAATTGTAAAATAAATTCCAATTAAATGAAATCAACTTTAAAATAAATATTTAATTTACTTAAAACTTTAACCATTTTTCATTTTACAAACTAATTACGAAAGTTTTATTGGCATTAAAAATCACTTTTGGACTTAACATCATCTTTTTTATTTCGTTATTGTTTTTTGCATTTCTTTTTTGTTGTTGTTGTTTTTGAGTAGCATATCCTTCTTACCTTTTTAGTAAGTTTACGAAATTCTTTCAAAAAACTCTCCACACCCTCCGTCAAAACACTGGGATCCAAATCGGCCCACACAGTTTTCGACCATCCTTCACGAGCTGCCTTTTGGCTTTTGTACAATTTGTAAACCTACAAAAAAAGAAACAAGAAGAAGACGAAAACAAATAATAAAATAAGGTGATATTCAATCATCTTAAGGTTACGATAATTGCGTGTTTCTTGTCTTTCTTTTCTCTTTTCAAAAAGAAGTTTACCCAGCAGCAACACAAATAATTTAATTGAAAAATTAAACTTTATCTGTGTATTAAAGTGAACAGATTTGTTTGAATTGTTTCGTTCGTCGTAGTCGTAGTTGTAGTCATAGCTGTATTGCTAACTTACAATTTGCATGCCTTCATAGTCCTCCTTTATACGTGAGAAATCATTGTAATCTTGCATGGGCATATCAAAAAGTTTTTCGGCATTGGCTAAATAAGAAATACAAAAGAAAGCGGATTATTCAAAAGCAAATAGAAAGAGTCAATAAAATAATCAAATGTAATAAAAAAAAGTTTTCTTAATTTTGTTGCCTTTAAAATCAAAATAAAAGAATTGATGCACTCAACTCACAACAACTGGTAATAATTGGTATTGGTCAGTTCCAATGATTGTATTTGTACATTAATAATGATTGAAGTTTTATTGTGTATTCAAATTCGTAAGATTGTGATATTGACAGAATTGTATAATAGCATGGAGCGCATTTAACTTTTATTTTAAGCGGCATCTAATCAAATAATGTTAATGTATTATATGTGGCACTTAGGGCCGATTGGACTTCATCTTCAGGATTCCCACAGCCACTAAATTTTTTTAAAGATTGCATGATTTAAAAAGTAGCTTGAAATCCTAAATTTTATTAAATCTATTATTGGTTTTAAAGTCATTTTATTCTACTTCATCATAATTATATAATTGCACCATAATTATTTATTAAGATACCGCTTTGCTCTGAGGACAAAAGGGACCCATATTTGCGATAATTGAACATTCAAAGAAATTCAAAGAAATTTGCTAAATATGAAATTTTATTTATACTATTAATTTCTATTAATTTTCTAAACTCTTCCTTTTAACTCACACTCTCTGTCTGTCTGTCTGTCTGTCTGTCTGTCTGCCATGGGGCAACCCCATTCCCCCTTAACCAATCGATCTGAAACTTGGCACATAGTCTTGTTGCGACTATAGATTAATTTTGGGGTAGTCACACATAGTCACGCATTGTCACGTACAGTCACGGAGTGCTTTAAAACCCATTTACCCTTATCCGATCGATCTGAAACTTGGTCCATACACTTGCTGTGAAAAAAGATTAGCTTAACACCCACTGTCACGCATAGACACGGAGTAACTTAAACCCCATTTCCCTTCATCCGATCGATCTGAAACTTTGTCCATAAACTTGTTGTGGCCAAAGATTAATTTCAAGATAGTCACACACAGTCACGGATAGATTCAAATCTCATATGCATAACGAAAGAAAGAGTTTTAATAAATACTTTGTTTTTATGGATTAGATTATTTTACAGTATTAATTTGAATAAAAGCTAATTAAATTAAGAGTTATATTCGGCTATGCCGATTCTTTGATACCTTCCAAGTGGGTGTTACGTTTACTTTATTATTTGGACTTATTGTAAGTAAAATATTTGAAAAGCCCAAATATATTTTTTTTATTTTTTAGCTGGTCAACATGCACAGTTTGAGGGTTATTACTACAGAAAATTAGAAAGAAGTCGTTTTAATAGGCAAGCTAAAATACAGACAGTGAGTCACAGTTAAAATGGTCCACCATTGAAAATTTTATTCCTAATAATACTCATTGGGTATACCTACCACTATTTTTAACTAACAAAAAATAGTCATCCTAGACCCATCTTTTATTATACTTTTCGCTTTAGAATCATAGTATGAATCGATTTAGCGATGTCTCTCCATCCATCTGTCTGTCTGCCTGAGCGTCCATGTTATTCTTTAAATCAAACTACAGGCGGGATATATGAATCGTATTTAATTAAATTTAATATATACTAGCAGATTCCAGCGCTCGAAATTCGAGTGCAATTTCTGGCGGCTTTATTTTTCAACTTACCCAATTCACAAACCAACACTTTTATGGTTTATTATTATTGTGAATGAAGATAACAAACACATTAACAAACACATTAACAAACTTAATAAAACACACATAGCATATGTATAATTTTATGTATGTGTTAGTAGCAACTTTAAATGCAATTTACTCAAAATAAAGGAAAAAATTTCTGCAAAATCGCTAAAACGAAATACCTTTCAAATAATATACGCTTGATCAAAATCGGTATAAAACGGTAGAACAAAACATCGCTCACAAGAAATCGCCTAGCGTATTAATATTGTAGATATTCAGACATAAGTAATTCCTGTACAATGAATGACCCCTTTTAAGATCGACTAAAATTGCCGTAAATCAGAAGTATTATATAGAGCTAGATTAAATTTTGTTTTTTTTATGAGTAATACACCAATCATTCAGCATATAGACTTTGTAGGGCAATTTGTAGTCCTAGTCTCCATCAAAAAAAAAAAAAAAATTGCATCAGTTCTTCGCAAATTTGGTTTATATATGTTTTTATGAAAAATAAATGAAATTACTAAATATGGTCATGATGGGTTCAATTTGGATCATCTCCGTATAACAATAGCCTCCAATATGAATTTTTCATATCTGCGGGCAATAAATTTATAACAATGGCACCCAAATTTGGTTTATGCTACTTTCTATATTCAATTAGTTAGACCTAAGACCGTTTCATTAAACTTGGAACCTTCAATTATTAATATACCATCCATCAATCAACATACAGTTCTGAATGCCCTGACAAAAATTGAAATTGTCGTATGCTGCTGGTCCTGACGGTGTTCCTAGTTGCATTTTAAAGCGCTGCGCACATTTATTGTATATTCCTTTGACTTATATGTTTAACATATCCCTTAATTTGGGTTACTTTCCTCCCATTTGGAAAGAATCACTTATTATACCCTTCTTTAAGTCTGGATCTAAAGCTGGTATTTCGAATTATAGAGGTATTGCTAAATTAAGTGCTATTCCAAAACTATTTGAAAAACTTATATATGACACGTTGTCACATCATGTGTCCTCTATCGTATCTCCAACGCCACATGGATTCTGCAAATCACGCTCTACAATAACAAATCTTTTGGAGCTTACAACTTTGGTAAATGATGGTTTTATTAATATGAAACAAACAGATGTTATTTATTTATAATGATTTTAGCAAGGCATTCGATAAAGTAAATCATGATCTATTGTTGTTTAGGCTTGACCGTATGGGCTTTGGTATATTGCTGATAAAATGGATTGGATCATATTTAAAAGACAGAACACAATGCATTAAGTTTCGTAACTCGTATTCCAACAACATAAAAGTATTATCTGGTGTACCTCAAGGTAGTCACTTGGGACCTCTTTTATTTACGCTATTTATAAATGATTTTCCTTCTGTAATTAAACACTCAACTACATTAATGTATGCACACGATGTAAAGTTAATTTTTACACTCAACAATCTTGATCAACAATCACTTTTACAGAATGATATTGATCGTTTAACTGCTTGGTGTAATATTAATATAATGAACCTAAATGTCAAAAAATGCAAATATATGATTTTTACAAGATCAATTCCAATTAATGGTCGGTATATCATGAATAATGCTGTGCTTGATTTAGTGGATTCATTCAACGACCTTGGCGTATTTCTGGATAAAAAATTAGAATTTAGAAGTCATATTTCGCTAACAATAAATAAAGCTGCTGGTTTACTTGGATTCATTAAACGGTGGGCTAAAGAGTTTTCGGATCCGTATACGACAAAACAATTGTTTACTACCTTGGTAAGACCAATACTCGAATATGGGTCTGTAGTCTGGAATCCGAAATATCATATACATTCGAATAAAATTGAATCAGTTCAAAAACAATTTTTGTTATTTTGTCTTCGTGGCTCGGGCTGGGAGGTTGCCATCTTATGAAAATCGTCTGGCTCTAATTAAGCTTCCTACATTGAAAAGTCGCAGAAATATGCTTAATGTTACTTTCCTGTTAAAACTGTTAAATGGTAGTCTTAAATCTGAATTTCTTATCAACAAAATAAATATAAATATTCCTTTTCGATAATCAAGAAATTATAACTTTCTAACTATCAAATATTATTGTATAAACTATGCTAATTTTAATCCACTATGTAGAATTTGTGATGAGTTTAATATGCTGTATCAGTTTATTGATTTTAATAAAAGTTTGGATATTGTGAGAAGAGATATTATATTACACTTAAATGCATTAAATTAACTGAATTAAATAAATGTTATATATCAATTTTGTTAAATGTTTAATTATATATATATAAATTATAATATAAATGTATACTTTAAGTAGTCTGTAAGGATGATTCCATAGACTGAATAAATAAATAAATAAAATATGTGGCATCATGGTATGGGGTATCGGTTCAGACCGATAAGGCTTTAAGGTTCTAAAGGCGAAAAAAGGCGTAATTATGAAAATTTTTTGTGAAAATACGAATAATGTTGGATTATCGATTTAAAGTTTTTTAAAAACTCATTTATATACGACATACCGTATGAAGCCTGTCCTGGACACGTTGTATCTTCTTTAGTTGTGCTCGCAGTCACTTTAAGTTTTGAAACAAAACTCTCGACATGGTCGACAAAAGGTTTTAAACCTTACCGACCCCCCCCCTTAATGCACTATTTATAACAAATATAAACAAAATATTTGTATTTTTCATTTTTTTAGAAATCTCTCCATATATTAGTTCATATCTTGGCACCGTGAAGCCCGGTTTGCCTTTTTTTTCATAGCAACCTGCTCGAAATAATGGCAAACAATACTGTCTTAACCTTACCTAGAGAAATGGTTTATTTTGTGAATGAACGTAATTTTAATAGACAGAAATACAGACGGACAGACGGACATCACTATATCAACTCGAGTTGTTATTAGGACCAACAGTAAATATACTTTATGGGGTCGGAAATTCATTTTTCGATGCGTTACAGATGGAATGACAAACAGATATGCCATATCTCCTCTGGACAGAGGAGTGGAGGGTTTAAAAACAAAACTGTTTTTTCTTTTTTTCATATATTTTCGGTAAATTTAATTAAATTAACACTTTCTTTAATTAAAGTTACACTTTTTTAAATTTGTATTTTTAAAATTTTTATGGTTTGGTTTATTTATTTGGAAATATATTTTATCAAATCATGCAAAAAGTATAACATTTTATAATTTTCTTTGACCTAATTTAAAATTACTCCCATAATATTTTATCTGGTTAATGGTGTTAGCCACATCCTTTCACATAAATATCTCATATCTATATGACTATGATCGAGTAGAATGCAATCAGTGAATCATTTTTTTCAGTTTTCTTATTTTTTTTTTTAAAAATTGTTAAGTGCTTATTGGAAACCACTCTGAAGATTTAATTTTATCGGTATTAATTTTTACATATGTTATCATTTTAAAGAGATTCCACTTAGAGCTGAAGTTTAATTCGAAAGAACAAAATCCTTTTCCAACTGCACATTTTTAAACAACAAACAAATAACTGATAAGGTATTAAAAACAAAAAATAAGTGGTTCTTTATTTTTCCTTTCTTTAAATAACGAAAGCAAAGACAAACGCAACAATGATTATAAACGTCTGATGTTGCAAAGTATTGTATATATTCATATGTGAATAATTTCTAATGACAACGTAAATTTTGGCTAAAAATAAACTTCGATAGTCGTTATTTTTTTTTTTTTTTTAAATTTTCCTTATATATATAAACTTGTTTACAAATATTGTTTCTCAACATTATTTATCTACACTGTTTTTTTATGAAAGCGAAGGAAAATCGCTTTTTGTATGGTGCTGCTTCACTCCGAATTTCGCAGAATACCTTAACAAAATATATAAGCGTTTAACTTTATTTTTATTTATTTTTTTTATATATAAGTGGGCCATATATAAATTAAATTCAATAAAAATTTAATTAATGGAGCGATACATCTTTAAAATATCATTAACTATTAATTTGTGTTCAGTAGTTATTCGCGTAAATAAAATTCAGGTTTATGTGGCTTTTTTGAGCCAAAATGTCGATTTAGAAAAAAATAAATAAATACGACAATAAATAAATATAAAATAATAAAAGTAAATTAGATATTTAACTGATTGTTTTAGCACTCGTTAATCATTTTCTAGAAAATAAAAATAAATATATATATATTTTTTTAATATTTGAATTATTATCATAGTGTCTTGGCAACTTCAACTTAGCGCAATAAATCGAATATGAAAATCTGACTTGTGAAGAAATTTGAGCGAAAAATTTGAGAAAACGTGCATAAATCTAATTTTAGTGGTGTCTATAATATTAATAGGCTAGGCGATTTCTTGTGGCCGATGTTTTGTTCTATCGTTTTATCCCGATTTTGACCAAACGTATATCATTTGAAAGGTATTTCTTTCGAGTTGTTCACCAGATTTAGAGATTTTTAAATTTTTTCCTTAATTTTGAGTAAATTGTATATAAAGTTGCTACTTACACATACATAAAATTATACATATGCTATGTGTGTGTTTATTAAATTTGTTAATATGTTTGTTAATGAGTTTGTTATCTTCATTCGCAATAATAATAAACCAAAAAAGAGTTGGTTTGTGAATTGGCTAAGTTGAGAAATAAAGTTGCCTAGAAATTGCACTCGAAAATTTCATGTCTGATGCTACTTTTATATAGTGACTAAATCAAAAAATGGACAGACCATGACCGTATTTAGTAGTCACTTAATTTTCTAAAAAACATATATAAACCAAATTTTAAGAAAATCTGCGCCATATAATTCTTTTTTCTATGTTGGTTATGTGTTAGAATTGTTCTATAGAGTTTATTTTCGGACTATGAATAGTAGGCATAATAGACACACATACAGAAATTTTATGAATATACATTTGATAATCTGGACCCAACGACAATTTTAGTCGGTCTGATAAGGTTTATATGTATGGGGCTATATCTGAACATCCACCACTTCTCACCATTTTATAGTCAAGAAAAGTTTATATACCAAATTTCTTAAAAATATATTCATATTTGTGACATATAGTTTGATTACAAGGTTTACGTGGACGAACAGACAGACAAATCGAAGGACGTTGTTAAATGGACTCAAAACTTGATTCTTGGTCGATCGGTGTTGTAAAAGATGGGTTTTGGTAGCTACAAACATCAGCACAAAGTCATTATACCCTGACCAGATATAAGTACAGAATATAGAAACTAGCAGAGCCCAGACCTCGAAATTCGAGTGCAACTTGTAGGAAATTTTATTTTTTCATCCATAAGAGCCTAAAGCTACGGTAATCAATTTTAGCCAATTCACAGTTCAATACAAATTTAATAAATACATACACAGCATTGTATAGTTTTTTATTTGAAGCTTAAATATGTGGTTTATGTATGTGCTAGTAGCAACCAGATATTGCACATCTGTAAATATGTGGAACATCTGCAACGAAATACTTTTCAAATGGTATATTTTAAGACAAAATCGATTGGTAATTGAAGGTGTAGAATATGTCACAAGAAATCGCCCTGCCTATCAATACTATACACAAAACACAGGGTGAAAAATTAAGGTTTTTTCTGCCATATAACTTTTTGGAGTCAATTTAAATAACATGGAGTAATGACGTTCTAGTCCTGTAATTCATATTGCTTGAACTGACTCTGGTTCTTGTGAAAAAACGCTATTTAAAAAGTGAAGGACGTTTCACCAGATATATCAATATAGCTAAAGCACTATTTGATTCACTGCTTATTGATTAGCTCAATAGTTTCTGATATATTCAGAAAGTTTTCCAGAAAAAAAAACATTTTATAATGCAAAATTGTAATTTTGTTGTTGTTTTAAAATTCACTTAATTGTGAATTAAGCCAACTGATTTTAATGAAGAACGGCTTGTTTTCTTTATAGTATATTCAGGTTTATAACTTGTGATCAAAAAAGAGTAACTAATTTTTTTTCGGAAAAACTTTGTGAATATTTGCGAAACTATTGAGCTAATTAGAAACAGTGTAGAGGCAACTTGGAGGTTTTCTATTGCAACAAATGGGACAAAATCTTTCAGTAGTAATTGACCTTTCAACGAATAAACTTCGTTTTCGTCGCTTCTGTTATTTCTGGGTAAAAGAAAACACGATGCGCTATTAATTTGTTGATCCCCGTGGTTACTGCTCGGCATGTAGTTAGGTTATATATGCGTATATGAATGCATTCTGGTTATATGATATAATAATTAATTTCTAGTCCACACATAACGCGTGCAACCAGTCCTGGTATATAAGCATTTTAATATACTTAAAAAACCATTCTGTCTAGTGACAGAAAACCAAACTCAGAAAAAGAAAAAAAAAAATAGGACAAATTGTTCTTGAGTTATTCTAAAATATGTCGTGAAACCTCCTTGATTTTTAAAATAGCGGCTTATCGCGAGAACCAGAGTCAATTCAAATAGTGCAAATTATAGGCTTAGATCTTGATCAACATATGTTCCAAAATTGACCAACAAACCTCAAGCCACAGAATCAAGATATGCTTGTGTAATTTTTCAACATTTTGGCCCAAACCCTTAGCGATAATGAAAAATTACTGATACTTCGATTTATGGATGGTATCATCACTAGGAAAACCATGTTTTGTGGGTGGCACATACACATGTTTGTTTGCTACTTGTTGTTGTTTTTGTTTCCCCCCCCCCCTTTTTTTTGTACATGTGAACATATGGTTTATCTATGAGAGTAAGAGAATAACCAAGATGATTATACTCTTACTCTCTTTAACCAAAAAAAAAATTAATTGTATGTATTTTCATTTATGCTTATTTCATTTCATAGTTGCTGTCAATTAAAAAAGCACGATAAGACCTAAAATTTTTCATTCTAAACATCATTGTCAAGAAACTAGCCAAACTAATTTCAAAACGCATTTTCGTTTAAGTGTTGACAACTTCAGCACATCTTAAGTTAAAACTCTTATCTGTTAGATAATAGCTTTTTTTCAAAGTATGAAATCAGCAATTAATTGAATGAAGTGATATGTAGAGAACAGAAGCTATATAACAATCCACGATTCACCGAAAGTTATATCATGAATGCTTTCAACTATTAATTATACCCTATACCACTATGTGGTTTGGGTATAATGACTTTGTGCTGCTGTTTTAACAACCAAAAATATTTGACCTATACCCATTTTTAATTATACCGATCGAATCAGAATCACTATCTGATTCGATTTAACGATGTCCGTCCGTCCGTCCGTCTGTGTGTCCATGTAAAGCTTGTAATCAAACTGCAGGTCGCACATATGAATATATTTTGATGAAATTTGGTATTTAATATTTTGTCGGCCATGGGATGAACGCTGTTGAAATTGGTGAGAATCTGTCCATGTTCAGACGTAGCCCCCATACAAATGACCCCTATGAAATCAACATATATTGCCATAAGATCCAAATTATCATACAAATCTTAGTCAAATTGGGTTTGTATGTATATATCACATCCATTAATCAGTAGTCCAAAAAGGATCCCTATTGGACAACTCTTAGTCATAGGCCCCATATAGAGCTGTTTCCCGATCTTCACTTAAATCTATCAAAAAACAGAAATATTGCACAGATTTTTCTCAAATTTGGTTTGTATAAGTGGCTTTACCAAATGTAGTCAGGATCGGTCCATTTTTCGACCAGTCCCCATATAAATATAGTATCCGATATGAACTTTTTCATATCTGCAGCGAAAAAAAATAATAAAAATGCTACTCAAATTTGGTTTATGCTTATTTGCTATATACAATTTGTTGGACCGAAGAGATAGGGTCTCTAAACCATGGTATAGGGTATCGTATAGCCGGGATAGACCGACTATAATTTTCTTACTTGTTTTAAAATCAATTTGTTCAAAGTTATTGCTTCTGTCTTGACTAGATCAAAGTTAAAGTTTCATTTTGACTGATTAGACCGGTTATTTGTGACATCATAAAAATGTTCTTGGCTGTTTACGAAAATAATTTTTTTAACAGATTAACAAATTTTTAAATTTATCCTTCTACATTTGTGTTTGGAACCGCTGTGCCTAGTTACAAAACCCCCTTTTTACTTTACTTCAAGTCCAATTATGTTTATATCCTTACCCAATTCAATTCTTCTTGCTTCAAATTCATTCAATTTATGACCATATGGTTCCATTAATTTAAAACCACGATCCAACTCGGCACCTACTGATCCAGGTCCATTTTTTTCAAAATCTGCAATAAATTCTTCCAACTAAGAGAAAATAAAAAAGCAAACATTTATTGAAAAATAAAAACAAAATAACAATAAAACTAGCTTTAAATATATTTTAAGCATATGCTTCCGTAGTCCGACTGACCAACTGAAACGAACTCTAACTCAATCAGAAAAGTAAACAAAACAAAGGGAACAAATTAAAGCGTAACAGAAACCAATGTTGTCGATGACTTGCATATAAAATTGAAAAAAAAAATATATAAAAATGAAAGGAAACGAAAATCGTTTCTACGAAACAATCACACTATTCTGCAACTTCAACTTCAGTTGCAGAGCAGCATAGCTGAATAAAAGTAGTACTCGTACAAGTAGCAGATGTGATGGTCGATCCTAATGCGTACAATAAACACTTTAAGTTAATTCGTTTCTCTTAGTAACAATAGAACTCGAAAAATATATAGATTTAGTTTTATTTAGTTTAAGTTGTTGAAAAGTTGTTGGTATCAGACAAAGTCTAAAAGCTAAATGGAAAAACCGACTTAACAATATGCATTGTTCTAACTAGTCGTACTATATCTACGAAAAACTTAAACTGAAACGGATACGAATATGGCGTTCCAAGAGAAAGTCAAAGATGGAAGAGAAAAACCATCAGTCGTACAAGCATAGAACTGCATGAAGGTGACAAGGGAGCAACCACACCATTGCTGCTTTAAATAATTGACATTATTAAGAGGAGTGGTTGGAAGTACGTATGTATGTGCATCGTTGGTGAGATACAAAACAGATAAAGAAGGATAATACATGAATATTGGTAGTTCGTTTTGTTTTGATGCCTGACTGGCTGTGGAAATAAAATCCAATTAAATTCCCATTGAACACAATAACAAGATAGAAAAAAAAAATAAAAACGGAAGCGGAAATAAAGCAAAATATATTAACAGCATAAGCAACAACATATCGAAATATAAATAATAACATCACAATATTCAAAGTACTTCAAAATACGACAATAGTGTAATGCATTAAGCGTAAATGATGACTAAAGATATTCCTAAAGTATTAACTATTGCTGCGCTAAACTTTCAAAATCTCTAGAAAAAAAAATTATAATATATTTTGTTAAATAGGATTTAGTTTTCATTAACATACCTCTTTCCAAAAACCAGACAATTCGACCGTTGTCATGTCCGCAAACTTCTGCTTAATTGGTTGCACTTTATCCAAACGATACATTGAAGATCGATACAAACGTTGCCATCTTTTATACAAGTGATGCGCCATCAGCAAGTCTTCATAATGAAACTGTAAACAAATTAACAAATAAGAAATTATTAACAATAGGAGATAACCTAAAATAAACTACGGGTATATATATTTTCAATTGGAAATTAAACAATTTTATTATATTTAACAACTAAGAAAATTATAGTCGGTCTAGACCGACTATACGATACCCTGTATTATGCATTTAGAAGCACTATCTCCTAGGTCCAACTAATTAGATAGAGAAAATAAGAATAAACCAAATTTGAGTGACATTATTATTTATTTTGCCTTCGGATACGAAGAATTTTTTATCGGATGCTATATTTGTATGGGGACTAGGCCGAAAAATTCACAGATCCCTACCATATCTGGTAAGGTCACTTATTTTTTGCAAAAAAGAAAAACAAATCAAATTTGAGGAAAATCTGTGAAACATTTTTTTTTTGATCAACTTTGTATTAGGCTATGTTTCTCGATATCGAATACGGCAATTAGTCCCCTGGTCGGCCTTCCAAACAAGGTGAGCGCGAACTATTTTGGCGTTAGTGAAAGAGCATATCAGAATTTCTGCTTGCTATATTAGTTCTAGAAACAAATAATTCCTTGGCAAAGAAAGACCTCCATGAAGATACCCGGATTCGAATCACTGTCTTGGATCCTACATTGCTAAAGCAATAACTGAATATAGCAAACAAGTATAACCCAAGTTTTAGTGGCATTGTTAGTAATTTGTGGCGTGCTGATATGAAAATGTTTTAATCTGATTTTATTTTTATATGGCGAAGGGTCATGACCATAATTAGTACAGTCACTTACTTTTCTCAAAAACATAAATAGACAAAGTTTTAAAAAAAGCTATGCAATATTTGTGTTTATTAAAAGATTTAGGTGAAAATCAGGAATCACCTTTATATGGGGGCTAGGACTAAAAACACTTCTACAGGGTTTCCCTTTAGACTACTGATTAGTGGATATAATACACAAAATAGACAGACAGATTGGTAGGCGGACAGCGCTAAATCGACTCAGAATGGATTCTTAGTCTATCGGTATAATTCGAGTTGGGTCTAGTTAAAATATATTTGATGGTTACAAACATTTGTTGTGTATGTTATGGTCTTTGCAAATGAATATCTAAACAAGTTTCCAGAATTTTGGGAACGTGTTTTATCGTTTGATGAAAGCAGGTTTGGCATTTTCGGCATTAAAGGAAAATAGTGAAACAGCCTTAAATAAAGAAAATCTTTTGCCGACAATTAAATACGGTGGAGGTGGCATTATAGGTTGGGGTTGCATTGCAGGCAACGGTGGGTGTAAAGTTGAGCGCAGATGGGGTAAAGCTCGTAACTAACATGTACCTATAACCGACCTCCAAGTGGTACATCTGAACAACGCTAGGAATAGCTAGTTAATTCTAGTGATTATTCCAAGCGCATAACGGTTGTGGCTAAGTCTACCAGTGATATCGTGTCTGGGGGATAACTGGTAGGAACCAAACAGGCCAGTTTGGAAACGGAGCCTCACCAAAGGCTACAAAATGTTACCACGGGTAGGCCACATGCCCGAGTATGATTCACGGAATTGTCTATATCGGAAACAGTGTGAACAAAAGCATAAAACTGGACGCATCAATACATGCCAGATAAATGTTAGTCACATCTCATAATTGTGAGGTGGCCCAAGGTGTAACGATGGTAATGATAATACATGAGAAAACGAAGCCATGAATCGGTAAGTCAGTGCCTCTGACAAAGATGACCATTACGAAGAAGTTGGAAGCAAGAGTGTGGATTGAAAAGGAGTCAAAGGCATTTGAGGCAGCTGCAGATGCCAATACAGCATCCAAGTTAAATCGGAGACGAGCCTTTTCACCTGATAGAGACAATGAGTAAGTATAAACGTAGTAAACAAAAGATGGAATTGACGGATATTAATGAACACGTGTTTTTGCAAATACTGCTAATGATCCACAAAGAAATGTTGAACTCTTAAATAGCTTTTTTGGGAACGGCCTCTCGGGGAGTTTCGTGGTGGTTGTGGTAGACCAAAATCGCGGGAAGAACACAGTTCGATGTGGAGTTGCATTCAACCGGGTGTTGCGACCCATAGAGCAACAGTGTTTTTTTTTTGTATTTATTTATTTATTTATTTATTGAATTTCATAAATTATAATTCAGTGCAAAGAACTAGACTTATATAGAAGTACTGAATAGTAATTATAGTTAAATTTTACAATGTACAAGAAAAAAATAAAATAATAAAATACTACCTAATACTAACAAAACAATGAAAAAGAAACACAAATATTAATAATAAAATAATAATAATAAAATAATAAAAGAAAAAAAGAAAAAAAATTAGTTATAATATTCATATATTTTATTTTTGAATTTAGTTGCGTTGCTGATAATTTGCAAGTGAGGGGGTAGTCGATTCCAAATTCGTATGGCATTAATATAGAAGTGTAACTCCGAAAGTTGGGCCTTATGTTGTATTTGAATAATACGGCGGCCTCTCTCAGACCTAAAAAAGTTTAGTCTTTCGTAAAGGTATTTATGTTGGCCTGAGTAAATAATTTCATGCAGGTATATTAGTGATTTACACTTCAAAAGGTTTTCAAAAGTGACACCATAAATTTGTTTATCGTAGAGAGATACGCTACCAAGTCGTGGTATGCCAAATATATATCGCGCAATGTTATTAAAAGATACGTTTAGTTAACGTATACTGGTTGCATCACAGCTTGAGAACAACTCACAACCATAGAGTAAAGTTGGTAGTAAGTATGTTTTAGCCAGAAGCATTCTGACTTGAAGTGGTACGAACCATTGAGTGCACCATAAGTTTCTTAACATACCATATATTTTTCCGGTTGTAATAATAACGTGGTCATTCCAGTGTAAATATTTATTAAATGTGACTCCAAGATTTTTTAACTTATCCACAAGAATAATTTTTGATTCACCCATAATTATATCAGAAATATGTGGAATAACCTGATTTTTTTTTTTGTAATTAACATACATGACTTACTTGGATTGAGACATAATCCGTTCAATGTAGCCCAGAGCCTAATATTTTGTAAGTCAACGTTAATTTTACGTACGCAATCATCAATTTCCGATATTGTACAGCTCATGTAGAGTTGGACGTCGTCCGCATACATTTGAACATTGCAATATTGTAATTGATTCGGAAGATCATTGGCATAAGCTGAGTACAGCAATGGCCCTAAGATAGAATCTTGTGGTACACCTCTTGTAAGTTTGATCCTACTTGACATTTGTTTACCATAGAAAACCGATTGTGATCTTTCTGTTAAATATGAATTCATCAACTTAGTGGATGTCGTAGACATATTAAATATTTTGTTTAACGATTGAGTTTGAAATTATTCAGGCTCAAGATCAAATATTTTTACTTTAAATAAAGCAAGACAAAGACATAAACAAACATGTATATTGTAGTATACAATGTGTATTCGTATACAAAACATATTTGTTTCAAATTGTTCTATATTTTAGTTTGTTATAAGAGGCTTAAATAGTATAACTTTTGCTTGAATTCTTATTTGATTGCTTTCAGCAAATATATATGAATTTAACTTTTTACCAAACAAACTATCTACTGCTTTTGGTTACTGATGAGGGTTGGTGACTCTTCCCGAAACAGCTGTATAACCTGTCATGCAGAGTATAGATCAATTTTTTGAAACAAATGTGCCAATGTTTTTGCTTTATTTAAAGTAAAAATATTTGATCTTGAGCCTGAATAATTTCAAACTCAATCATTAAAATGATAAAGATCGAAAATAAGATATTTTATTTTTATAAAATATAATAAAATTATTTTGTTTAACTTTAATGTTAGAATTTCTGTGTTAAGAGTATCAAATGCCTTAGAATGATCCAAAAGAATTAAGAAGGCAACTTTGTCATCATCAATTAGTGATCTTATATATTCTGTTACATCAATCAAAGTAGACAGAAAACCAGATTGTCTGGGAGTAAGCAAGTTGTTATCCTGAATAAATCTACTGAATTGGTTGTGCATTAAACGTTCAAGTATTTTAGATAGAAAGGGTGGTATAGCTATTGGACGAAATTCGTTTTCTGTTTTGGGTATAACTAGGGACAATTTTAGCGTGTTTCCACTGAGTGGGATACGTCGATTTAGTTATTATTGAATTAAACATGTTAGTAATATACGGTAGGATAGTAGGGAAGACAATTTTTATGAATCTAGGATGAACACCATCACAGCTAGTAGCATTAGACTTTATACTGAGGAAGCTTACATATGTTTCAGTAACAGTAAAGCAACTAAACTGAAGTTGGTTTTGAACGTTTGAAATGGCAATGTAATGTAATGTTCAACATTAGCGGTAGGCCTTGGTAAATCAGTAAATTTGTAAATTTGTGGATAGGCCCAACCCAATAACAAAGGGTGGAGTGTAAGCCAGACACATCTCTCCAAGCTTGTAATCCATCTTTTGACGGGGCGCCAGTGGGCACATAGTATCGCACCCAGTGTTGAGACACGCACGTTAAATCATAAGAGACTTCTGCAAGCAACAGAGTTTCTAAACTCTTATTGAATTTATAATGATCAAAATTTAAAGCAAAGCGCACCACAACTAGGTGTTGCAGAAGATTTTTGGTTCCATCAGGATAATGATCCAAAATATATGGCGCACAATTTCAAGCATCTACAAATTCGGCTTCTTTCCAAAGTGTTGGAGAAATTCGTTTATTATTCCGCACTATAAATCTGGTAGCCGCAGTAATGCTTCTAATTATAGAGCAATTGAAAAACCAAATGCTATACAAAAACTTTTTGAGAACATTATAACTGATATAATATCACCCGAAATGTCATCAATTCTATCACCAGCTTAACATGGTTTTTGCAAAGGACCACTAATCTAATCGTATTTACTTCTTTTGTAAATTCTAGATTCTGCAAAAATAAACAAATTGATGTTATATACACAGACTTTAGCAAAGCTTTTGATAAAGATAGCCATGATCTACTGCTAGCGAAGCTTGGTATTAATGGATTCTCCAGTAACTTCCGAAAATAAATTCAGCCGTATTTAAAACATTGTAAGCAATATGTAATCTCCAATAACTCTAAAACGCAATATATAAATGTTACTTTCGGTGTCCCTTAAGGGAGTCACCTTGGACCTCTCCTATTCATGCTGCTTATTAATGATCTTCCAAAGTCTATTCAATAAAGTAATATCCTTATGTATGCCGACGATGTAAAAATCTACTCAACCGCCATATACGATGAAGACATTATACCTCTCCAGTCTGACCTAAATAGATTCTACAAATGGTGTAATGTCAACATAATGGTCTTATATCCTAAAAAATATCAGTATATGACCTTCTCATCCATTATATAAAACTAAAGTCAGTTGACTCATTCATAGATTTAGGAGTTCACTTCGATAAAAGACTAAGTTCTAAATCTCATGTAATAATTACTGGTAATAAGATAAATGGCATTTTATGTTTTACAAAACATTGGCCAGAGGAATTTAATGATCCATATGTAACAGAAAATTTATTCAGTAATCTCGAAGCCATAGTACAATGCCTTCATTGAAAAACTTGAATCAGTTCAGAAACAATTCTTACTATTTTGTCTTCGATATCTCTGCTGGAATGCGGAATTTAGTCGCCTAACGTATCGCAGTCGTTTGCTTCTAATAAAGCTTCTAACTTTGTAAATTGGGAGAATCATTTTTAATACAATATTCTTCCCCAACTTAGTTCATGGTAAAATTGATTCTGAATATATGTAAATATATGTAAATGTTTCTGAAATACAACTTCGATCTTATAAATCTTTTCCACAGATAAAATTTTATCAATTTTGATCTATTCCGAAAAATTTGCGCCGAAGTGATCAGACACTATGCTAAAATTTGTTTAGCCAATTTGAACTCAAACGGTTATCTATAATATTAAAAGGCTAGGCGATTTCTTGTGACCGATGTTTTGTTCTACCGTTTTATCCCGATTTTGACCAAACGTATATTATTTGAAAGGTATTTCTTTTTAGCCGTTTTGCAGATTTACAGATTTTTAATTTTTTTTTTTTTATTTTGAGCAAATTGCATTTAAAGTTGCTACTACTACATACATAAAATTATACGATGCTATGTGTGTGTTTATTAAATTTGTTAATGTGTTTGCAATGAAAATGAGTTTGTCTTTTTGTGTTGATTTGCGAAATGGCTACAATTGATTAGCATAACTTTAGGGTCTTTATTTAATAAAAAAATAAAATTTCCTAGAATTTGCACTCGAATTTCGAGGGCTGGAATCTGCTAGTAACTGTAACAATGACTGTATTTATTGTGTATTATTTTTGTATTTAAAGTCTGTATTATTTTTGTAAAATATTTACATTTTTTGCTCAGCTGTTGCTATATTGTAGCTGAATTGAATAAATAAATAAATATTGTCAGATAACGTAGCAGTGCTGAAATTAATTACAGTGATTTGGTTACTTTCGAATGAAGTTTCTATTTCTATAAACATATTGAAACTTTATATAATGTTGTCATGATTAATCTCTTTGTGAGAATGAATTGATTGCAAATAGCTACCTATGGTATCCAACATCTGTTGTTAAGCTATTAAAATTATCTTTTTCCATGATTGTAGATAAATTCCATCATTAATCAACAAACATTTAGAATCTACGTGGATATTAATCTGTTGAAGATTCAAAGGTTCAGATTTCAATTAATTCTTTTTTATTTACCTTACAATTTACTTAAGCAATATTTTATGTAAATTTAGTTTTTTTTTTTGTATTAATATATCAAATGTACGAATTCCTTTTCTTATGATTTTTTCTTATTTTTTGCGATTTTTAACTGAATTAGATTTAACAAATAGATTAAAAAGTTTTTTAAAAACACTTAATCAAAAAAAGAAGAAATAATTCACCTTATATAATGTTTTCTTATTTTTTCGTAGTATTACAGCTAACTAGTGTACATAATTGTTAGAGTAGTAGTCACTGTTCGACAAATAGGTAATTAATTTATGACAATCAAAATATGCAGTCAGTAGGATCAGTATATAATGTAGTTATGAAGCTTTGATATGATTCTTGTGTATGAAATCCAAACATATATAAGCTTATCATTTTAATGCTTAAACATACACAATTAAACAATTACATATATGAATAAAGTTGAAATTCAAATTTTAAATAAATGCCTTCTGATTTAATATTTAAAACAAACACACGTTTTGGCAAAAATATGAAACAATCGAAATTTTTGATATATATATATATATAGCGTTACGTTACGTAGTTCTCTGTATTTACAACAATTAATAAAAACCAAATTAGTAAGAGGTAAATTAATGTTATTTTGTAGCAAACATTAAAGAGAAAATTAATGGGAAATGGGTTCTGCAACACATTTCAAATTATTGCTAACAAGGAAGGTATCCTGGGCGAAATCTTTTATTTTGGGGGGGACAAAAATAATAAAAATGATTTACCCTTTTTAATGAATAGGCAGACACTATTTAAAACACATTTTATTTGTTTGGTAGATACTGTCAGAGTATCGAAAATCACGCTTGTAATGAGTCTCTTCATAAGTTAAACTTTTGTTGCAAAAATGAAAAAAATTAAGAAAGACATTACGAAGAATAGTTTAAAATAGCCCGGTTTAAAACGTGGCTTCCAATAAGCGTGTTTATAACAAAGAGAAGTAATTGCTTGCAAACCTTCTTTTAAAGGGTGATCCATTTCGAGGTTCCCTACTTTTTTAAAGAAAAAAACATAGAAAGTTCAAATTTAATGGGGAATGTTTATTGTCATTTGAAAGAACATTATTTGGCATTTATTTTTTGAAGATTATGTCTATTATGTTGGCCGCGGCTACGTCTCAGATAGTCCATCCGTTGAGTCCAATTTTCGATGACTCGTTCGAGCACTTCGACTGGTAACTGGCGAATGACACACATGATGTTTTGTTCCAAGGCCTGAATCGAAGCGGCATTGTCCACATAAACTTTAGACTTTACATATCCCCACAGGAAAAAGTCTAACGGTGTGATATCACACAATCTTGGTGGCCAATCGTCCGGCCCAAACGTGAAATTATCTGCTCACCAAAGTGTTCTCTCAATAAATCCATTTATTGATGCGCTGTGTGGGAAGTGGCGCCGTTTTGTTGAAACCAAATGTCGCCGAGATCACGAGCTTCAATTTCAGGCATCAAATAGTCGGTTATCATGGCACGATGACGGTCGCCATTGACGGTTATGTTCTCACCGGCATCATTTTTGAAGAAATATGGACCGATGATTCCACCGGCCCACAAACCACACCAAACCGTTATATTTTCTCGATGAAGTGGCAGCTCTTGAATCTCTTCAGGATGCTGGGTCTCAAGATGGGTGATGGTGCTGCTAATAGTACGCTCAGTAGGCCGATTATGTTGACCATAAGTTGAGCGAAGTGCACGAAACACATTCTTCACAGAACGTGAATTTTCGTAATGAAGTTGAACGATTTGTAAACGTTGTTCAGGCGTAAGTCTTTCCATGATGAAATGCCAAACAATACTAAACAAAAATAACATGACAGCATGACACGACTCATACGTGATCTGTCAAAAAAAGGCTATTGAAAAAAGTATCTCTACTTGGATCACCCGGTATAAGGCCTGATTTCTGTATGACTAGTTCTCACTTAGAAGCAATAGTTTTGTGGGTTTTAAATAGTCTATTATTAACCTGATTCCTTGTATCTTTCACTTTTATGCGTCGTGGTAAATAGTGAATGTTCAGAAAAATTAAGAAACTAATGGATGGTTTTTCCAGTATTTCGCGTTACCGTTAGTCCTGAAACATCAGGTAGAAAGTGACATACTACAGCGTGTTTAATCAGCGGTTCGTAAGTTTACACAGCAACTACCCATATCGGTCACCACTAAACTTTAAACATAATCTATCTATACCAGTAAGATAGTAGGAAAATAAAAAAAAAAAAAAATACACGAAATTAAATTAAAAGCCCACAACAATTCAAGAGCTGTACTATTATTGAGTAAACTGTATATTAAAAGTATTAATTTTACTAAACAGCACATTAATCGAGAGAATTGGAAAAACTTTTTAAATCCAATACAAATTTGAGTTGTTCGGATGGGAAACATACAAAAAGAGAGTTTGACACCACATATACATAAGAAGCAATGAAGACAATTATAGTCGGTCTAGAACAACTATACGATACCCTATAGCATGCGTTTAGAGACCCAATCTCTTAGGTCCAACATATTTAATATAGAAAAGAAGCAAGTCAAATTTGAGTGGCATTGTTATTAATTTTTTTTTGCCTTCGGATATGAAAAAGATCATATCGGATGTTATATTTATATGGGTACTAGGTCGAAAAATAGACAGATCCTGACCATATTTAGTAAGGTCACTTACTTTTTGCAAGACATTTAAATACCAAATCTGGGAAAATCTGTGGAATGTTTTTTTTTTTTTTTTTTTTTTGATAAATTGAAGTATAGATCGGGAATCAGCTTCATATGGGGACTATGAGTAAGAACTGTTTGATAGGTGTTTTTTTTTAACTACTGATAAATGGATATAATAAACATACACAAACCCAATTTTTCCGATGATAATTTTTCTTTATGTTAATTTGGATATTATGGTAATTTAAGTCGATCTTATAGGGGTCATTTGTGTGGGGACTAGGTCTGAAATCGCTGCATGATTTTCACAAATTTCAATGGCGTTTGTCGCATGGCGGATAGAAGCTTATACACCAAAGTTAATCAAAATATATTCATATTTATGATTTATATAAACGGACATCGCATATTTTTTTTGCACATTTTCACCAAAATGCCCATTTGTTGAACTTTTTCTATAGATATTTACACGAATCATTAAATCTATACTAATATAATAAAGAGGTACTGTGTGTTTGGTTGTTCGTAGGAGATAATCTCCGTAATTAATCATCTGATCTTAAAAACGTTGGTTCGTATTTAGAAAGGTCCTTAAGGATGGAGAGAGGCTATAAATTTTTTTGATATTTTTAGTCGGCTTGGCATCTCCCATATAAAATGAGTTTTTAATATCATATATGACAGATAGAGCTTTGAAAATTTGTTGGATGTCACCTATTATTTATATTAGTAGCCCTGCCGAAAATGGGCGAGATCGGAGGAGTGGATGTGGTACCTACCATACAAAGCAATAATTCAATATCATATACTGTGACAGATACAGCTTTGGAACTTTGTCTGAGCTCATCTATTATTAATGTAAGTAGTCGGACAAAAAATGGGCATGGCACCGCCCATATAAATTAAATATAAATTGTCATTTACATATCTGGTGTACTGTAATAGTGAGAGCCTTGGGACTTTGCATGAACCCAAAAGTTATTCAAGTGATTAGTCGTATAAAAAATAGGCGTGATCCGTGCAGTGGGCGTGGCACCGCCCATATTAAGTAAATACATATTATCATATAACTGGTGCACTATAAAAGGGAAAGTCTTTAAACTTTGCACGAGCCCATCAAATATTAATATGAGTAGTCGAGCAAAATATTGGCGGGATCACACCAATGGGCATGGCACTCCCCATGCAAACTACTTATTAAAAGTCATATATCTGGAGTACTGTAAAAGTGAGAGCCATGAGACTTTTCAATAGCCCATAAGTTAATTATGTGATTAGGCGAACAAAACCTGGGCCAGATCGTAGCAGTGGGCGTAGCACCGCTCATACAAAGTAAATATATAATATCATATAACTGGTGTATTATAAAAGGGAAAGCCGCGACACTTTGCAAGTGTTCATCAGATATTAATGTGAGTAGTCCTACATAAATCGGGAGGGATAGTGGGCGTGTCACCTATACAAAAAAAATGAAGGACTACGAAAGCGACCGTCTTGAAACTTTTGACAAGTACATTAATTATTAATGTGAGTAGCCGTGGAAAACTGAAATTCAAAAATCGCCAAAATTAAAAATCGCCAAAAACGAAATTCGCGAAAAATAAAAATTGCCCAAAAATCAAAATCAAAAATGGGCAAAATCAAAATCTCTAAATCAAAAATCGCCAAAATAAAAAATCGCTAAAACGAAAATGCCAAATGATATTCTAAATTCAAGGCCAATAGTTAATTGTTGCCAGATTTAATTTGAGAAAACCATGTTCTTCTCATGGGCAGCTATATGTACCTTGCTTCAGAGTAGGAACGCCGAAAAATTTTATAATTGTTGCGTCGAATGAAGAAACAAAAAATATTGCATATCAGCAAGCATAAAAATAAAATAATCTAACCCATAAAAACAAAGTTTTTATTAAAACTCCTTCTTTCCTTATGCATATGAGTTTTGAATATTTCCGTGTGTGACTATCTTAAAATTAATCTTTGGCCACAACAAGTCTATGGACAAAGTTTCAGATCGATTGGATGAGGGGAAGTGAGGTTTTAATCTCTCTGTGACTATGCGTGACTATGCGTGACTATGCGAGATTATGTCAAAGTTATTCGTTTTTCACATCAAGTCTATCGACCAAGTTTCAGATCAATTGGATAAGGGCGAATGGGGATGCCCCACGACAGACAGACAGACAGACAGACAGACAGAGTATGATTTAAATGAAAGAGTTTCAAAAATATAAACTAAATTCAATAATATATTTTAATTGCATAACATAAAAGTTGATTATGAAATAAAACATGTCAATAAGTCTCGGTAGGTCGTAGCGAAGCCTCCCGCGCTTCGCTACTAGTTAATAATAAAATGACATCGATTTTTTATATATTTATTGAACTTTATTTCATATACATATATTATTTTTTTAAATTTTTTTGTAGTCATCTATAATATTAATAGGCTAGGCGATTTCTTGTGACCGATGTTTTGTTATACCGTTTTATCCCGATTTTGAACAAACGTATATTATTTGAAATGTATTTATTTTTAGCCATTTTTCAGATTTATAGATTTTTAAATTATTTCCTTTCTTTTGAGTAAATTGCACTTGAACTTGCTACTAACACATACATAAAATTGTACAATGCTATGTGTGCGTTTATTAAATTTGTTGATGTGTTTGTAATAAAAATGAGTTGGTTTTTTGTGTTGATTTGTGAATTGGCTATAATTGATTAGCATACCTTTAGGGTCTTTATTTAATGAAAAAATAAAATTTCCGAGAATTTGCACCCGAATTTCGAGGCCTGGAATCTGCTATTTTCAATTAATTTTAGTATTTGAAAAAATTTGGTTTTTAGCACCCATTTTTAAAAATACTTTTCCCTTATTTTTGCTTCCTCTATAACATATCATAGTTTCGCAGCGTTCTAAGAATTCCACCCCGAATACCTTCCTCATAAGTGTTCTGTGTGTTTTTATTATTTACCTCTAAACAAATGTGTAATTCGAAGAGATTTTCGAAAAGTTCAAAGTAAAGTTTACAAAAAATAATGTGCAAAAGTTGAACTAAATTACATCCAAATGGACGTTGGTCAGTAGTGGTCAGATGTAGTCAAACTGTATAAATCATATATCGCTAGCTCAAATGTTATGAAATCTTTAGATGGAGATATTTTATAAAAATGATTCTGCTATACATTTTAAAGTCGTTGACTATTCCCCAGCGACTGTTAAAAAGTCGTTTTTTGGTGTTTGAAATTTAAAAAAAGTTTTTCTTTTGTTTCTTTTGCTATCTTGTACTGAATGACGTGAATAGGGAGTTAAATTGCTTCAGAAAATGTTGGGGAAATCGCTATAAGTAAAATAAACACGGTAGTTCTTCTTTGCTCAAGTTGTATATAAAGTTGTTTTTCGGGGCATTTTTTTACACATGTTTTAGAACTATTTGCATTTTTTATTATTTACTATTTGCATGTGCAGGCCCATTGGCATGATAGCCAACGATATTTTCTTTATGGTGAACATATGACATGCATATGTATCTATGCGAGAAAGAACAGTCATTTAAAAAAACTCACCCACAAAATAATGTCGAACGCAACTTAACTTAACTAAAATATGCAAATGTATCCTTAAATAAAAATTGCAAAAACAACTATATCCCTTTAAAACCAAGTGTGGACATAAGCAAAAGTGATGCCATATACTATCGTGTATGCGATATTTGTTCGTCGTTCGGTATGTGTGTGTGTGGGTGTGTGTCTGTGTTTGCTGAGGGATATGGATATGGAGGAAAGTCCTTCTTTTCGTTGTACGTTTGCTATTTCGAATTGCTAGTTACAAATGTAATGCATGCATTTTCAGTTGGAGCTTTGTTAGTTTGAATAAAATACATTTTATATCATCACATTTCTGCTGCCAGTAATTTTGGCTTTAAAGTTGGTAAGAACTTTCGTAAAGAGTTTACACAGCTCAAATTTTAAGTAGAAAGGGACATTCAAAGCCAATGTATCTGATATGGCTTTATGTGACAACAGCAAGAGAAAAAACCCTGAAAAACTGGATTTAACATGACATCAAAATTAAAAGTTAAACATAAAAGAGAAATGCTTTTTATATATTACCATGAACAACACACATTTATATAAAATTATATATGTATAGATGTATGTATTTATGGGCACTTACATACATATACATATAGTAGAGTGAACAGAACTTGCTGAAATAATAGAAGCTTTTTATAAGCAAAAATGCATATAAAAAAAAGTGTTATCAGAAACGACATATTCATTGTTGCCACCTAGATTCATACACATCTAATATTCATTTACTGATGCATAATTAATTGCAATATTTTAATTTTAAAAAGCTTTTTATCGCTAATATACGAGTAATAATGAACTAATAACACCATGCAACAAAACAAAAAAGGATAACCATTATATTATTATATGGTCGGGGTATAATGACTTCGTAACTACCAAAAATATTTGAGCTAGACCCATGTTTTATTATACCGATTTAGCGATATCCATCCGTCCGTCCGTGCGTCTGTTGGTGTCTGTGTGTCCATGAAAACCTTGTAATCAAATGTCAATGTCGTAAATATCAATATAAATTGATGAAATTCAATATATATGATAGACCGATATCTGTCCATCCGTCTGTGTGTCCATGTAAACTTTTTAATAAAATTACAGGTCGCAAATAAGAATATATATTAGACAAATTCTGTTGAAATTGGAGAAAATCGATGCATGTTCAGGTCTAGTCGCCATACAAATGACCCCTATGAGATCGACTTAAATTACCATAATATCCAAATTGTCATACAGATTCTGTCAAATAGGGTTTGTGTATGTTTATTATATTCATTAATCACTAGTCTAAAAATAAACCCTATAATTCTTAATCATAGCCCCTATATAAAGCTGATTCCCTTCTTCACTAAAATCTTTCAAAAAACAAAAATATTGCACAGATTTTACTCAAATTTGATTCATACATGTTTTTGCAAAAAATAAGCGACTTTTGAAATATGGTAAGGATCGGTCTATTTTTCAACCTACACCCCATATAAATATAGCATCCGCTAAGAACTTTTTAAGATCTTCAGGCAAAAAAATAATAAAAATTCCAATCAGATTTGGTTTGTGCTAATTTTCTATATCTAATTAGGTGGACCAGTTCTCTTAGCGCATGGTATAGGTATCGCATAGTCGGCCTAGATTGAGTATGATTTTCCTATTTCTTGAAGGATATTGTCTTCTGATAAGAAAAGTAGTTGATATTTAAAATTCAATGGGTACTTTTTTTAATTCGGGATTTTGGAAGAGGATGCTCCGCCTATGTTATCATAGCTTGGGAACTCTTTTACCCATTTTGTTATAAAAAACATTCAAATTTTTTCTTTAAATTACCGCTACGTTCTACTAATAAATATTTATTCCTTTTATGCAATTTCGAAGTTAGTCAAATTGAAATGAAACAAATTTTTTTGCGCAAAGCTAATTTTTTTTATTACATAAAAAAATAAAAATGACATGACATGAAACTTTTTGTTGCCACATACCATGGAAATCTATGGGTAAATGTTAATTTTATTCCTAATAAATTGTAGGTCTCCCATTTTTTTTTTCGTTCCATAATCCCTGATAATGTTGACCCATGGGCCATAACTTTGGTGAAATCGTTCACCATGCTAGTCAATGACTTCACCATAGAATTTCAATTTCGATTTTTTTATAGTTAGAAGACTATAACCCGTTAAAAAATAATATAGTGGTTGCCATAAAAAATTTACATTTTGTTGCATAGTGTAATCTGTTGAAAATATAATTTACTCAATAATGGATATTAAATTTGTCCAAACGTAATTTTGATTTTGAAAACTATCATTGAAATGACAATTATGTGAGTTAGCTAATTGAGGTTTGGTATTTAGGAAAATAAAAAAATTAAGAATAAATGGATTTATAATTACAAGCTGTGCCCAGCCCTCAAAGTTCGGGTGCACTAATAATCAAAATTGACTGTGTTTGACAAAACAACAAATCATTTAGAACCACAATAAATTAATGGGATTTTCTTTTTGCAGTTACAAATTACAATCGCAATGAAAACTAGACAAAAATTTTAAAATTGTATATAAAAATTTGCACTAAATATATTTCGAAAGTAATTTCTTTCTGATTAATATCCGGTTCGCACAAACCATAGCGAACCTTAATAAAGCATTCCTGGTCTTAACATATCATTTCTAATAATATTAGCCTTCTTGTAAAATTTTTTATTAGATACATATATAATATAATTGTTTTATAGAGATCTATAGAACGATGTACATGTCCTTAAACATGTCCTTTCAAAAAGTGTAAGTTTTTCCTTGTTTAATGGTGATAAGTTAAACCATATGGGACAGCCATATATTATTATGGGTCTTATTAAGGACTGATATTTTATTTTTAGATCTCACATATTTAGAATAAAACAGTGACTTATATATAAAGGCGGCATTTCTTGCTTTTGTAATTATTTCCTTAACGTGTTGATTACAAGTATTTACCTATTTCCCTATTAGGAATGTTACAATTGAACGAAATTCTTTCAAGTATTTTCTAATATTATAGTGAATTTATCAACTGGTGGTCCGAGGAGAATTGTTTGACAGTTTTAAGCGTTTATTCTCACATTTCAATTTGTTGTGTAACTTTCAACTTTATTGTAGTGTTTATGGAAATTTTCATTAATATTTTGGATTTTATCATCAGCGTGGTATATAATAATGTCATCTGCGAATTTTATCATATTATGTATTTCTGATAAAAGTTTCATTATATAGAAAATGGAGTGTTTATAGTTCCATTAAAGATCATAAATAAATTATGAAATCTTTCTTGCTTATTATACTTTATATTCATATCATTTGATTTAAAGGAAAATTGTATTGAAGTAATTTATATATAAGACCAGGTATCCTTATACTGTCGTATGCTTTTTTCATGTCAATAAGGCAATCACCCGTGCAATATTTTTCATTACAATTCCAATTTATAAATAACAAGATGTAACCCGGTGTGCTGCGCTACCCCTGCCCCCCGAATCGTAATGAAAAGGCTCACGCAAAGTCCCAAGGCTCTCACTATTACAGTAATTCAGATATATCACATTTAATGTTAAGTTTATATGGGGGTGCCACGTGTATTTGTCCAATCCCGCCCATTTTTTTGTCTGACTACTCACGTAATAATAGACCACCTGAAACAAATTTGCAAAACTCTCTCTATCATAGCACTTAATATGATATTAAAAATTTTCGTTGTATGGTAGGTGTCACGCCCACTAAAAATATTTAAAAAAAAATACAGCCCGCAGCACTTAACATATCCGCAGTAAGACTCTGTGAAAATTTCAGGAAGATCAGATGAGTAGTTACGGAGATTACCTCCTACACACATTACCACTTTATTATGCTTGTATAGATTATTATAGTATAGATTTTTTTATTTCGATACCTGCTGATATACAATGTTTTTTGTTTTTGCATTTGGTACAGCAATTATCAAATTTTTCGGCGTTCCCACCCTGGAGCAAGGTACATGTAGCTGCCCGTGAGAAGAACATGGATTTTCCAAATTAGATCTGGCAGCACTTAACTATTGGCCTTGAACTTAAAATATCATTTGGCAATTTTTCTTTTTAGCGATTTTTGATTTTGCCCATTTTTTCTTTTAAAGATTTTTGTTTTTTGGCCGATTTTTATTTTTCGCGATTTTTGGGTTTGGCGATTTTTGATTTTGGCGATATATTTTCCACGACAATTCAAATTGATAACAAATGTACTTGGCAAAAGACTGTCGCTTTCGTAGTATTTCATATTTTTTATATAGAAGGTGCCACGCCCATTAATTTCATTAATATCTGATGGACTCGTGCAAAATATCGAGTCTTTCCCTTTTATAGTACACCAGCTATATGATATTAGATATCTACTTTGCATGGCGGTGCTACGCCCACTGCTTCGATCACGCCCATTTTTTTTGTACGACAAATCATACAAAGAACCTATGGGCTCACGCAAAGCCACAAAGCTCTCTTTTTTACAGTACTCCAGATATATGATATTAAATAGTTACTTAGCACGGGGAGTGCCACGCCCATTGGTGTGAACCCACCAATTTTTTGTCCGACTACTCATACTAAGATCTGGTGGGGTCGTACAAAGTGTTAAAGCTGCTCTTTTTAGTACACTACTTATATGATATCATATCTTTACTTTGTACAGGTGGTACCACGCCCACTCCGATCACGCCCATTTTTTGTCTAACTAATCACATGAATAACTTATGGGCTCACACAAAGTCCCAAGACTCTCACTACTGCAGTACTCGAGATATATTGCATTTTATATTTACTTTGTATGGCAGCTGCCACGCCTATTGGTCAGATACTGCCCATTTTTTGTCCGACAAATAATTGTCACATTAATAATAGGTGACATTAGAAAAATTTGAAAAGCTCTCTCTATCTCATTTCCGGCATAGCTGCTAATATTAACAATATGTGATCTCACACAAATTTGCAAAGCTCTCCCTATCATAGTACTCAATATTAAAAATTTACTTTGTGTGGGAGGTGTCACGCCCACTAAAAATAAAATTCGAGTGCAAATTCTAGGAAAATTAATTTTTTATTTCAATTATAAATTTTTGTTGAACACACGGATGATATGTAACTGAATTTGGTAATAAATAATTTTATAAGAGCCTAAAGGTATGCTAATCAATTTTAGCAAAGTCACAATTCAATACAAATTTAATAATCACACACATAGCATTGTATAATTTTTTTTGTGTTTTATGTGTTGTATGTGTTAAATGCATTTAATTTAATAACTAAAATTTTTATATCGGTCACAAGAAATCGCCTTGCCTATTAATATTATAGATATCAGCACTTTTTAATAAAGATTCCTCATTCGTGTTATTTATACCCCACAACACTATGTGGTCAGGAAGTAATGACATTGTGATGATGTTTGTAACTACCAAAAATAGTTGACCCAGACCATTCTTTTATGATACCGATCGACTCAGAATCTTTTTTTGAGTCGATTTAGTGATGTCCTCTGTCCGTCTGTCCATATGTGTGTCCATGTAAATTTTGTAATCAAACTACTATATCGCACCTGTATCTCTAAAGTGAGTCAACTCAAAATTTTTCAATTTTCATATCTATCCACTGTAAAATTCTTACGTCGATTTTTCTAGTCTTACGCAAAAAAAAAATACAGTTGTAAGCTTCTTTGTGTTATAAGAGTAGCTTCTTTAGAATCCACTAAAAAGTCATATTTTGAGTTGCACCCAAAAAAACTTGTAATTTTTGATGATCACTGAGAAAATCGCAAAAACAACTACTCTTGTATACTTACTATTTCCAATTCTTTACAATGAAACAACTGTTTTTAAATTTTATAGTAAATATTTAAAAAAAACCGTTTTTGTCTCTACTGAAAATTTGTAAATTTTGAGTTGACTACCTTTAGAGGTACAGGAGCGATATAAACATATTTTTATTAGATTTAGTATATAAGCTTCCATCGGCCATTGGATAACCGCTGTTAAAATGGGTGAAAATTTATTCATATTCAGACCTTATCCCCATACACACGGCCCCTATATGATCATCAAACTTTCATAATATTCAAACTATCATATAGATATCGATTAAATAGGGTTTGTTTATGTTTATTGCATACATTAATCAATAATACAAAAATAAAACCTATAGGAGAATTCTCAGTCATAGCCCCCATATGAAAATAATTCCCGATCTTCACTTAAATCTAATAAAAATAGAGTACAGATATTTCTCAAATTTGGTTCGCATATGTTTTTGCAAAAATCGTGACCTTACTAATGTAGGTCTGGATCGGTCAATTTTTTGGCCTAGTCGTTTTATAAATACTAGCAGATTCCAGCACCCGAAATTTGAGTACCATTTCTAGCCAGCTTTATTTTTCAACATAGCCAATTCACAAACCAACACTTTTATGGTTTACTATTATTGTGAATGAAGATAGCAAACTTATTAACAAACACATTAACAAACTTTAAATGCAATTTACTCAAAATAAAGGAAAAAATTTAAAAATCTGTAAGACTGCAAAACGGCTAAAAAGAAATACATTTTAAATAATTTACGTTTGGTCAAAATCTGGATAATACGGTAGAACAAAACAATGGTCACAAGAAATCGCCTAGCCTATTAATATTATAGATATTATTTTAATCCGATATGAAGTTTTTCATATCCGAAAGCAAAAAAATTAATCACTCAAATTTGGTTTATGCTTATTTGCTGTACCTAATTAGTTGGATCTAAGAGATAGGGTCTCTAAAAGCATGGTTTAGGGTACAAATTTCTTAATTGGTTTATATTGCTAATGTTGATTGAGGTCGATCAAAATTACTTTTTGATTTTCTGCGCTTCGATTACTAAATTACTAAAGTTTGTTTCCAATATAAAGTTAACATTAATGATCTTCCTGATTAACTTATATTTTACCTTAAGTAGGTTTATTTCTGATGACCCACATCATCATCATATTTGCAGTCTATTGTGCTTTTATATTAATGATTCTTTATTTCAATTTTATGCTTATAGTCATATCGCTCTTTATCGACATATATAAATTACAGCTTTAATGATAATTAATAAATAAATATAATTTGTACTTACACTGATATTATGTTCACTTAATACTGTAAACGTCTCTTGAATTTCTCGAATTTTTATTTCATGTGTTAGAGTTGTCGATTGAATTGTACCGATAGTTTGCATAACCAATTTAAAATCCTTAAGTTCCTTCGTAGCTCTGTTCAGATTTTCACTGAGGACCTTTAGAAAATAACAGGAAAACATGGAATTGTTAGAAAAAACAAACTAAAATAAAATAAAAGGAAGGCAAGTAAGAAAGATATATACGAATTCTAGATATCCTCTACCATGGGTTTAAACAAATTGGCTGGAGTAAATACATGAAACATAACAAAATGAAAGTGATCCTTATAATATCGTTGGAGCAAAATTGATCCAAATCGTCAAATTTAAAATTAATTGGGATATGTATGTATAAGCTAATTTTTCCATATATTGCTTTAAGTGCATATATTTATTTGCATATTTTTTTTATTCAACATGATTACATTTAATTTATTCATACATATATTCTATTTAAATAGAGAAATTTTCTATAGCTATTACATTCATAAATATCTATCCGAAACAAAAAATTTGCAATTACAATGATATCGATTTGTAGTTGAATATTTTTGCATATTGATCTTTAAATGCTTGATTTTGGCTATTTTCATAAAAACACTCAGTTATTGTACTTTTTTCTCAAATATACTTGCATTTAAAAAGCATCGTTTTCGCATGTTTCCATAAATATGCTCAGGCATTAATTTATAGTTAGATATTTTGCTTCAAATTCATGTTTTTATAATAGGTAAATTTTTGCTTATTTCCATCAAAATGTTAATTAATGAACTTTTGTGCTTAAATTGTGTTGGAAAATAGCTAAACGAAAAAAATACATAATACTTAAAGTGAGATTGAGAAACTCAAATTAAAATCTTTGCTAAGTTTCTTCGTTTTATATAAAGTAATATTTTGGAATATATTCCCAATGTTAAAAAAATGGCATAGTTCAATTATGTATAGTTGTCAATAACTCTGAAAGATTTTGAATATTTAGATATATGAATTTTTTTAAGAATTATAAAATAAATGAACGACTTCTTCAGCTATAGAGGTATAACTAAAGGTGTCGTATTTGAGAAACTCATGTCCGTAAAATATTGTCATATTTAATAACATAAACTGCATTATTTATATATGCATATATTTTGTATGTAGTGTCATAACAATTTTGTGTTTCTTGTTAAGTTTTAGACTACACACACACACACACACACACACTTACTTTTATTTCCAATCGCATTTCGTCCATCCTTACTATAGTTCTCTGTGCCAATTTTTCACCCAGTTTCGAACACCATTCTTGAGCATGTTCGCAAATTGTGTCCAGTAATGGTTTTATATTTATGCGTATACACTGGACATCGTAATATGTTGGCAACTGTTCCAATTCTTCCTTGATATTTGCAAAAAATGTAAATTTCTCGTCAAGTTGCACAAGTGGAACACCACGATCCAAATACTTTTCGCAAATTGCTTCCTTATCGTATGCCCACAGATTGAAATATTTTTTAAATCTGTAAGTAACATGAAGACGTTGAAACTAAACGAAATTCAAATTCTTTTTACACTGAAAGAATTTTGTGCATTGTGTGTCGAACGAGGTACGGTGTAAATTTAAAAACAAAAATTAAATATATCAAATTCTAAAAATCATTTATTTTAAACTGACTGTATTTTAATCGATCGATCGCTAACATCAATAACTATGAGGATGAATAAAAATTTTATACTTCGTATAAAACCAGTATCAAATTGGCCTTTATTAAATAAAATAAGAAAATAAATTTTTGTACAATTTTGGATAAAAAATAAAGAAAAATGAATTTAAAAAATTTAACGAAAGTGTACTTCAGCACACTTAAAATATTTTCGGTTTTATATTTTTTTTGTGATCCCTCTAGTATAAAGGTTTTATTGAGTCTCAATGACGAAATGGCATCGAATTTTGCTTTCTGGACGGGCATTGAGTTCAAAGTTCAAAAATGCATTTATATGTAAAAATTATCAAAAAAAAAAAATCATTTTTCACAAAAATGTTGATATTAATAATTGCGTTTCAATTAAATGTATAATATTAATAAGCTAGGTGATTTCTTGTTACCGATGTTTTGTTCTACAATTTTATACCGATTTTGACCAAACGTATATTATTTGAAAGGTATTTCTTTTGAGCTGTTCACCAGATTTACAGATTTTTTAATCTTTTCTTTTATTTTGAGTAAATTGCATTTAAAGTTGCAACTAACACATACATAAAATTATACGTATGCTATGTGTGTTTATTAAATTTGTTAATGTGTTTATTAATGAGTTTGTTATCTTCATTCACAATAATAATAAGCCAAAAAAAACTGTTGGTTTGTGAATTGGCTAAGTTTAAAAATATAGTTGCCTAGAAATTGCGCTGGAATTACGAGCGCTGGAATATGCTAGTATATATTATTAGTTATATTTTCGTAGATATTAAGTAGTTGTATTACTTGGCTGGTATCTAACAATCATAATTTAATATTATTTTGTATAATTTTTCTTTCCAGAGCTATTTAATGTGCAAACACGTGTTAAAAGTGTTAAGTTAAATTAAGTGCATATGAAGTTATCGGAAGATAAAAATTACTGCGATCTATTATACCGGATACCAAGCTCAAATGGTAAGTGTTCCTAAATCATATTAGATTAGATTTAAAAGAAAAAAATTATTCAAATTCTCGAACTGAGAAAGCAATTGCTGAAATTCTCCAATTGATAGACAGAAAAACAGGCTAAAGCTACAGCAACAACAAAATTTTAAAATGATACAGAATATTGTTTCAATAAACTTTTACAATTTGAGGGGCTTATTTTAGTATTGGTATAATTCTTTAAGCTGAGTTATAAAAGATTTGTCGTCTCCACGTTTTAAATAATGTTAACCATAATTTTTTTTAAATTTGTTTGTTGTAGTCGTCATTACGGGCTGTTTAATTTATTTGCGATAAAAAAATATTCATAGTTATTACAAAAATGTAGTTTTTCTTATAAAGAATCGAACCTCATCTATAACTCAAATTTATTTTATTTTTTTTATTTTTCATTTCCATTTATTGCAACATAATTATAAATACCCACAATAATTTAATATCTTATAATAAAGAGATCAACTTATTCATAACTTTTCAACTTGAACTTTAAAAATTTACACTAGCAATATATTAACAAAGATTAATTTAGAAGATAGGGAAAAGTTAAAAAAAAAACCAATTATTGAAAAAAAAAAAAAAATCATAAGAGAAAGTTTTCGCAAAATATAGCAGAATTTTATTTCCCAACCAATAATAAGGGTTTCGTCTAGTTTACTAGAACAATGCATTATTTTTAGGTATTTACTTTTTTTTAAATATGCCAAAATTCAAAGTTTGGCCTCGGCAAGGAATGGGTTAACGTTATTCGATTTATTCCGAATTTTAGGGACGGATAAGGTGCATATTCGGTTATAATAATTTAAGCAACGCTTTTAAAAAAACAACAGAAGTACTGAATTTTTTGAATAAATTGTCTTTTATTAGCTTGGGGTCATATGTGGGCCCAATGTGAAAAGTGTTAATGGGCTCATATTATTTTTTTCCTAAACCTTGGGCTAGTAAGATAAAATATAGTATTTAAAAGTAGGAACTGATTAATTTTTGATATAAAGAATTTAGAAAGATTACATTTACCGAATATTTCACAAAAATCCCATTTTTCTCGAAATCTGCAAAAATAAAATCCTTGTCAAAAAAATTCTGACGTAGGGATTTACATAAAAATTCACATTGTTAATCTCTAACATGTATTTAACAAAACTTTAAAGTGGCAGTCCCATTGTTTTGAATTTTGTTTAAGAAAATTTTGTAAAACTTGAAAAAGGAGTTTTCAAAATTTTATAAAAAAAATTTCCCATCTTCAGTTTCAATGCGCAATAGGTTAATAAAACAATACTTTACATCTGAGTACTTATAAGTAAAAATTTTGGCTTTAATCAATTTCTCAAATATGAAAAAAATGCCATCAAATTTCACGATTTTGAAATTTTACAGGTTTTTGAAAAGATAATTTAATACTGATATTGATTCATATAACAACTTGTCGGAAAAATTAAACTATTGAACGAAATTTTCGTAAAATCTGAAAAAAGTCATATTTTCCCCATATAAACACATTTGAAATTTTCAACCGATTTCCGGTGGGACTTTTCTTTATCCGATTATCCCCAAACTTCATATTTATTAATTTTTATATAGAAAGGATACAAACTCTAATGTATACGCTTTTGGAGCAAAATGTACAAACACCATAACAACAAAAACAACGACAACAATTGCAGCTATGACACGCAAATTATAAAATTAAGAATAACAAGAACATAGAAAAATCATATATCTTCAAGTGTTTCTTTATATTTTCAATGAAATCTCGGGACCTATTAATGCAATTTTGATAATTTTAAAAAGCGGCCTGCTCAGCAGATCAGTGAACAATTTCCATTAAAAATAAATAAACTTAGCTCATCCATTGACGGCACTATCGTGATTTACACAGGCGGACAGACGGACATCTCTATAATAACTCCGCTTGTTATAAGGATCAATAATATATATACTTTATGGGACTCGGAAATGGAATGAGAATGTTATGTTTACCCTCTGCACACTGGTTTTGAGGGTATAAAAAGACTTTTTATTTAAAATGAAGTTATTATATTTATTTCGATTCTTATCCCAAACTTTAAATTTACCATGTCGATGATATTTTTTCGGGATATATCTTCTTAAAAAATTCGACGAATATTTGTTCTAACATAAGCATTTAGTAATTAATATATAGAAAATTCTCTAAAGTTTGAAATTTACCATATTCTGCTATGTTGTATTGATATTTATTAATTTTTGAGATTTTACAGCATTTTATATAAACCAGATATAAATATCGTTCTACTGCTGCTTCTCTTTTGGCCAGCTGTTAACTATATGAACACATTCTGTCGCTTACATTTGTTGGTATTATTTGCATTACAAGATTTGTTGATTTACTCCGTTTTTTTCTTATAAAGGGTGTCCCAGAATTCATGCAGGATTTCAATTATACAGAAAAAAAAAAAAATAATTTTTCTTTACATTGCTGTTTTTTAATGAGTCATGAAATACACAGGATAGTTTTATGGGTGTGGAATAACATATTGAGCAAATGGCCTCCGCTGCTTTGCTGGCGCCTAAACGTGT
Organism: Cordilura impudica; assembly: GCA_963682025.1. NCBI lineage: Eukaryota > Metazoa > Arthropoda > Insecta > Diptera > Scathophagidae > Cordilura > Cordilura impudica. Next base: position 5,449,648 of record OY821517.1, on the reverse strand, counting down.
CTTAATTTGTTGATACAGCATTGAATGTCCTCCTTCAATGCACTGCTGGTTGTCGACTTTTTGGGATAGATCTTTGATTCAAAATAATCCTATAAAAAGAAATCTAATGCTGTTAAATCAGTCAATCTAGGTGGTCCCTTTTGAACCGCAAAATGACAGAGTACACGACCGGGAAATATACCATGCAATTGAAACCACATGTCTTCCACATAGAGATCATCTACTTTAGGCAGAATGAGTTCTGTTATATCGCGATATCGACCACCAGTAACAGTCTCTGCTGGACAAGCCTCAGTTTCGAAAAAGTATGGTCCAATGGTTCCACCGGCACATAATCCGCACCAAACAACAACACGTTGTGGATGCATTTGTTTTTCAACAAACAAATATAGCTTTTCTGATCCCCAAAAGTGGTTGACGAAGGTAGACAGTTGACGTAAAATGAATATTCCGAGTATATTTTGTATAAAATTTTTGACCTGTAGTCGTCAAACTTTAATTATTTTTAAAATTTTCGTCAGCAATGAAAACGCGATATTTTATCTAACCGTACACTCAGACCTTGAAAGCTGTCGTTTTCATTTGGTTGAAACATGTTTCAAAAATGGCGGCAAATTCAAATCTTGCATTAATATTGGAACACCCTTTATATAGAAATTTGTTTTTCTACTTTGTGCTTAGCTGCAGTCAGATGTGTATGTGTTAGCATTTTATGGAAAACTATCAATGTTGTTCCTTGGTCGATAGTTGGTTATGTTAGATTGGTTTCATCATGTGGCAAACACTTTGTATAATATATATGGATGTACTTACATTCCCATGACAAAATTTAAATATGCAGTTTATGTTAGAAACTTACATTCATAAAATTTTATAGTTAAATTCAACTGGCTACACATGGCGGATTCCATATGAAACCGAACACATTTCTAGCAGTACTTTTCATAATTTGGCTGATGGTTTCCGATTTGAAAAATTTTAATCATATGTTTAGTATAGAAAGTGCAACCGGTATGCTTACGACTACATTAAATTTCATTTATAAATTAATTTAATGAACAGAATTTGATAGTTAAGGGGAGCACTGGGCTTAGAGGGCCTATATCTAAGTATAATCTGTTTTCATATTTTTTTTTTTTTTTTTTTTTTTTTAATAGTTATGAGATTTTGTAACTTGTACGACTTTCTAGCAAAAGAAAAACATTCACCGAAATTTATAAACCCACTTTTAGGCGGGGTAGGTATAACTCGTTCGATATTTAATACTTAGTTTGTTTGAAAACTGATTAAATACTTTTCAATCTAAATTAAGACGAATTATTAAAACATGTTTTAAAATATTTTTTGATGTCGACTTTTCCGACATTTTAAATCAAAATTTAAAAATTGTTAGTTGGGAACCTTACTTCCCCAAAATTAATCCACGAAAATCTTATAAATATTTTTTCTTAATAAGGTAATTTTTGGTCCTCATTTTCTTCCAAAACTCAATAAGATATATTTTTTGACTAAATATACGACGATCTTGAAAAAATAGAGTTGAAGAACTCAAAAATATTTTTTTCATTATTTAGCTCGTCAATTTGCATGGCTTGAGGGGTATTACTACAGATAATTAGAAACAAGTCGTTTTCCGGGGCAAGCTAATATACAGACGTTGAGTCGCAGTGAAAATTGTCCACCATTGAAAATTTTATTCCCATACCATGTACCCATATCCATACCAGTGTTTTCAATTATGCTGTAAATTTATGTTCAAATAATCAAGAAGTTATAGTGTTGGGTGATTTTAATATAAAAAATTTAACTTGGGTATCTATAATATTAATAGGTTAGGCGATTTCTTGTGACCGATGTTTTGTTCTACCGTTCTATGCCGATTTTGACCAAACGTATATTATTTGAAAGGTATTTCTTTTTAGCCGTTTTGCAGATTTACAGATTTTTAAATTTTTTCCTTTATTTTGAGTAAATTGAATTTAAAATTACTACTAACACATACATAAAATTATGAAATGCTATGTGTGTGTTTATTAAACTTGTTAATGTGTTTGCAATAAAAAGGAGTTTTTTGTGTTGATTTGTAAATTGGCTATAATTGATTAGCATACCTTTAGGGTCTTTATTTAATGAAAAAATAAAATTTCCTATAATCTGCACTCGAATTTCGAGGACTGGAATCTGCTAGTTTAGTTTTTGCCATTTAATATGAAAAATGATATTGATGAAGATGTAGTTTTTTCTTTTCTCACGATTTAAATCACATTAACTACTTTAACAAGTAAGAGTGTTAAATTCGGCTGTGCCGAATTTTTGATACCCTCCACCTGAGTATCGATAATAAATATAAAAAAATATTTAAAAAAGTAAACAATTTGTTAAATTTACTACCAAATTATTTCAGCAAATACACTGATTTTTTTTTTTTTTTAGCATTTTTGGAGGTATCTCCATATTTTAGACCTTACCTTGACACAGTGATGCCCGATTTAACCTATTTCAAACCCAACCTGCTCGTAGTAACGACAAACAATATTAATTTAACTTTACCCAGGTAAATGGTTTATTTTGTTGAATGACCGTAATTTCAAAAGACAGATAGACCGATGCATATACGGATATTGTATGGGCTCGAGTTGTTATAGGGATTAAGAATACAAATACTTTATGGGGCCGCAATTCATTGTTTAATGCGCTACAACAGAATACCAATAGTCACAATAAGGAATAATACTTTTCAATGTTTTGAGAGCTAAAAATTATGCGGTAGGTATTTCAGAATAAAAGTTTCTCAAAATCATGGAAATTTTTGGTTTGCCATATACCAGGAAAATGTGCTTTTTTTAAAAGGTGCTTTAAAAGAATTTACTTTTTTAAAAAAAATTTATTTAAAAAAAGTTATTTTATATAAAAGATCCTTGTTTGAGAAAAGGTATCATTCTATGCAAATTTACTTTAAGAAGAAAGTTATCATTATAAAAACGTACTTTTTAAAAAAAAAGAGTACTTTAAAAAAATACTTTTTGAGAAAATGGTCTTTTTAAAAAAGATTAGATTTTTAAGAAAATGTACTTGTATAAGGATATATGTTTTTTTAATGGTTATTTGTTAAGACAAAAAATTTTTTTTTTAATTTTAATGTTTCTGAAATTCAATTGATATTTTCTAATTTATAAGAAATCTGAATTCCAATTTTTAGAATTGTTATTTTCTTAGGTTTGAATGGAAAATTTAAAAGGTGCAATTTTGTATTTATGTCAATAGTAATGATTTAGTAATTATAAACAATTCTTAAATATTATATGTAATAGCAATCAGGTATTTTGTAGGTAAAGCAGAATAATAATTTTATATAACTATGTAGAATTGTTTTGAAAGCAAAAAAATCATAGATGAACTCGTCAACTCTATTTTGTAAACAAAACAAAAAGTTAATATGTGAAACTAATGGTCATATTTGTAAAAGAATAATGGAAAAGCGTATGAAATAAAAGACCAGCCCTGTGTATACTCTTAATATTGTTGTGTTTGATGTCTAATTGATAGTATTGAGATTCATGTTAAAATAGAAATAACTATTGCAAAGAACAAAAATTTTGGCGCCATCTACTGTGGCTTAGCAACACTGAGCAAAATTAAGTGACACTGTTTGTTGATACAAAAGAAATGTATTTTCCCTAAAACAAAATACATATTGGAGAATTTTATATAAATAAAATAATATAACGATTTATTTCTAACATGCGGTTATTATGAATACTTGCAAATTCCAGCCCTCGAAATTCTAGTAAATTTTATTTTTTCTTTAAATAAAGACCCTAAAGTATGCTAATAAATTATAGCCAATTCACATATCAACACAAAAAAGTCGTTTTTATTGCAAACACATTAACAAATTTAATAAAAACACTCATAGCATTGTATAATTTTATGTAGTGTTAGTAGAAATTTATTCAAAATAAAGGAAAAAATTAAAAAATCTGTAAATCTGCAAAATTGCTAAAAATAAATTCCTTTCCAATAATATACGCTTGGTCAAAATCGGGATAAAACGGTAGAACAAAACATCGGTCACAAAAAACGCCAAGCCTATGAATATTATTGATATAGAACTTGCAAATCAAATAATAAAACGTTTTGATTTTGAACATAAGTCTTATAAATTTTTAAATGTGTTTAACCCTAATAAAATTATGAAAAGGAGAATATATCTTTTATGGAAATTCTGAAAGAATCCCCAGCTTTATTTTGAAAAAGAAAAACAAATTTTAGGCTCTGAATTCAGAGAGTTAATATTTAAAAAATTAAAAAAGTTTTTGAAGTAAGTGAAATAAATTTGCAAAATTTTTGGCAAAATTTGCAGATTTAAAATGTGGAGATTCTACAGCTGCTATTTCCAGTGCTCTTAAAGTTTGTTCAACAATTTATGATCCTTCCACATTCTTCCTCAAATGTCAAAAGAATTTTTAGTCAAGTCAACCTAAATAAACAAAATTTCGATTTTCCTTTGAAAGATAAACATTAAAGGGAATTCTTTATTCTGAAGATTACTTAAAATTTTATAATTCAAACTGTTTTGATGCTGATATTCAAAAAGATTTACTAAATAGGTCAAACTTAAATATGTATGTATAAAATATATGTTCATACAAAAAATTAAAAAACATTTTTATGATCTTTAAAAACAATTTAGCCTAAAGTACAATATATCCAGCGCACGAAATTCGAGTGCAATTTCTAGGCAGCTTTTTTTTAACTTAGCCAATTCAAAAACCAACACTTTTATGGTTTATTATTATTGCGAATGAAGAAAACACACGTATTAACAAACACATTAACAAATTTAATAAAACACACATAGCATATGTATAATTTTATGTATGTGTTAGAAGCAACTTTAAATGCAATTTACTCAAAATAAAGGAACAAATTTAAAAATCTGTAAATCTGCAAAACGGTTAAAAACAAATACCTTTTAAATAATATACGTTTGGTCAAAATCGGTATAAAACGGTAGAACTAAACATAGGTCACAAGAAATCGCCTGGCCTAATAATATTATAGATATACATATATTTTAAGTTGACTTAATTTCATTTGTAAAACGTTTATTTTTATAGAAGTTTTGTTATTTTTTATTTTATAAACAATAGCTAGTTAATGCTGGATTGTTATATTTTGTTATGTTTTGTTAATAAAAATGTGGTTTATTGTATTTAAAATGAATATTTTTAATTTGCCGATTTTTTCCGATTTTTTTAAATTCAAGTGCCGATAGTGCTGTTTTTTTTAAATATGTCAATTTTTTATCAAAATCATCTGGCAGGCCTTATTCATGGTGTATTGGGTAAAGGTGTAAACTGACTATATTTTTTACTTCTTGCTATGATTGTAGTGATTTTGAGTAAATAAATGAAATGCAAATCAAAATAAGTTTTCAGATTTTCTTAATTCAAAGTAAGAGTATTATATTCGGCTATACCCAATTTTTGATACCTTCCACCTGAATTTTACTTTTACATTAATATCTGGATTTATTGCACTATTTACAACAATTGTAAAAAAAATATTTAAAAAAAAAAAATAATTTGATAAACTTAATACTAAAATAATAAGACAAAATTATTACCACACTGAATTTTAAAAATTTTTTAGAGATCACTCCATATTTTAGGTCATATCTTGGCACAATGAAGCGTGCTTTACATCATTTTGCATACTAACCTGCTAGAGTTAATGGCAAACAATATTATCCTAAGCCTATATCGGAAAGTAGTTTATTTTGTGCATAGGCGTGATTTCAAAATACAGACAGACGGACATTGCTATATTGAATCCAGTTGTTATAACGATCAAGAATATATACTCATTAAGATCATTTTTCTATGCGCTATAAATGGAATGACAAACTGTTATATACCCCCGCACAGTGGTGCAGATGTTATAAAAACATGCCCTTACGACTGGGTTCACTGACCTCAAATTTAAGAGTCTTTGAAAATTTCTTTTTCAAATTATGCCATGTTCCTTCTGTTGACTACCGATTTGAGTAAAGTAAAAAAAATTTATAACGCACTAGCTTTGTTGGTCTGCATTCCTCGTAAACGAGAAGTATTAGCTTTTAAAATGAGCACTTTCGTTTTGTGCTGCTTCTATAAATATGAAAGATATGTTCACTGTGGACTTACTTTATGATACATTTTTTCGCATCCTCTACCACTCTGTGTGCTATTTCTTGCATCTTAACAATTAGACCTATGATATTTTTGATCTAACAAAGAAACATTATTCATAGATAAGAGCTTTATTAACAATTTGAAAAGTCTTACCTTGGCAACATCTTCGTAAAATGAAAACGTGTACTTCATACCGGCAACGTTTTCTATGGGAGAGCATGGCAAACATGTACCATCCATCCAGCGAGTAAACATTTTTATACTGTTTAAGACGAAAGTTTGAAAACTGAAATAAAAAAAAAAAAAAAATCTGAATTCATACCGTCGCAAGAAGTCCTTAGCTGCTTGAATAATCGTAGTTTTGATTTCATTTGACGATGGTTCCAACATAACTTCTGATAACGTTAGTACAGCATTTACTTCGAACATTGGCTCATGACTCGTTAAACGATCGAAATAACATTCAAGATTTTTATAAGTAAAACTATGTGAGAAGAGTAAAAAAAAAAATTAAATGGTTGTGGCATCAGAATTTCTAGGCATAGCCACTCATCTTACTCTAAAATGCATTTGTATGCCTCCTGCTCCCAGTAAATGTAATAGTCTCTCATCTTTTCCGATCGGCCCGTAAATGTGCCCAATACTAAGCTTTCTAGTTTTACCAGCACGGGGCCCAAAGAATCGTAAATTTTCTTTATATGAGAACATTTTTCAGTTCTAGCCTGCTCCAGACGTTCCATAAAGTCGAGACAGTGGTAAATACCTGTACCGCATTCTCTTTTTTCACTCAATATGGATTCTGAAGATTCTTGTATGCGAATGATTTCCACCTTTGTTGCTACATCATGGCCGCTGTCCGCATCTGCATTCTCTTGGTTCGGTTTATGTGGCATCTGAGCTATATCGAACTGTATGTTGGCAGATTTTGATCTGTGTTCGATTGAAAAGATATTAAATTTTTTGATTTCATTAATTCGATTGCGTATATCAACACGAATATAATTGATCTGGGATACAATCGATTGTAGTTTGCGCATTAAAGCATTGACAGCTTCACAGTACTTTATAATGTTAAATGATTGCCATGTATAGCGCCCTACGCCAACTTGTATTGCAACCTCGGTTTCATAAAGATGATCTCGTAAAAAGTTGACCTAAAAATAAACAAAAGTCGCCTGGATTTACACATGTATTTGGTTAAGGTCAAAGTGCTTACCTCCGACAAAGAGAGTTTCTTTTGCAAAGCATTATAATTCCTAATCACAGCTGAAACAGCTTCAAAATCATTGAATAACATTTCTTTTTTCATAATCGCTGTTCTCAATACGCTGGGCAACTGAAATCCAAAATGTTCAAATTGCTGGCCCTCAAACATAATTTCAAAAATATCTGCAAATTCAATTATCACTTACAATAAATGCCTAAAAGTGCAAGTGTATCAAATTGGAACAAACCTCGTGATAAATTAACTGAAAATTTCATTTCAAACTCTACTAAAATGCGATCTCCCACTAATGTACGCCAAGTTGGCAGTCCTTCCTGTGATGATGATTTCACCAATACTAAAAGAAATTTTTAAACAAATAAGCAACATTTTTATTATTATTATTATTATTATGCATTTTATGATGGTTACTCTAATTATATGATATTCCAATTTTTCAATGTTGTATGTTTATTATTCAACTAAAATCGTTATCACTTTTCATTTTGTTTCCTTTCAAAAGCCTCTTTCCAATTTCAAGGAATGCTTTTTCTATCTTCCAAAAGTGATAGAAACGAAAAATTTAAACGCAAAAAAACAGTAAAAAATTACTAAGCTTTGGGTCATAAATATAAGTAAGTCCACAAAAGAAATATCCGCATCGAACCTACTTGATGAAAAATCTATCATTTCAGCCAAGTGATGGTTTTGGGGGGTCAATCATAAGCATTAGAGTTTACTTATTGTATTTAAGGATAGTTCATTTCACAAATTTTTATGTACTTATGCATGTATTTTCGAAAACTTTTATATTTTCTTTTTCGTTTCGTTCGTTTTTGATTCTCTAAAGAGGTACGCTTCACTGAAACCAATAAATTCCATTAAATATTTCCTCAATCACAGCGTGAATTTTTTGCTTTCCTCCAGTCATAAAAACAAAAGAATTTGCCCAAATAAAAAGCCTTAACCTAACTTAACAATAATCATTATTTTTTGTAGATGTATTGGTAACCAGTAAGAAAAATAACTAAAAATCCACTTAAATTCCAGCTAAAAATTGGATTCATGCGAACAAGTAAAATATTCGCAATAAAAAAAAATGTAAAAAAAACTCGAAGAATATGAATATCTCTTAAGTGTACAGTTTTGGCAATAAGTTTGAGGCTTCGTCAGATAAAATACGTATTTTTATACCCTATACCACTATGTGGTTTGGGTATAATGACTTTGTGCTGCCGTTTGTAACTACGAAAAATATTTGACCTAGACCCATCTTTTATTATACCGATCGACTCAGAATCACTTTCTGAGTCGATTTAGCGATATCCCTCCGTCCGTCCGTCCGTCCGTCCGTACATAAATTGACATAAAATCCAAACTATCACAAAGATCTTAGTCAAATTGGGTTTTTATGTGTTTATTGTATTCATTAATCAGCAGTCCAAAAAAATCCTTATAGGGCAATTCTCAGTCATAGGCCCCATATAGAGCTGCTTCCCGATCTTCACTTAAATCTATCAAAAAACAAAAATATTGCACAGATTTTTCTCAAATTTGGTTTGCGTAAAGTTTTTCAAAATATAAGTGACTTTGCCAAGTATGGTCAGGATCGGTCCATTTTTCGACTTACTCCCCATATAAGTATTGCACTCGATATGACATTTTTCATATCTGCAGCCAAAAAAATTAATAACAATGTCACTCAAATTTGGTTTATGCTTATTTTCTATATCCAATTAGTTGGACCGAAGAGATAGGGTCTCTAAACCATGATATAGGGTATCGTATAGTCGGTCTAGACCGACTATAGTTTCTTACTTGTTTTTTCTTCTTGTTAATTTTTTAAGCAAAAGTACTTTGTTCAGAAAAGTTATTTATTTAAAAAAACGTACATATTTTAAGAAAATATACTTTTAAAGAAAAAGTATTTTTTTGAGAAAATTTACATTTTTAAGAAGTACCTTTGACAAAAGATATTTTTTTAAGAATATGTTTTTTTTTTTTTTGAAAAAGGTACTTTTTTTAAGAAAAGGTATTTTTTGAAAGATAATTTTTTTAAGAAAAGATACTTTTTTAGGACTAGATACTTTTTTAATAGAAAGTACGATTTTAAGAAAATGTACTTCTTAAAGAGAAGGTACATTTTAAAGAAAAGATACTTTTCAAAGAAAATTTATTTTTGTATGATTATTTTGTCTGGCTTTAGGTCATGTATTTAAAAATAAAATAAAATTTTTGATATGTTTTTTTTTTAAATAATTTTTTTATTCTTTCCGATATTTCGATTAGCCTAATTTGGAGTTGAAAACGTCTGTATTTGTCGGCTATCTTCTTTCCATTTTTTTAGAAGGATACTTTTGTTAGAAAAGGCATTAATTTAAAAAGATAATTTTTGTGAAAAGGGTTTTTTTTTCCGAAAATATACATTTTAAGAAAATGTATTTTTTAATTTACTATCTTAGGATAAGGAATTTTTCTTTTAACTCATAATTTCTGTATATCTGTCTGTCTGTCTGCCACGGGGCATCCCCATTACCCTCATCCAATTGACTATAGATTGATTTTGGTGTAGTCCCGCACGGTCAGGCATAGTCACACACAGTCATGGAGTGCTTTAAAACCCAATTCCCCTCATCCGATCGATATGTGACTTCGTCGATAGACTTGCCGTGAAACAAGATTAACTTTGAAATAGTCATGCCAGTCACGCATAGTCACACACAGTCACGGAGAGATTAAAAAATCACTTCCCCTCATCCGATCGATCAGAAACTTTGTCCATATACTTGTTGTGGCCAACAATTAATTTTAAGATAGTCACACACAGTCACGCATTGTTACGCACAGTCACGAATTGATTTAAACCCCATTTCCCCTCATCCAATCAATCTGAAACTTGACCCACAGACTTGTTGTCACCAAATATTAACTTAAAGAGAGTAACGAGATTAAAATTCGTATTCATAAGAAAATAAGGAGTTTTAATAAAAAACTTCGTTTTTATGGGTTAGATTAGTGAAGAAAAGTTATTTATTTACGAAAGTTAATTTTTAAGAAAATGCACTTTTTACCAAAAGTGCTTATTTAGGAAGGGTTATTTTTTTAAGAAGTTACTTTTTTAAGATATGGTACTTTAGTTGGGCTTATGTATAGTTCATCTTTTTGTTTTACAAATAGAGTTTTGTTCGGTGCGAGATCATGTATGTATATATTTTCAACGAATATAAAAGATAGAATTTTGTAATCTACGAGAAATATGGAAAAAAAAATTTTAACGTACTTTTTTAGAAAAAGGAATTTTTCTTTTAGAAAAAATACTTTTGAAGAAAAGGTATTTTTTTGTAGAAAGATTAATTTTTTAAGAAAATGTAGTTTTTAAACCGATACTTTTTAATAAAAGGTAAGTTTTTAAAAAAAGGTAAGTTTTTAAAAAAAGGTAAGTTTTGAAAAAAAGGTAAGTTTTTTAAAAAAAGGTACTTTTTAAATAAAAGGTACTTTTTAAAGAAAATGCACTTTTTAAAGTAAATGTGTTTTTTTTTATAACAGATACTTTTGTTAGAAAAGGTATTAATTTAAAAAAAAATTTGTTTTCAAAAAAGTATTTTTTTCAGAGAACGAAAATAAACCGAACGGTAAACGTACCAATCCCACATGTTGTAAACATACTTATGCCCGTTTCCTCAATAGGCGATTATCTTTTATCCTAAGGAGAAACTGCCGATTAAAGAAATTTGGTTTTCTCAATGTCTGGTTTGCTTCTATTTTGTCTCAAAGCTAACCGGCACTCAACTGCCAAATATTTATTTATCGTACAGATAAATTATTCTTCCAACTTTCATATCAATTTTAAGAGGCATTGCCAACGGAAAATAATTCTCCCAACTTTCATATGTATTTTGAGATGCATTGCGAACTAAAATTAATGTTTTTGTCGGTACATTGAGAAAACCAAAATTGTTAACCGGCAGTTTATCGTTCCAATAAATTTATGTCCTGGTTAAGTACCAGGCAGTTTGAAGATACATTGAGAAAACCGGCATTAGTGTTTCTTTCATGGTACTGTTCGTGAAATGGAACGTTTACACGAAAGGTTTAAGTTCCACATGTTCCACAGTTCTCAAAAAGAAAATTATTTTTTTCACTCGAAGAAAATTATTGCAACAATAAACATATAATTTTTAGTTTTTTTAATTGTGGGGTTTTCTGTTTTAATTTATATTAATTTAAATCGAACTCTAAAAATAATAATCTAACCCATAAAAACAAAGTTTTTATTAACTCCTTCTTTCCTTATGCATATGAGTTTTGAATCTCTCCGTGCCTTGTGTGACTTTGCGTGACTATTTATACCCTATACCACTATGTGGTTTGGGTATAATGACTTTGTACTGCTGTTTGTAACTACCAAAAATATTTGACCTAGACCCATCTTTTATTATACCGATCGAATCAGAATCACTTTTTGAGTCGATTTAACAATGTCCGTCCGTCCGTCCGTCCGTCTGTGTGTCCATGTAAACCTTGTAATCAAACTACAGGTCGAAAATATGAATATATTTTGATGAAATTTGGTATGTAAGCTTGCATCGGCCATGAGATGAACGCTATTGAAACTGGTGAGAATCGGTCCATGTTCAGACTTAGCCCCCATTCAAATGACCCCTATGAAATCGACATAAATTGCCATATGATCCAAATTGCCGTATAGATCCTGGTCAAATTGGGTTTGTATGTGTTTATTGCATTCATTAATGAGTAGTCCAAAAACGATCCCTATGGAACAACTGTTAGTCGTAGGCCCCATATAGAGCTGCTTCCCGATCTTCACTTAAATCTATCAAAAACAAAAATATTTCACTGATTCATCTCAAATTTTGTTTGTATATATTTTTGCAAAATACAAGAGTCTTTGTCAACCACGGTCAGGATCGGTCCATTTTTGGACCTAATCACCATACAGACATAGCATCCGATATGAACTTTTTAATATCTGCAGCCAAAAAAAAATTAATAAATATGCCACTCAAATTTGGTTTATGCTTATTTTCTATATCCAATTAGTTGGGCCTAAGACATAGGGTCTCTAAGCGCATGGTATAGGGTATCGCATAGTCGGTCTAGACCGACTATAATTTTCTAATTTGTTTAAAATTAATCTTTGTCCACAACAAGTCTATGGACAAAGATTCAAATCGATCGGATGAGGTGAAGAGAGGTTTTAATCGCTCTGTGTCTCTGCGTGACTGTGCATGACTATGTGAAAGTTAATCTTTATTCACAACAAGTCTAGCGACCAAGTTTTTGATCGAGCGGATAAAGGGAAATGGGTTTTAAATCACTCCGTGACTGTGCGTGACTATGCCTGAGTATGCGTGACTGTGCGTGACTATGTCGCTACAAATAAGCGAATGATATCTTTTTTGTTTTGTATCGTTTCGTGTATTGTTTTGTGAGTATAAACTTTATGTTCGGTTTATTTTCTTTGCATTCTCTATATTCTTATTTCGCTCTTATAGTGTTACCGAATATTAACATGAGCACAAGAAGCGTTATCGAAAAGTTTCTCAGTGTTTCAAAGGGTTTCGTTTCGTTCCTTTGAATGAGCGCAACGAAACTCAACTGAACCGTTAGTTTTTGTTTGTTTTCGTTCTCTGATTTTTTTTTTGATGAATAAGGTACTTTTTTAAGAAAATGTATTTTTTTAACAAAATATAATTCTTTAAAGAAATGTGGAAAAGTACATTTTAAGAGAAGGTATTTTGTTAGAAAATGTATTTTTATAAGAAAATTACTTCTTTAAGAAGAGTTATTTTTAATTATTTAGGAAAATGTACTTTTTTGAGAAGAGTTCTTTTTTTAAGAAAAGTTTTTTTGCAGAAAATTTACTTTTTAATAAAAAATATACTTTTTAAAGAAAATGTACTTTTTTACAGAAAAGATATATTTTTAAGAAAAATACTTTTGTTAGAAAAGGTATTAATTAAAAAAAAATTATTTTTTCCAAAAACGTATTTTTTTTGAATTAAAATTTTTTTAAGATAATGTACTTTTTTAAGAAAATTTATTTTTTAAGAAAATTAATTTTTTTAAGAATATATAATTCTTTAAGAAAAAGATATTTTTTTAACAAAATGTACTTTCTTTAAGAAAATGTACTTTCTTAGGAAAAGGAATTTTTTTAGAAAAGGTACTTTTTCAACAAAAGTTATTTATTTACGAAAAGGTACTTTTTAAGAAAAGGTACTTTTTAAAGAAAAGGTACTTTCTTAAGAAAAGCTACTTTTTTAAGAAAAGGCACTTTTTTAAGAAAAGTTACTTATTTAAGCAAAGATACTTTTTTTTTTGGAAAAATTTTTCTTGTATTAATAAAGTATACTTTTGTTGTGGTTATGTATAGTTGTCCTTTGTTTTACAAATAATTAGTGTTATGTAATGTAAGAGAAATATGGGATTTTTTTAAGTGTACTTATTTTAAGAAAAGGTACTTTTTCAGTAAAAGGAATTTTTTAAAGAAAGGGATTTTTTTAAGAAAATATAGTTTTTTAAGAAAATATAATTTTTAAAAAAGCTACGTTTTAAGAAAAAGTATTTTTTTTTTGCTATTTGGTAAAATTTAAAATTTTCGAAGGTCAGATGAACAGGGCAAATTATGTTAATGTCCTTGGAGATGAAATAAGTTCATCATTTTCGAAAATTCAGAGCAATACCAATTTGTAGGATGTTAATATACCACAGGGCAAGGCTCTCTCTTTGACAAAAATCTAGGGCAAAAATTCAATGGATGCAAACAAAAAATATTCACGTTTTGGATTCGCCAGTACAGTCGATAACCATAATTTAAGAGCAACTTTAATGACAGCATTCTGCCATTAATATGTCATTATGTCATAACGACGAAAATAAAATTCTTTTCAAAATTTAACATTTTTAAATAAAACTAACATAGTTTATAAAAAAAATATATTTTATGGGGTGCCTCATACTTTTGACCATGACTGTATAATTGAGATGTCTTCAGTAATGACGAAAAACAAAGTTTTTTTTAAAATTTTGAAATTTAAATTATAAATTCTCTTTAATATCACATCAATGTCTACTTTACCTATAAATATTTGGCTGATGATTATTTGACTTAATTAAATAATTAAAGAAGTAAAAGTATTTTTATCCGAAAATATATCCACGCTACTTTATCAGGAATTATTGAACGACGTTGCTCTTCGGAATATCACAAAAGATTATATATAAAAATTAGATTTATAATAAAAATTAGATTTTAAACCAATTAATAAACCAATATATCACTATAATTATTATTTTTTTAGAATGACTTACAATCGCATTGTTTTAAACAAAATTTATCCCGTTCGGTGGGTTTAACTTTTCCGGATTTCATTAGCTTGATAAACTGTATGGCCTTTTGAATGTGCGTATCAGCAGCTGGTTTACGTCCTACAAACCACTGAATCATTGTAGCGATGACAGTAAATTTAGTAATTCTTCTTATAAAACCAGTTGGTCCGGTATACGAAAAATTGTCATTTGCAGCCTCAACTGCGTAAGTATCTATAGATTTCCCCCTTTTCAGTTTAATAGTTTCTAAGGCATCAGTTATATACATTACTGAAATGAAAAAAAAAATCTGAATTAAAGGGCTGTGCTCTTACACACAAGGTAACTTGCTACTTACACTTCTCTTTGCTAGAAATCTGTATGGTCAAGATATTCTTTTTCATTACCTTATTAATTTGATATGTAGCTTGGGAACGGTACCTTTCGTAGAGGCTATTTTCAAAGGTATACATTCTATTGACCAATTCGAAATATGATTTAAAAGCGTTACGTTTAAGGTAACTGTTTTTTAGATTTGGTTCATTTTCCATCTGTAAAAACATAAATTAGTTTTAAAAATAAATAAACTGGTTCTTTTCTTGGCTTTAAGTAATTAAACATAAGTCAGATATGATGATATTCTTGAGAATATCTTTTTTTTTCTGTCAAGTACTTTGGCTTCATACATAAGCATCAAAAATTTTATACATAAAGATTGGATATTGCATGCAATAGCAACAATGGTCGGGATGTCAATGCCATGATTTTGTTATTAAATTTGTTTGTTATGTTACTTTTTATAGTCTGAGAACATACTTTTATTTCCATTCGACTGAACAGCGGTCTTTGGAAAAGAGTTACAAAAAATTGTGAATGGCTGATTGCATTTTGAATAACAACAAAACTAAAATTTCAATTAAAAAGCGATTCCTGGTATTTGTGCACATATACATTGAACGTGGATTTATTTATAAAATGTTACAATAATACACAATTACAAAAACAACTACACCATTACAATTGCAACAGTGAACCAGAGGCAGCGTCAGCCATAGTACTATAACAGTAACACTCAAAGTTAAATAAAAAAAAAAACAACAACAATGCACAAATAAAATCAACAAAACCACCGCCATCTACCTCCATAACGAGTACTACAAAACTTACATATATATAAATTAGAGTGACAGCCAAATTTTTTTTTTGGAATTTCAAGACGTGCGGGCCGGATTAAATTAATTAGTAACCATAATATAGAGTAAATTATCTTTCTAATAAAATATCAAAATCTATTATCGGTTGAAAAACAGCCAAGTTACATCAAGTTCCCCAGGCAATAAATGCATCGCAGACCACTTGATTAAGAAAATCGATCTCACATTTTTAAAGACATTGAAATAATATACAACAACAACATTTTTACATTCTCCTGATTCCAAAATAACCTTATGTAGAGTATTTTGCATCTCGTCTATTGCTACGCCGTTCTAAATTAATATCAAAACGGTACGTATTTTTTAGCACTATTTCAAAATCTCCAATTTACTTTTTTCAAAATTTTTTTCCACAAATGTTCCGAAATCAACGATTGGACCTTAAGGTCTTATTAACAAAGTATATGTGATTAAAAATGCGAAATATTGTAGGTATCCTGTTCTTTTTCAATATAAGCCTTCGATATACAAAATTGTTTATACTGTATTTAATATAAAAACTAATTAATCTACATACTTTCATAAAATAATGAAAATATTTGAGGAATTTTATGAATACATTAAATTTGTTTTATTTAAAAAAAATCCTGATGAAGAAAATATTTATAGATTTTCATACAGAGTCAATTTGATATCTAGAGTACCCCACTGTTTAAAGTCAGAAAATAAGTACAGAATATTATTTCTTAGAGTTATTTAAATAGTATCAACAAGTCTTATCGAAATCCTTCTACAAATATATATAATTTCGATATTTCGTTAAAAAAAATGCAAATCTCCTTAAATTTGACTTTTTACCTTGAAGAGGGACAGCTTATAGTGTTTCAATTTAACCCTCGCCAAACTAAGAACAGGATACCTACCATATTTGGCATTTTTAATCATATGTATTTTGTTAATAAGACCATTGAGTCCAATCGTTGAGTTCTAAAAGTTTCTTGAAGAAAATTTTTGAAAAAGTAAAATTGGAGATTTTGAAATAGTGCTAAAAAATACGTACCGTTTTGATATTAATTTAGGACGGCGTAACAATATACGAGATGCAAAATACTCTACATAAGATCATTTTGGGATCAGGAGAATGCAAAACTGTTGTTGTTGAAGATTATGTCATTGCCTTTGATTTCGTTTCTCGATTTCCTTAATCAAGTGGTCTGCGGTGCATTTATTGCCTGGGGAACTTGATATAACTTGGATGTTTTTTTAACCGATAATAGATTTTGTTGTTTTATTAAAAATATAATTTACTCTAGATTGTGGTTTATTTTTTAATTTAATCCAAACGAAATTATTAATATCAATATTTTGGTGAAAAATTATTTTTTTAAAATAATTTTTAAAATAATTTTTAATTTTTTTAAAATAATTTTTACATATAAATGCATATTTGAACTTTGAACCCAGTGCACGTCCATAAAGCATTGTCCGATTTAGCTCAAATTTTGCGCACAAAAGTTTTAGAACCAGTTTCACAATAATCCGACCCGCACACCTCAAAATTCCACCAACAATTTTTTTTCATACAAACCGCAGACACCCTAATATACATACATACATAAATTCATATACAATCAACAAAAAAACTACACTAGATAAAACATATTTGAATGCACTTTCCATACTAATATTAAAAAAGTAAGACAATTATAGTCAGTTGGGTAGGACCATATGACTCCCTTCTCTCCAATATAATTGACAACTGCTAAATTTAAAAAATAATTGGAGTTTTCGATTAACATTAAATATACCCAATACCGCTATGTGGTGAGGGTATAATGAGAATGTGCTGATGTTTGTAACTACCAAAAATATTTGACCCAGACCCATCTTTTCGATTTTGTGATATCCGTCCGTCCATCCGTCCATCTATTCATCCGTCTGTGTGTCCATGTAAACCTTGTAATACAACTATGAGTTTTCAGCTCCAGCCATGCCATCTGCGTGGCGCTACAAGAGGAATTTTTTTTGACACATTGGAATCTTTGTTAATCAACTTATATAATCAATATTATTTTTAATATAATATTTGTCTTACTGACTATTGTGTTTAAATGGCCAAAAGCGGCAAGTTAGTGCTTTTTTAAAAGATAATAAATCTGGTGCTATAGCGCAAATATGTCGTCACCGAGTATATTTACTTACATCTTTTTTTGTTCAAAAAGGCACTTAGTCTCTGGTTTCAGATGGATGGTGTAATTATGTTTAAATTAAATGGCAGAATTTAAAACCTTCCAGAGAGGTTACAAACCGAAGGACCAACGGCAATATGCCTTTGTTTGAATGCAGTAAATTCTATAAAAACCCGATTTTATTGTGTTAAATGCATCCACAATATATGTATGTATGTCTGTATGTACATAGAAAGGGTCAGGCTAAATGAATGAATGCTATGTATGTATATATGTAGATATGTTTGTATGTTGGTCATTGTTTATATAGTGTTTGTTTGTTTCTTTGTTGCCATTCACAATATTAAACACAAAAAAAAAAAAAAATAATAAAATAGAAACATTTAAACATTCACTCATTCATACAAAGAGAACAAATTACTTACACGTTTAAAGGCAAGCACGGATATTTTCAATTTAGCGCTTAATAAACGCGTCCATTGTATGGCGCCAATTTTAGCTGGTTGATGTTTACCAATTGGAGGAGCTTTTTGGTTATTCTAGTAGAGAATGAAAAAGACACAAATCAAGGTTAAACAAATTTCATTTATTTGTGAAAAAGATACATACATACATGTATGTATGTAGGTGTATATATCGAATAAAGTTGTGTGAAACAATTTAAAGTTGAAATAAATAACACAGTACAACAGCCATTCTGGGGGTGAGAAATTTTAAACCAGGGTAAAAGTACTAAGGCAGTACAATAAAACCACCAAAAGAATTTGGCGTTCTCAGCTGTAGCTCAAGAGGCATTGGCAAAATTGTAGCTAAGGCTCAAATAAATAATTGTTATTAATATAGCCATGTAAAAATTAAATAAAAAACACTGTTTTATGTTCGATTATATATTTAAAATGTCACTCATACGTATACATCTCTGCTACTCTACTAAGAAATAATAAGCATAAAATTTAATAAAAAATTACTATTTTTAAAGATCTCATTCGGTGAAATTAATCCAATTTGTTTTAGTGACGCTATTTGCTGAGGAATGAAATAATAAACCATCAATGGATCATGAGTTGTAGCCGAAAAACTCAGCATACTTTAAGATAAGGAAACAAGTAAGACAATTATAGTCGGTCTAGACCTACTATACGATACCCTATACCATGCGTTTAGAAACCCAACTAACTGGACATTGAAAATAAGCAAAAACCAAATTTGAGTGGGATTTTTATTAATTTTTTTGGCTGCAGATATGAAAAAGTTCATATCGGATGCTATATCTATAAAGGGACTAGGTCCAAAAATGGACCGATCCTGATCATGTTTGGTAAAGTCTCTTGTATTTTGCAAAAATATGTACAAACAAAATTTGAGAAGAATCAGTGCAATATTTTTGTTTTTTAATAGATTTAAGTGATGATCGGGAAGCAGCTCTATATGGGGTCAAAGGGATCATTTTTGGACTACTCATTAGTGGATGCAATGAACGCATACAAACCCAATTTGAGTAAGATCTATATGACAATTTGGATCTTATGGCAATTTATGTCGATTTCATATGGGTAATTTGTATGGGGGCTAGGTCTGAACATGGACCGATTCTCACCAATTTCAATAGCGTTCATTCCATGGCCGATAAAAGCTTATATACCAAATTTCATTAAAATATATTCATATTTGCGACCTGCAGTTTGATTACAAGCTTTACATGGACACACAGACGGACGGACAGACGGACGGACGGACGGACGGACATTGTTAAATCAACTCAGAAAGTGATTCTGAGTTGATCGGTATAACTAAAGATGGGTCTAGGTCAAATATTTTTGGTGGTTACAAACAGCAGCACAAAGTCATTATACCCAAACCACTACCACTATGTGGTTTAGGGTATAAAAATATAAAATATTATGCAGAAAAGTTTGTCTTGAGAACGTCAACCTTGCCTTGGAATTTCTCACCCCCCTTCTCCCAAGAATGACTGTATAATTAGAGCTATATTTATATTTTTCCATATCTTGTTGTGTGTTTAGTTTTTCAATAACCGTTAATGTTTTCTCATTTCATTCTTCAGCAAATCAATTTTAACTAATTTTATCGAATGAAATCTTCAAAAAATTTTAATTTTTTCCCCCTTGTCATCAAATTTTTTAATAATATAACTAGCATATCCAGGGAGAATGATCATTTTTTATGAGTAGAGCAAAATATGTAGATGTAAACCTATAATTGATATGTTTAGTATTGAATCAAACATACTACATGGAGTGAAAACTCAGTGGCCTAACAATGAAAAACAAGTTTTTTGGATTCGATATCTATTTTATTCTTCAACATAATCTCCGTTATGTACAACGCACTTCTTCCAGCGATCGTCTGAAATCTTGATGTCCTTGAACAAATGTGATTTGTCGAACTCTTTAAAAAGGGTTTCCGTCTCTGATCTGACTTCTTCACTTGAGGTAAATCTCTTTCCCTAAAGCCAACTTTTCAAGTTGGGGAACAAGTAATAATCGCTGGGGGCCAGATCTGGAGAACACGGCGGGAGGGGAAGGTATTCGGAATGTAAAGACTTAAATTTTTCTGAAGCCAAAGTAGATCTATGCGCCGGTGCCTTTTCATGATGGTACAAGATTGTATTTTTATTTAAATGGGGTCGTTTTCTCTTAATTTCGTCATCCAATCTGTCCAGAAACTCAACATAGTACTTGGCAGTCATTGTTTTTCCTTTCTCCGCGTCCATCCCAAAATTACACTGGCCATGACCTTTTTAGTCGATTATTGAGTCATTGGCCGCTTTGGTGGGCTTCCGCACGCTTGTAACCAAGCCATTATTGGCTTGGACAGTATTTTTCCCACTAAAAAAGAATGTTCAATCAAAACACGAAACTCTTTGCAATCCATTTTTTCTTAAACTGAAAAAGCCAGTTGGCACTACTGAATAAATAAAGGGTCCGCCAAATAACTTTTTTTTTTGAAAATGCTATAAAAAAAAAAACTATTGAATATTATCTCAAATTTCTATTTTTATTTGAAAGTACAATCCTTCCGGTTAATAACGGAAAATAATTTCATTCAAATGGCTGCCTCGGCTGGCCAAGCAGTAGCCTACACGATCGGTCCAATTTTTAAGCACATTATCGATTGTGTGCAGCTGTATTTCACCAATGGCTTCACGAATATTGTCCTCTAAAGCGTCAATTGTCTATGGCTTGTTGGCGTAACACTTATCTTTGAGGGCACCCCACAAATAATAGTCCAACGGTGTCAGATCGCAGCTCCGAGGTGGCCAAACGACATCAGCTCTGCGGCTGATAATGCGATCTTCAAAAATAGGGCGCAAAACATCGAGTGTAGCTTCGGCTCCTGTTGAAACCAAATGTTGCCAATATCCTCCTCTTCAATTTTTGTGAACAAAAATTCGTTCAACGATCGCCATTGACTGTAACGGCCACTTCTTGCTCATTTTCGAAGAAAAATGGCCCAATTATGCCTCTAGACCACCCTCTTGGGTGTATCGGCTTTTCAATGTATGCGTGCGGGTTTTCTGTGTCCCAAATGCGACAATATTGCTTGTTTACATACCCGCCAAGATCAAAATGAGCTTCATCTGAAATGATGATTTTTTTTTTGGCAAAATCGGCATCTTCTGTAAGTCGATCGCAGGCCCACTTAGCGAAGCGAAAACGCATTGGATGGTCAGTTGGCTTCAACTCCTGAACCAATTGGACCTTGTATGGCGTCATACCAAGGGCTTCATGCAAAATTCGTCTCAATGATGCCTCCGAAATGTTGAATTCTTGAGAACGACGGTGAATTGATGTTGATGGCGCTTCACGCACACTTTCTGCCACAGAAGCAATATTCTCGGGTGTACGCACTGTTTTTGGCTTTTTACGCTTTGGTTTATCGATGAGGATGCCAGTTTCTTTCACTTTTTTTCACAAGATAACGAACATATGGCGCTGACGGTGCTTCTCTTCTTCCAAAATCCGTACGCAATATTCGCACACATTCTGCAACATTACCATGGTTTTCAAAGTAATGTCGCAATATTTCAAGCATATAGACAACCATATTCGTTCAGCGGAAGGATAAAACTAATTATCTGTCGAATCATACATGAGCTAAGTGTTACCATTCACGAAATAAGCACTAGTTGAAAAAAAAAAACGTTAGATGGCGGACCCTTTAGAAAAAAATTGACACTTGTCGCGCAATTGCATTTCATTGTGTTGATCTCAGGAAAATAGGTTATGGGAAAGAGGAAAGAGGGAGTAGTTGTGGGTATATGACTTCTTCAGGTTGTAACTTTCGACAAACTTTTCTCTCTAACTCGTTATGCGGTCAACTGACAGTAGACTAAAAACGGATGTGATCTACAAGAGAAGCGGATAGAGCGAACTGAAACTCGGGCACTTGGAATATGTTCGCTAATCTCAGAAGAACATTTCTCATAGTAGTACCTACAACCCACATTCCGATGATGTTCCAATGAGTCAATAGAGTTGGATAAACTACTGTTATTGACGAGCGCCAACGCGCTGCTTTGCACACGGTACAGTAGCTTCAAGATAGGCTTTGAAGCTCTTGCCTATATATAGGAGTTGTATTTCATTTTCGGTCGGATGCAAGTCGTATAGATATTATGGACATCAGATGGAGTGAGCTTTTGCACCGTTTTGGAAAACCAAGGCACTTGAACGCTTCTTTTGACACTTGAAAAACATGCTCGTTCCAACGAACATCACATTGAATTCTCATGCTTAGAACATCAAGAGTATCCGATTCCTCAATACCTATACCAGAGAGATGATATTGTTGAATCCATGGTCCAGTGAGTCTTCAGCGCATTGAAATCAACACTATTCGCTTTACCGCACCTAGATATTGCTAATAGGTCTTGATTGAGTGTGTCATTCACCTCCAAGAGGCTTGGCCTACAATTAAAGGAAAATGAACGGCAAATGTTGCTGTCATCTGCGAAACAGTATGTAGAATTAAAAGTTTGACCAAGAAGGTCGTTCAGAAAGATAAGGAAGAGGGAAGGAGAAGGATCCTTGTGGTACCCCTGAATTAAGCTGAAACTCATTAGATGAGACCCCATCGATAACAACACGTATTTTTCGGTCTCTGATAAAACTCGATATAAATCGAGAGAAGTCATTGCCGACCCCCAAATATAGTAGAAAAGCTAAGGAAACGAACACCAAGATAAGGAAAAAATATAAAAGGTCATAAAAAAAAGTTTGGCCTGAGAACGCTAAACCCTTTGAAGGTTTTTCTGCATTGATCTAGCACTTTCACCGTGGCTTGGAATTTCCCACCCCGCAGACTACGACCCCAAAAATATTCAAAAGTGTAATGAACTGCTGACAAAGTTCTTATCAATATCTATAATTTTAGGCATTAATTATAATTTTAAGCGAAATAGTTGGTTTCTTTAGCTTATAATTTTCTCTTATGGGTTCATTTTAGAAAGTTTTGAATTTTTCAGACAAATCTTGCTCATTTCATTGCGTATCGATTTTTATAATTAATAGTTTAGTTTCGTTCCGCTTTAACTCACCGTATATTCCGTATCGACTGTTGTGATTTCTGAAATAAAAAATCTCAGCAAATTCTCATGTTTTTCCGATATAAATTCAGCCAAGGCCTGTCGTGTATCTAACTGCTTCACATCTCTGATCAAAGTCAGGCCCAGGTCAGATGACCTTAACATAGTCATGCTTTTCTCAATAACCAGTTTGGCCTCCGACTCTACAGTCTCCAAACGTTTATTAAAATTAGCCAGCGTATTTTCCCAATTTTCCCAATTACCGGGACGAAAAATGTCATAGTCCACACTATTCAACATGTTGTCCAACAGACGATACACTTTGCGCATTAGATTTTCGGTTAGTGCCGGTTCGGTAATGAGTGATTGCAAACGATTTCCGAATAGGTTTTCATATTGTATAAAAACTCGCCCAATTGAGGCAACATCACGACTTATGCGACTTATGTGATCAACTTCATTGAACAGGGCATTGCGATCGAACTCCCATCGGGATCCAGCACCAGAATCTTCAATATGTTTACGACTCATTAGATAAGCAGTTTTCCAGCACTTTAGCAAACTGGCACAGTTGCTGGCTGTATCGTAAGTATACCGTGAAGAATGTCTAAAAAGATAAGGCGTTTTTTTTTAATAAGGCCACACAAAGAAAACTATTTTTTGATGTGTAAACATCTATACGCGCAGGGGGGTAAATTTCTATTTCACAATACAATCACAAAAACAGCGTAATACAAATCGGTGAGAGCTGTAACACAAATCGGTGTGTGACTTAAGATTGTATTGGTGAAAAAATTATGATATAAAATTGTTTTTTATGCCACTTTTTTAAAAGCGTCATCTATGTGTCACTTATATACGTTTATATTGGGATATTTTTAACGTTTTACAGCAAAGGGTTGTTGAATTAGCTGAAACAGTTATTGCTATAAGTCATACATAGATGGCACTTTCTGTTTGATTTTAAAAAATGACATAAAAAAATCTTTAATTACTAGATGTTTACACATCTCCCTATGATCGGACTCACATGATTTTTTTTTTCAACTGAATCGGTTTAAATTTAAACAACTGTATTTTCTCTAATGATAAAATATTTTTTGTTAAGGTAATAGAAGTCATTAATCAATCCAAATTTCAGTTCTGAAGTTTAGTGCAATTCGATTGGAAATAATCCATTTTTTGCAGAATCCTACACAGCTTAAATTTCTAGAGGGTAAATATTTGATAAAACCTGCGATTGGGAAACTCTGTGTAAACTTTTAAATTCTTCTATGTTTTGAATGTCACAGGCCGAAGAGTACACTTAAAATTTTAACTTGAGTTTAAGTTTTTCAAGGACTCTTAGCTTAAGTACATAGATTCCTCCATATGAACGTACGTACGAACAAATGTACGTACTGTCTCCCACAAAGACTGTGGTAGGCAATCAATTGGCTGTCATACATGCAAATATGAATACATTACAGTCGGCTGCTTAGAAATATCGCCCCCCCCCCCCCCCCCCTCCCAAGTAAGACCGAAATTGTACTAAAATCACACGATATTCATAGGGATGACTGTGATTTGGCTAGAAGTATTTTAAAATCTTTTTTTTTTTCACAAGTACTTACCGAAATATTTTTTCAAAGCAGACAATATTTTTAACCTTCTCTATGAAGACATTGGATATTTGACATAACAAAATCTGCATTTTATCGTCATGACAATAATAACTTGACATGGTCCATATATGACGTAAGCCCACCATAACATTGGGTATAAGCAGTGTAGTCATTTTGAAGTTTTCATAAGAACGTATTTTCTACAGAGAGATATAAGAAACAATTAGGATGGTGGTGTGTGTGTATGTTTTGAATTATTTCGATAAATTTTTAAATTACCTCTAGATAACCAATTATGGTACCAACATATTCAGCATTTTCTTTGGCCACACGAAATTTCTCATCAAATTTATTAAGAATTTCCTTCCAGCGTTTAAGTATTTTTGAGTCTTTGGCTTGTAGTGTATCTATAATTGCGATAAGAATATAGTGTTTAATAGGATTGACGGCCACATATAAAAAACACTTGCCTAGAACAGCTATTACAAAGTCAGATTTTAACTGCTCTAAAATTGCATTCATTTCAATTTCACGAAAATGCCACAAACGATATTCAGCCATTGGTGTAAATTCATCTAACGGCTTCAATTGTAATAAAAACGGGGGGATTTTTTTTTTTTAAATTTTTGTTTAAGATGGCCGTTTTGAAATTTTTACGTACCTTTTCATCTAATTCCTTTACTTTCTTTTCAATATACTTAATCCAGCCATCTACCACATCTTCCAGCTGTTCTTGCGTGTAGGTTGGTAGTAAATTAATTTTTTTTGGATCAATTGGTATGCGGATTTTAGACTCTTCATAATCTACATCCTCTTGGCCAGGTGCCGTATACGAAGTTGGTAAATTAAATGACCAAACCACGTGACTCATTGTCCATTCGACTTCTTTTTCAAATTCATTTAGTTGATTAAACAATCCCTCTTGGTACGGTGGTAGTTTTTCAATAACATTTTCAGTTTCTTTGCGATGTCGTTCCACTGTTTGGTGAGTTTCTTTTAAAAGCTTCTCCCATCTCTCAGATATAGTAAGTGGCACTTCCGGTTTTACATCTGATTTGATTTATGGCAAAAAAAAAATGTTTTTTTTTAAAACTAGTTTGATTTACCCGAAGTTTTTAACTCTTGAGTCAAATAGCTTAAAGTTATACGAGTTTTTGGGACGTCAAGTTAAAATTCAGATCTTTAACGCTTCGGCTATCAAGTTTAAAAGTTATTTGTGTTAAACTAAGTTTAGCCGACATCTTTAAAATTCAACTTAGGGGAAGCCCCTGTGTTGATCTTAAGAAAATAGGAAATAGTCTTTGTGTATATTTGACTAGAATTAAACTTGATCATATCTAATGAGCCAACTTATCTCAGCGAAACATTTTCGATGGTAATATACGGGGCTGCAATTTTCATGAACTAAAAATTTTTAAGCTGTGCTTAAAACATGCACTATAAATAGAAAATATGCACCAAAATTATGAATTTACAAATTAATGTGCACTAAAAATAAAAATTTAATCATAAATTTTATTTTTAAATAAGGAGCGTTCCACAATTGAATTTTTATACCCTTCACACGGCTGTGCATAGGGTGTATATAGGTTTATCATTCTGTTTATAACAGATCGGAAAATGCATTTGCAACCCCATAAAATATATACATATTCTTCATCTTTATACCGATCCGAGTCGATATAGCGATGTCCGTCCTTCTGTCCGTTTGTCTGTTGAAATCATTTACCTAGGTAAAGTTATGATAATGTTGTTTGCTATTATTTGGAGCAGGTTGTTGTTGAAAATGGGCTAAATCGGTTATCACTGTGCCGAGATATGTCCAATAAAGTGAAGCCAGCGTGTTTGTCGTAATAATTTACTATTAAGATTATCAAATTATCAAATTGTTGCTTTTTGAAATGTTTTGCTTACATTTGTTTTAAACGTAAAACCGATGTGAAGGGTACCAAAGATTCAGCACACCTGAATTTAACATTTTTACATGTTTAATATATCTCTAGAGCATCAGACTGTAATATTAGAATATTTTCTATACAAACTGTATATTTTGTAAAGAATGCAAGCAACAACAAATAATAATTTTGAAATAACGGTGTATTTAATAATTGAGAATTACAAGTATTCCACAATTAAAAGGTCATCAAGTTTTCTTTTATGGGCGAAAAGTAAACAAATGTCAATATTGAGTGTAAATATCTTCAATTCATTTTTCCACACTTTCAGCAAGACTGTTAATTGTGTTTTGGTTAATGTTTTGTCATTCTTCCTTTAAACTACAACAACTCGACCTAACAAAGAAAATACAACAAATTTGGAAAAAAAAATTTTATATCTCAACATAATCTCTATTTCGCTCGAGACATTTTTCAATAGCTTCGATACCCTTGTTATAGTAAGAACTACTTAGCTTCTTAAAATAGTCATCAACCGCAGACTCCACCTCTTCACCGTTGAGAAGTCTTTTACCACCGAGCCATTTATTCTAGTTTGATCCGTGAGATCTAAATGTGTCAATAAGGTGCGTGATGAAGCATATCGAACTATAATTCTTAGATTTTGCTTATCGCAATTGTTGTGTGTTTCTTTTTCGCCAAATGTGTCCTTTTTTTGATTTTATTACTTAAAAGCTTAACTTAATCGATCGCCGTTAATTGTTTATCCTTATTGAAGATAAGCAATCTATAACATTAATAGCAGAGGCGATTTGTGACCGATGTTACTGCGTCGGTTTTACCCCGACCTTGACCTAACATACCTCATTTGAAAGGTATTTCTTTTTATCTATCCACCAGATTTACAGGTTTTAAAATTTTAAAATTTTATTTGTAATAAAATGCATTTAAAGTTGCCACTAACATGAAATTAATGCTGTGTGTGTGTTTATTAAATGTGTTTGCAAAAATTGTATATTTAAAGACCTTTGTCGAATTAAAAAATAGTTTTGGAAATAAACCAATGTCAGTAGCGATAAAATCGATATTTAAAAAGTGGTGAATTGCGAATTGGCTAAAATTGATTAGCATACCTTTAGGGTCTCATAAAATAATTTATTAAATGAAAAAATAAAATCGAACACTATTTATACTAAAAATACGTTTACAAAGTTCTTTGGTTTAAAATAAAGAAGTGTAGCATTGGACAGAACATCTTTGGTCAATTTTATATATGTCTCAACAATCATTGTGCAACACTAAAAGGGTTGACTGTTACAGTAAACACCGTATCAGCTTAGTTGCAAAGTGCTTGTGTATGCTAAATCTAGAGCTATTGTATTGTTGTTTAAGCAGTGTTGATCGTGTTGGTTACTTTGTACATAGTACTGCATACGTACGCTAAATCGATAGCTGTTGTGTTATTATTTGTGTGTAAAATGATCACTCTTTATATTTTATTACCCAAAAATGTTTTGTTGGTAATGGTGACTTATATTCTTTACTACATATGCTACACTACGAATCGAAGCAAAAACTCGGTTTTATTGTGGTGAAACATTTTCGGTCAATATGCGATGTAAAGCACTTTTAGAATGGCCTACGAACCTTTAGCCGCCGATCATCGAATACCATTTTGAGGATTTTCTTTACCGTTTATGGCTTGGCGGCTCATAGGGCCTCGTATAAATTTTGCTACCCAATATTTTATAGTCGCAAACGAAGGAGCAGACCCCCATAGCAGAATATAGCTAGGCTTTGATATTGGTTGGACTGATACCTCGGAATTGAAAGTATTGAATTACATAAAGGTGACCAATTTTTTCTATGTTTAAAAATTCAATTCTGATGGCTCCAAAAAAATGACCTGAAGATCTAAAACATGTTAGTAATTTTTTTTCAAACACCTGCCGCCATCTATGTATACCTCAGGTCGGGTTGTTTTGGGACCGCCCTCGTAGGAGTTGATTCAAACTATCCAATACCTTCATACACTCGTTGTGTTAAGATGCCCCATAAATTTTCTATGGGGTTGAGGTTAGCTGAGCAGCCGGCCTCTCTAAATTTGTTATGGTTTTTGATAAGACCACTGATTTGTTTCTCGGCTAACATGGATTCGTGCATTATCCTGTTGCGAACACCATTATGTGTCACATTTTTCTCTAAAAACGGTACCAGAATTTTCTCGGAGTATTGTAGGTAGTCTCAGACAAAAATGACGTCCACACCATTATGTTCCCACCACCAAAATTACATGTTGCGAAATGCAATTGTTTCTTCTAATTGCCCCGAAAACCACCTGGCCCATCCAAATTCTTCTTTTTTTCAACGGAAAATGTTACCTAATGTAGTTTATTCAAACTAATGCCGTTTTGTTTTCTGACAAAAATGTCGCATTTTATTTGCACTTTTTTCGAAAAGTGTAATTTATTAAATATTGTGAATTTAGATTCTGCCCATATTTTCCACTACTATCACATTGGTAATTAATGTAGTTCTCAAAAGTTTCCAAAATGTAATTTTTATAGTACTTCAAATTTTTTGTATTGGAGGTGCCACGCCCATTGCTGCGGTCCGTCATTTTTACTCAATTAATAACTCATAAACTAAGACAGATATATGACATTAAATATTTACTTTGTATGGGGAGTACCACGCCCATTATTCCGATTCCGCCTATTTTTGTCCGACTACTAACATTAATAACTAACATAAAGTCCCAAGGCTTTCACTGTTGTAGTACTCCAGATATATGAGATTAAACATTTACGTTGTATGATGGGTGCCACGTGTTATATGTTAAAATTAGATATTAAAAATCCACTCTATGGGGGAGGTTAGGATATCGCTAACCGCGATTAACCTAATATGAAAATTATCACAATAGCAGTACTCTGCATAATATTAAATTTGTGATAATTCAAAATTTTATAAAGTAATTTGCAAACTCATTTTATTTTTAAAATATAGTTCAAGGACAAAAAAATATCTAAATTAAAAGAAAAAAAACTATAAATATATATTGAAAATGCATAGAGAGGGAATAGTCCAGCAGCATACAAATTTAGAGTTTTTCAGTCCTTTTCCGTTCTAGTCATTGAAGTGGAGCGTACGGTGAAGCTCGAGTACTCGATCTAATCCCTAAATTTCAATTTGCGTGATGAAACTACTACTACTACTCATATAAATTTATGAAAATATGCACTTCAGAGATGTTTGATTTTATATTACAAAACAATATCCAAAAATAAATGGTTAAGTTTTCTACATTTGCGAGTCAATAGATTACTTTCAAAACAGTTTCAAAAAATTCCGCAAAAAATTTTAGCTTGGAAGAATTACTATTTGAAACAGAAAATAGAAAATTTAAAATAATTTCCAAATAAATATTTTTTTCTGCCCGTAATTGATGATGGCTCAATTTACAAAAAAAAAAAAAAAAAAAAAACAATTAAAAAAATTATAGTCGGTGTAGACCCTATACCATGCGTTTAGATACCCTATCTATAGGCCCAATTAACTGGACATAGAAAATAAGCACAAACCAAATTTGAATGTGATTTTTATTATTTTTTTTGGCTGCAGCTATGAAAAAGTTCATATCGGATGCTATATCTATATGGGGACGAGGCCCAAAAGTGGACCGATCCTGACTATGTTTGGTAAAGTCTCTTGTATTTTGCAAAAATATATACAAACAAAATTTAAGAAGAATAAGTGCAATATTTTTGTTTTTTGATAGATTTAAGTGAAGATCGGGAAGCAGCTCAATATGAGGCCTTTGACTAAGAGTTGTCCCAAAGGGATCATTTTTGGACTACTCACTAATGGATGTAATAAACGCATACAAACCCAATTTGAGTAAGATCTATATGACAATTCGGATCTTATGGCAATTTATGTCGATTTCATAGGGGTCATTTGTATGGGGCTAGGTCTGAACATGGACCGATTCTCACCAATTTCTATAGCGTTCATTCTATGGCCGATACAAGCTTATGTACCAAATTTCATCAAAATATATTCAAATTTGTGACCTGCAGTTTGATTACAATGTTTACATGGACACACAGATGGACGGACGGACGGACGGGCGGACGGACATCGTTAAATCGAATCAGTTTGTGATTCTGATTCAATCGGTATAATAAAAGATGGGTCTAGGTCAAATATTTTTGGTAGTTACAAACAGCAGCACAAAGTCATTATACCCAAACCTCATAGTGGTATAGGGTATAAAAATTGCATTTAAAATTGAGCAATGGGTGAAGAACTGTTCGATCAGCCACTTTCTATACTAATGTGTGAAATTTGACCTTACTTCACGTTTGGTCATTTTAGAAAAAAAAAAATCATGTGAGTCCGATCACAGGGGAGATGGTAAACATCTAGTAATTAAAAATTTTTTTATGGCACTTTTTTAAAATCAAACAGAAAGCGTCATCTGTGTACCACTTATAGCAATGAACTGCAGGGGCCCTGTTAATATAAACACATTTATCATTATTTATTATTTCAACCAGTTAACATTTAATTTTTCGTTTTTTATTTTTCATTTTTCGTTTTTTATTTTTTATTTTTCATTTTCGATTTTAAATTTTTTTAATTTTTCATCTTTAATTTTTCGTTTTCATTTTTTATTTTTGATTTTTATTTTTCATTTTTTATTTTTCTTTTTTTCATTTTTCATTCTTTATTTCTCATTTTTTATTTTTCATTTTTCATTTTTTATTTGTCATTTTTCGTTTTTCATTTTTCATTTTTAATTTTTAATTTTTAATTTTTAATTTTTAATTTTTAATTTTTAATTTTTAATTTTTAATTTTTAATTTTTAATTTTTAATTTTTAATTTTTAATTTTTAATTTTTAATTTTTAATTTTTAATTTTTAATTTTTAATTTTTAATTTTTAATTTTTAATTTTTAATTTTTAATTTTTAATTTTTAATTTTTAATTTTTAATTTTTAATTTTTAATTTTTAATTTTTAATTTTTAATTTTTAATTTTTAATTTTTAATTTTTAATTTTTAATTTTTAATTTTTAATTTTTAATTTTTAATTTTTAATTTTTAATTTTTAATTTTTAATTTTTAATTTTTAATTTTTAATTTTTAATTTTTAATTTTTAATTTTTAATTTTTAATTTTTAATTTTTAATTTTTAATTTTTAATTTTTAATTTTTAATTTTTAATTTTTAATTTTTAATTTTTAATTTTTAATTTTTAATTTTTAATTTTTAATTTTTAATTTTTAATTTTTAATTTTAAATTTTTAATTTTTAATTTTTAATTTTTAATTTTTAATTTTTAATTTTTAATTTTTAATTTTTAATTTTTAATTTTTAATTTTTAATTTTTAATTTTTAATTTTTAATTTTTAATTTTTAATTTTTAATTTTTAATTTTTAATTTTTAATTTTTAATTTTTAATTTTTAATTTTTAATTTTTAATTTTTAATTTTTAATTTTTAATTTTTAATTTTTAATTTTTAATTTTTAATTTTTAATTTTTAATTTTTAATTTTTAATTTTTAATTTTTAATTTTTAATTTTTAATTTTTAATTTTTAATTTTTAATTTTTAATTTTTAATTTTTAATTTTTAATTTTTAATTTTTAATTTTTAATTTTTAATTTTTAATTTTTAATTTTTAATTTTTAATTTTTAATTTTTAATTTTTAATTTTTAATAATAAATTTTTAATTTTTAATTTTTAATTTCTTATTTTTCGTTTCTCATTTTTAATTTTTTTCTCATTTTTCATTTGATATTTTTCATTTTTAATTTTTTATTTTTTATTTTTATTTATTTATTTGTTTATTTATATTAATTACAATACAAAGTAAGTTTGCATTCTAATTTGGGTCCAGAGAATAGCCGGGTGAACAAAGACCATTTGGCTGGTTTCTGCAGCGACAGATCAAAGCCTCTGTTGGGAATCGAATCCACGACCCCCGCACGGTAGGCAAGCACGCTACCTACCTTCTCACTTACCGGGGCGCTTATTTTTAATTTTTCATTTTTCATCTATTATTTTTCATTTTTTTCTCATTTTTCACTTGTTATTGTTCATTTTTTATTTTTAATTTTTTATATTTCATTTTTCATTTTTTATTTTTCGCTTTTCATTTTACATTTTTCATTTTTTATTTTTCATTATTATTTTTTATTTTATTTTTCTTTTTTAATTTTTTTTTTTCAATTTTCATTTTTCATTTTCAAACAGGTAATTATATATTATAATTTTTTCACCAATACAATTATAAGTCACACCGATTTTGTCTAACGGCTCACATGTTACGCTATTTTTGTAATAGTATTGTGAAATTGAAATTTGCCGCCCTGCGCGAATAGATGTTTACGCATCAAAAATACATTTGATCAATTAATTTAAATTGAAAAATTTTTTAGTTATTGGAGATGTTATATTATAGAAATATATCTGCTTCTTGGTATTAGCAATATCCTAACAAAGAGAAAAAAAAAAATAATTCATGTATAAACAATTATATCAATTAGAATACAATCTGTTCAAAAATGATAAATTTTAAGTTTTAACAAATTTTGCGTTTTTTTTCTTTAATTTATATTATATTTCGAAATGTTTAGGGGCTGTGAATTGGACGCCGGTTGTTCGATTCAGCCTGCTTTATGCAAGATAATGAAAATTTCCGTTTGGTTTTTAAGCTATTTTCACACTCACCCAAATCATCATCGGATGAGGCCACAGAATGTTTATCTATTGCTGCATCAACTGCGACCACATCCTTATCATCATCCTCATCATTGTCTTCTGCGTTGGCAGTAGTTGCGCCCACTTCCGCTTCCTTTTTTGATGTTTGTACAGTATTTTCCTTATTGGCCACCGCTCGTTTTTCAGCTAATTTCTCCATTTTCCTTTTTTTTTTGTTTTGAAAAGAATTGTTTTTGTTTTGATTGTAATTTTTTGTTGAACATTTTCATGAAACAATCCAATAATAATTATTGTTAAATCAGTGAAAAGGGTTTGTTTGTCGAAAGATGGAAAGACAGACAGATAGATATACAGATAAATATAATGAAAGAGCAGAAAAAGGCCAAAAATATAACAAAGGCAGATAAATACAGTGTGGGGCATATCTAAAGCAGCAAAATTTTAAACGTTTGCAAAATTAAAAAATAGGCTTGGTTTTAACAATAGCATTTTTATAAATGTTGATAGATTCAATAAATATATCAGTTCAGTTCTATATCGGTGTATTTAAGAATTATGATCCTAAAAAAACACCCATCCTATATTTAATTAATTTAGCCATGCAAACTATATTTCCAGAAATTGAATGTCATTAAAAGTACTCTGATATAAAATTATCTCAGTCGCAAAAAATTAAATTCTTTGTCTTAAGTCAAGATATTTCTTTATTTTTTTGCTTCTGACATGTTCAATACTGTACATGAAAAATGCTCAACTCAAGGGAGATAAATTTAAAAGAGGAAAAAAATAAAGTGTTCATAACAGTAAAAAAGGGAACAAAAATTCGCCAAAATTAACACAAAAGTAATAAAAGCTCGTGCTGATAAGCGAAACGAAATTAAACAATATAAAAATGTGGCTACAATTTTCACAAAAAAAATATATATTTAAAAAAAAAAAAAAAAACGAGATATGTCGTAAATATAATGGTAGACGTAGTGAAGAGAAAAGAAAAAAAAAAACAATTTTAAAGTAATTTGTTAATTTAAAATGAATGGCCAGTAGAATCTGCATGCTTAAGTTAATTAAAGATATTCATTTTGTTTTGAAAGAAAATAATATATGTTAAGGGTCTCACTTAATGATAAATTCCAAATGTGAGTGACAAAATTGTAAATATTATCTTAGATATTATGAACCGTTTAAATATTGAGCCATGCATACAGATGTATCTTCTTAGATTGAAATAAGAATGAGGTGCAATTTGAATATGAGATAGACGAGATACAACTAATCAAGAATGATACTTAAATAAACGAAACAAGAAAGACGAAATTTAATAAAGTAACAACGTAGTATAAAAACATTTAGCGACCTTATTCTAAAGAACAGAACAATGGCCTTAAAAATTTGTTCAAATATTGTTAGACCATTTTTATTTATTGAATCTATCATATTAATAGGCTAGGCGATTTCTTGTGACTGATGTTTTGTTCTACCGTTTTATCCCGATTTAGACCACACTTATATTATTTGAAAGGTATTTCTGTTTAGCCGATTTTTAGATTTACAGATTTTTTAATTTTTTTCTTTATTTTGAGTAAATTGCATTTAAAGTTGCTACTAACACATACATAAAGTTATACAATGCTATGTGTGTGTTTATTAAATTTGTTAATGTGTTTGTAATAAAAATGGGTTTGTTATTTGTATTGATTCGTGAATTGGCTACAATTGATTAGCATAATTTTAGGGTTTTTATTTAATGAAACAATAAAATTTCCAGGAATTTGCGATCGAATTTCGAGGGCTGGAACCCACTAGTATAAAATAAATAAATAAATTTATATAAATAATTTTTTTTTTTGCTAACAATTAATTTGAGTAAAAAAATAACAATTTGTCCGACAGATATGTTTCGTGGAAAAACATAACAGTTTGACAGGTAGAAATTATTACTTAATAGAAACACAATTTGCGCGACGTCAGAGTTCCAACATGCGCTGAAAATTTTAATATAGTCTGCGTGATGGCGTAAACTTTAATTGTATAATCCTTGATTTTAACCATGTATTGCCTTTCACCAAAACGGTGCGCCGAGATATTTCTAATACAATTTTACACATAATTATGCAGACGGAACTGAACAATATGTTTACTATTATTAAAAGTGGGAAAGTATTATTGTTATAAGTAATAAGGGACAATCAGCAGTTGTGACAGACATGACAATAAACAGACATCATTTTAGATGATATTTGTAAAACACAGAAATGCTCTGAAGTTATTTGTATTACAAATAAGAAACAGTTTTTTTTATAGATAATATAAGAGCTAATTTATTAATAAAGCACTAGCAGATTCCAGCGCTCCTTTATTTTTAAACTTCAACTTTATTTTTAAACTTCGCCAATTCACAAACTAACAGTTTTTTTGTTTATTATTGTAGCGAATGAAGATAACAGACTCATTAACAAACATATCAACAAATTTAGTAAACACACACATAGCATATGTATAATTTTATGTATGTGTTAGTAGCAACTTTAAATGCAATTTACTCAAAATAAAGGAAAAAATTTAAAAATCTGTAAAACTGGTGAACAGTTAAAAAGAAATACCTTTCAAATAATATACGTTTGGTCAAAATACGTTTGGATAAAACGGTAGAACAAAACATTGGTAACAAGAAATCGCCTAGCCAATTAATATCATAGATATAAAAAATATGAATTCTAAAACAAATTATAGTAAAAAGAAGTATTTTTTAATGTGACAGACATGACACTTTTAGTTTCAAAATTACTGAACTACACTTTTCTTTTCTTACTGGAAAAGTGGGGGCCATAGAAATACATATGAAAAACTATGTTCATATTTTCATGCCACTTGAGCCTTTTTCTTTGGTGTTAATAAAAAGTATTTAAGGTAAAATTTGAAAATTGGACCTATGGTTGACTTTTGCATGGAATTACTTTAAAATGAAAATAGTCGTTCAGTTGTATTAACTTAATGTGCTTATCGTCGAAAATGTCGTTGCCACGAAGCAGCGCCTGACAACATTATTCGTATTTTAATGTCGAATGGTATTGAGCACGGGTGAGCGGGAGATCGTCCACATGCCGTTCAACAACCGCCAAGACGTTCCAATGAACGGGTTGAAGCATTAAGTAAGTGTATTGGTAAGAAACCAAATGAGGCGTATTGTCACCACGCTCAGCATTTTGGCTTCAGTGGAACCATTTGTTGTGGAATTTAAAGTATGATTTTCAATTTTTCCGTATAAAGTGCAATTGACTCAAAGAATGTTGTTTGCAGACCATCCACGCTGCTTTCAATACGGCCAAGCTGTGCCTCGAATATTTGATACTGAACCTGACTTTTAAAAGCAAATTCTGATGAGATCCAAGATCAATTTGAAACCAACACTTTAATTTATATTTTTATATTTTCTCACTCATGCATCTGCTCGGAACTTATTAATAATGAAAATGATTAATTCACCTCATATATCTTAAATATAAATTGTTTTTTAAACTTTGTTGCAAAGATCAAATTTTAACATTTTTTTTGATTTTTTACGGACCAACTCTCCTACACTTATATTATATTTCCATAAAGAAACCTTCAGCGGGAACATCAATTGTAGAAATTAAGATTAGATAAACCATGAATTTTGTGTTTATAAATTTATTTTGTGTTTTGGTGTAATTGATAAAAAACAAGTAAGAAAATTATAGTCGGTCTAGACCGACTATACGATAACCTATACCATGTCCTATCTCTTAGGCCCAACTATCTGGACATAGAAAATAAGCAAACACCAAATTTGAGTCTGATTTTTATTAATTTTTTTTGGCTGCAGATATGAAAAAGTTCATATCGGATGCTATATCTATATGGGGACTAGGTCAGAAAATGGACCGATCCTGATCATGTTTGGTAAAGTCTCTTGTATTTTGCAAAAATATATACAAACAAAATCTGAGAAGAATCAGTGCAATATTTTTGTTTTTTAATAGATTTAAGTGAAGATTGGGAAGCAGCTCTATATGGGGCCAAAGGGATCATTTTTGGACTACTCATTAATGGACGTAATGAACGCATACAAAACCCAATTTGAGTAAGATCTATATGACAATTTGGATCTTATGGCAATTTATGTCGATTTCATAGGGGTAATTTGTATGGGGGCTAGGTCTGAACATGGACCGATTCTCACCAATTTCAACAGCGTTCATCCCATAGCCGATAAAAGCCTACATACCAAATTTCATTGAAATATATTCATAGTTGCGACCTGCAGTTTGATTACAAGGTTTACATGGACACACAGACGGACGGACGGACGGACGGACATTGTTAAATCAACTCAGAAAGTGATTCTGATTCGATCGGTATAATTAAAGATGGGTCTAGGTCAAATATTTTTGGTTGTTACAAACAGCTGCACAAAGTCATTATACCCAAACCACATAGTGGTATAGGGTATAAAAATCTGTGGTCAACGAGAGCTCTGACGAAAAACAATTGTAGTCATAGTCCCCATATGAAGCAGCCTCCCGATTTTCATATAAACCTATCAAAGTTTTACAAATATTACTCAGTTAACTCAAATTTGATTTGCGCACAATTTGGAAACAAAAAAAAAAAAAAATTATCCCGGACTAAACAGGATGTAATAATCGCATCCGATTAGAATCTCGCTCTTCTCATTTTTACATCCACTAATGGACGTAAATTCAAATCTATGAATCTTTTTCAAATCTGAGTAGTTTGGACCGGCTGTTAATTTTCTAAATTGAGTAGAATTTTACAATATGTTTTAAATAGTAATAATTTCTACAATTGACTATGACAAAGGCCCCTTTAAAAGAAATTTCAACTGGTGTGCGTAACTTTTAATGAAATAAAAAAACTGGTTCTGTTGAAAATAAAGCGCGAGTTGGCTGGCACCTTCAATGCAAAAGAATTGTACAAAAATTCGAAAGTAAGTGCCACAGAGCTGGCCGGGGAGCTAACTATGATATCAGAAACGATTGTGCTTCCGCGAGCGATTCAAAGAACTTTGAATAATAATGGTTTTCGAAGCGAAAACCCACATAACCCTTGTAAGAGGAAAAACCGCAAACGAGACAAGTAAGGATATTATAGTCAGTCTGACTGATTATGTGATACCCTATACTCTTAGGTCGAACTAATTCGATATAGAAAATAAGCATAAAAAAAATTTGAGTGGCATTATTTTTAATTTTGTTGCCTTTGAATATGAAAAACTTCATATCGGATGATAACTTTATATGGAACTATATCGAAAACTGGACCGATCATCACCTTATTTGGTAAAAACACATACAAACTAAATTTGAGAAAAATCTGTGCAATATTTATGTTTATTTGATAGATTTAAGTGAAGATCAGGAATCAGATTTGTGTGGGGGCTATGACTAAAAATTATCCTATATGCTTTATTTTTGGACTACTGATTACTGGCTGTACTAAACATACACAATCCCAATTTGAACGAGATCTATATGATAATTTGGATATTATGACAATTTAAGTCGATCTAATAGCGGTCAGTTGTATGGGGACTAGGTCTGAACATTAACCAATTTTCACCAATTTCCACAGCATTATTGCTATGGCAAATAGAAGCAGATCTACTAAATTTAATTAAACATATTTTCGACCTGTAGTTTGATTACAAGCTTTACATGGATACACAGACGGAATGACGGAAGGACAGACGGACGGCCGGACGTTGGTAAAGTGATTCTGAGTTGATCGGTATAATGAAAGATGGGTTTAGGTCAAATATTTTTGGTAGTTACAAACATCAGCACAAAGTCGATATACCCTGACCTCATAGTTTATTGATGGGGTTTGGGATGGATTTATGGCGTCGAGATTTGTTTACAGATAAGTCCAGTAATAATATTTTTCAAAGTGACAGGAGAGCTAAAGTATGGCATGTCAATTTTAGTGCTATTTAACAGCGTTACAGAGTCAGTGAATCAGGGATAATCGTAAATATTATATATGATGCATTTTTGTAAATTTTAAAATTAGCAAAATTTGTTTGCAAATTAAACAGTTTTTAATCTCTTAAAAACTCCACTCTTTTTTTAGTAAAAGCGTTTTGAATATTTTATTTCGTAACTTCGATAAGTGTTTATCATTCGCTGGGATAATCAAAGTAATATTATAAAATATCAATAAATAACTTATGAATACCATCCGCTGTTGGTAATTTCTTTGTATAAATAGCGTTAGTACACACAAAAAACAGATGCATTCTGGTTAACGAATTTATTGCCAACCGAATTGCGATGTGTTTTTAACCGAATTTTTGGTTGGCGAAGATGAAAATTTTATCGTTATATAAAATTGTTAGTTACAGTTGCTCCAATTATGAACAATTCGGTTGGCCATATTTTTTTCCTGTGCACGATTTATTTCAGTCGAATGTTTGCGTGTGTTGATGAGTTTACTAGTGATTTCATTTTATTTTTACAAACAATATTCCTTATTTCTTTTGCTTTATTCGAGGACATGGCAACTTAAATCTGACAAAGGGATTTTTGTGTTAAAAAATTTTCACAAGAACCAGAAAAAAAAGCTGAGCACAAACAAAAAATATTTAATTGCAAAAGAGTAGAAAAAAATCCGATTAAAAAATAGCTTAAGACCAAAACAAAAAAGCACACAAAACACAAGAATAACTGAAAAGCAACTTTCTCTTATCAGATGGTTTATTTTAATTTATACACCATAAAGAGAAAAATGTCCGATGATTTGCTCCAGTAAAAAGACTTAAAAGAAAGGAGATGGGTTTTGGTAAGGTCTTGCTTGCATTTTTTTTTTTTTATATAAAACATGATGTTCAATATTGATAAGCTGTAAAAAAAAAACGCCAAAGGAATATATACCAAAAGCAAATTTAACAATAAAATTTATTTCATATAAAAGCAAGCCTGAATGGTCTGGCCGACTGTGAGCTACCACGCACCATGAGTTCTACAAATGAAGGTCAAAACGTATAAAACTTTTAAACTAAATATGAGTATAATTATAATAATTTAGCTGTTATTGGAAGCCTTAAAAAAACTTTTAAAATTTGTAAGTAAAATTTAACATATTCAACCACGGACGGTCAAACGGCTAGTCACTGTCGTTGCCTGGAGGATGAGAAATTCCAAGTCAGGGTCAAAGTACTAAGCCAGTATAGTAAAACCTCTTAAGGATTTAGCGTTTTCAGGCATTTTTTATGACCTTTTAGTTTTTCAGCTATAACTCAAGAACCATTTATGATTTCTCATTTCGTTCTTCAGCAATATTTGTAGCCATGGCTTAAATAAATAACTTCTATTAATATATCCCTGATTAAATATTTAAAATATCACTCATACGTGTACATCTCTTCAACTCTACTAAAAAATAATAAGCATAAAATAGAATAGAAAAGGGGAAAATCAAACATCAAGATAAGGAAAAAAAAAATACAAAAGGTCATAAAAAAGTTTGGCCTGAGAACGAAAATTCTTTCAAGGTTTTACAATACCGGCCAAGTGCTTTACACTAACTTGGAATTTCTCCACAGTAGAACTAAAGTTAGCTCTGGGTCAATTATATCTATAAATAGCCAGCTTAAACTCATAATTGAATTTACTATACAGTAGTGTAGGGTGTAGAAACCTTAAACCAAGCAAAAAAAAAAAAAAAAAAAAGAAATGAAAAAATCGTATAAAACAAAAACAACACACATTATTACTTTTATAATATCTTGCACAAGTAAAAGCGTTTTCATAAAATTTTACATACTTTTTATGTTTAAGAGCTTTCAAACGAAATTCCGATGGTTTAGAAAGTTCTAACAGACCAGGCACTGTTTCCTTTACTTCAGTAGTACCGGCTACACCACTAGATTCGCCTGGTGTTTGAGCATCAGAGCTTTCCAATTGTTTGCCTTCTATTAATTTTGGTTCACGAAATTGAAATTCAACAGCATTTTTGTAGACCTATAAACAAAGAAACAGAAACATAAACAACAAAAAGGGATGCTTTGATAGAGAAGGGTTTGCAAATCGTTTGTTAATATGCTAAAAACATTCTAAATAAGTTATTTCGAACAATAACCACAATTTTCAATCATTCTGTTCACTTGATTTTCCCTCTTTTATTTATTTTTTTTTTTTTTTTGTTACTTTCTACATTAAGTAAAAACACTAAAATTTTTTCTAATTGATTTGCTTGAAGAAATTAGCATGGCGCAATAATTCCTACAAATTCGTGTTTATATTTTACATAATGGTCTTGTAAAATATATTTAACACAACTTGAGTTTTTACACTTCGTTGCAAAATATGAGTTCAATTAATTTATTTACCGAATTTTAAAATACAATGAATTTTTTTTTTTTTTAGTTAAACCAATAATCTATTTTTATTATTATATATGTTTTTAGGATATTTTGGTGTGATGAAAAAAATTTGCAATTTTTAAAAAAATACAAAACTGTGATAATTTTATTTCTAAGATTGTATGGTTTCACCTTTTGAATAAAATACAAACTACATAGTTATTCACTTCGAGAAAAATACACTTTATCGATTAACTTTAGTCTTAAAAAAGCCTAGACGACAATGTTTCTTTCTTAATTTCCGCAAATAAGTATATTGAATTATACTTTACGAATAGGATCACACATACACAGTCGTGTATAGAAGCAATATTAAATAGTTGTATAACAATTTATCTTGCATGTAGCTCAGTTAGAACCCTGTAATTCAAATTCAAACGATACTCGTATATTCAAAGAAAAAAAAAATCATGTGAGTCCGATTACAGGGGAGATGTGTAAACATCTAGTAATTAAAGATTTTTTTATGGCACTTTTTTAAAATCAAACTGAAAGTGTCATATATGTATAACAATCAAATGCAGGGGCTCTGCTAATATAAAAATATTTTTTATTATTTATTATTTTAACCGGTTAATTTTTAATCTTTCGATGTTTATTTTTCATTTTTCGTTTTTCATGTTTCATGTTTCACGTTTATTATTATTATTATTTATTATTTTTTAGTTTTAATTTTTTTTTTTAGTTTTTAGTTTTTAATTTTTAATTTTTTTTTTCATTTTTTATTTTTCATTCTTCATTTTTCATTTTTTATTTTTCATTTTTAAAATTTTTAATAATTCATAAAATTTTTATTTTTTTATTTTTCATTTTTCATTTTTCATTTTTCATTTTCACATTTTTATACCCTATACCACTATGTGGTTTGGGTATAATGACTTTGTGCTGCTGTTTGTAACAACCAAAAATATTTGACCTAGACCCATCTTTAATTATACCGATCGAATCAGAATCACTTTCTGAGTTGATTTAACAATGTCCGTCCGTCCGTCCGTCTGTAAACCTTGTAATCAAACTGCAGGTCGCAAATATGAATATATTTTGATGAAATTTGGTCTATAAGCTTTTATCAGCCATGGAATGAACGCTATTGAAATTGGTGAGAATCGGTCCATGTTCAGACCTAGCCCCCATACAAATTACCCCTATGAATCGACATAAATTGTCATAAGATCCAAATTGTCATATAGATCTTACTCAAATTGGGTTTATATGCATTCATTACATCCATTAATGAGTAGTCCAAAAATGATCCCTTTGGCCCCATATAGAGCTGCTTCCCGATTTTCACTTAAATCTATTAAAAAACAAAAATATTGCACTGATTCTTCTCAAATTTTGTTTGTATATATTTTTGCAAAATACAAGAGACTTTACCAAACATGATCAGGATCGGTCCATTTTTGGACCTAGTCCCCATATAGATATAGCATCTGATATGAACTTTTTCATATCAGCAGCCAAAAAAATTAATAAAAATCCCACTCAAATTTGGTTTTTGCTTATTTTCTATGTCCAGTTTGTTGGGCCTAAGAGATAGGGTTTCTAAACGCATGGTATAGGGTATCGTATA
This sequence comes from Cordilura impudica, assembly GCA_963682025.1. Classification (NCBI taxonomy): domain Eukaryota; kingdom Metazoa; phylum Arthropoda; class Insecta; order Diptera; family Scathophagidae; genus Cordilura; species Cordilura impudica. Next base: position 5,405,838 of record OY821517.1, on the reverse strand, counting down.
GTCGTCTTACTTGTCTATTTTTAATTTTTTTTATATTTTTCATTTTTTATTTTTCATTTTTCATTTTTTATTTTTCATTTTTAATTTTTAATTTTTAATTTTTAATTTTTAATTTTTAATTTTTAATTTTTAATTTTTAATTTTTAATTTTTAATTTTTAATTTTTAATTTTTAATTTTTAATTTTTAATTTTTAATTTTTAATTTTTAATTTTTAATTTTTAATTTTTAATTTTTAATTTTTAATTTTTAATTTTTAATTTTTAATTTTTAATTTTTAATTTTTAATTTTTAATTTTTAATTTTTAATTTTTAATTTTTAATTTTTAATTTTTAATTTTTAATTTTTAATTTTAATTTTTAATTTTTAATTTTTAATTTTTAATTTTTAATTTTTAATTTTTAATTTTTAATTTTTAATTTTTAATTTTTAATTTTTAATTTTTAATTTTTAATTTTTAATTTTTAATTTTTAATTTTTAATTTTTAATTTTTAATTTTTAATTTTTAATTTTTAATTTTTAATTTTTAATTTTTAATTTTTAATTTTTAATTTTTAATTTTTAATTTTTAATTTTTAATTTTTAATTTTTAATTTTTAATTTTTAATTTTTAATTTTTAATTTTTAATTTTTAATTTTTAATTTTTAATTTTTAATTTTTAATTTTTAATTTTTAATTTTTAATTTTTAATTTTTAATTTTTAATTTTTAATTTTTAATTTTTAATTTTTAATTTTTAATTTTTAATTTTTAATTTTTAATTTTTAATTTTTAATTTTTAATTTTTAATTTTTAATTTTTAATTTTTAATTTTTAATTTTTAATTTTTAATTTTTAATTTTTAATTTTTAATTTTTAATTTTTAATTTTTAATTTTTAATTTTTAATTTTTAATTTTTAATTTTTAATTTTTAATTTTTAATTTTTAATTTTTAATTTTTAATTTTTAATTTTTAATTTTTAATTTTTAATTTTTAATTTTTAATTTTTAATTTTTAATTTTTAATTTTTAATTTTTAATTTTTAATTTTTAATTTTTAATTTTTAATTTTTAATTTTTAATTTTTAATTTTTAATTTTTAATTTTTAATTTTTAATTTTTAATTTTTAATTTTTAATTTTTAATTTTTAATTTTTAATTTTTAATTTTTAATTTTTAATTTTTAATTTTTAATTTTTAATTTTTAATTTTTAATTTTTAATTTTTAATTTTTAATTTTTAATTTTTAATTTTTAATTTTTAATTTTTAATTTTTAATTTTTAATTTTTAATTTTTAATTTTTAATTTTTAATTTTTAATTTTTAATTTTTAATTTTTAATTTTTAATTTTTAATTTTTAATTTTTAATTTTTAATTTTTAATTTTTAATTTTTAATTTTTAATTTTTAATTTTTAATTTTTAATTTTTAATTTTTAATTTTTAATTATTAATTTTTAATTTTTAATTTTTAATTTTTAATTTTTAATTTTTAATTTTTAGTTTTTAATTTTTAATTTTTAATTTTTAATTTTTAATTTTTCATTTTTCATTTTCATACAGGATATATATATTCGTATCATAACTTTTTCACCCATACAATCATATCATAAGCTAATATAAAAATATTTTTTTTTATTTTGTACTTCAACCGGTTAATTTTTAACCTTTCGGTATTTATTTTTCATTTTTAATTTTTGTTTTTCACGTTTCACGTTTCATATCTCATTTTTTTATTTTTCATGTTTCATTTCTTATTTTTATTTTTAGTTTTCCGTTTTTCATTGTACATTTTTCATTTTTCATTTTTTATTTTTCATTCTTAATTTTTCGTTTTCTATTTTTCGTTTTTCACTTTTTATTTTTCATTTTTATTTTTCTTTTTTTATTTTTCATTTTTCATTTTTAATTTTTTTTTTCTTTTTTATTTTTAATTTTTTTTTAATTTTTCATTTTTATTTTTTATTTTTAATTTTTTATTTTTCATATTAAATTTTTCATTTTAAATTTTTCATTTTCAAACAGGTTATTACATCCTCGTATCTTATTTTTTTTAACCTATACACCGATTTTGTCTTACGTCTTACATGTTACGCTGTTTTTGTGATTGTATTGTGAAATAGAAATTTACCCCCTGCGCGTGTAGATTTTTACACATAAAAAAAAAGGAAATAATTATATAATTAATAATAAAACAAGAGGTTAGTTAAAAATTAATTTTTTAGTAATGAATAATGAGTTTCCCTAATTTTTTATAACCTAAAAAATTTTTTGGCATACTTTTATGCAACTTTTGTACATATTCTATAGGGATATTTCTCCACTCTTCCAAAATTTTGTTTTTCAGTTCCCGGAAGAATTTCAAGCAACTACTATTATGTGTAAAGTAAACAATTCATATATGTCATTCGCGTCATTACATAGTCCTCCAAGACATCAACAATATAAACAGCTGATATATAAGCACAAATTCAGGTTCATAATAAAGGTGATTTTAACTTAAAAATGATCACTGGAGATCACGGCTGACGACTACCAAAGGAAGACAACTTTATAAAGCTTTAGTAGAGTCTGGAAGTGATATTTTATCCAAATAAAAATCCAAATTTAATGGACTTTTCATACCAAGAAAAATTTCTAAGCAAAATCTCCAAATAAGAAATAGTTATGATCTTAATTCGGATCATTCTCCAATCTACCTTATATTTTTTTGTGATATTACAAAAAAAAAAAAAAATTTCTGGCCTACCGTTTGAAAACTTTAAAAAGCAATAATCTATCTATATATATAAAAATGTATGTATGTATGGACTCCAAAATGGCGGAACCGATATTGATGAAATTTCAGGGAATCTTCAGAATAGCCTACCAGGTGACACTCTGAAGTCTGATATATGAATTTGTTCTTAGGGCGGAGAGGCGTTGCAAATCAATTTTACTATTGTACCTATATATCTGCTAAAACTTTCGGGGGAGTTCGTGCTTCATTTTGTCCGACATTGTGTATGAAAATTTAGATGCAGTGTGAAACCCAGATGTTTTCTTAGGGCCAGCCACGCGGACCAGGCAAAGCTAGTAAAATATAACATTGATAACAGTTTCCATATCGGTTCAATAGATGACCTGGAAAGTGAAGTGATATATTTCTCCAATCTATTATAGCAAGCATCATGGGGTAGCAAGCCTATCTTAAGGGAAATGGAAACTCAAATATTTTACCAATCAATCGTTAGAGATCTCATACTAAAGAATAGAAAATTACGTAAGAAGTGTGATCAAGCTCGTTCACCTCAAGATAAAATAATATTAAACAGTGTAACACAAACTCTTAGAAGACAAATAGGTACATTTCAAAATCCAAGCTTAAAAATTTCTATCAGAATCCAAGATAGTCTATTTGCTTTGAAAAGCAATAATCCAATTAAAAAGACCTTTATCCCAAGTTTATGCTATTAAACAAATGGATGATAGCTGCGCTATATCTAGTACAAAAGCTCGTGTCTTTTCAGAGTATTTATTAACAATTTTTAACTCTGAACAAAATAATACACAAGATTTTGAAGAAGTAAACAGCCATGAAGAAGAACTCACACCACTCTACACAATTTCGGAAGTTATTGTGAAGAGGTGGTTCTCGACCTTACCGTTACAGCTCTTTTAAAACACTTGCCTCACCCAGCAGCTGTTAAACGTACATCTATTTTTTATGCGGCTTAAAAATATGCCGAGTCCAAAAATTATAGTGATCCCATAGTCTAGATGATTCCGTCTGAAGTTAGCTTATATCGGTCAATTTCGCTGCTACCAGTTGTTGGTGAATTGTTCGAAATGTTCTTCAGTTAAAGATTAAAAATCATTTCTGCTCAAACAATATCACAAAAATATGATACTGGGAAACAATCAGTTTATGAATTAGTGAAAAATAGAGACAAACTATTCAAATATTGTGCAGAATGCGGTTGAGTTATTGGCTTTCAAAATCAAAAAACTTTTAAAAATACACCACGAGAAAAAGTCGATTTTGCGAAACACGAATGGTTCCGGTTAGAACGTTTTAAAGGGGCTCCAATTTCCAATTTAATGATAATAGAAAAGGCTAAATTCTTCCATTCATGAGAATGGAAGAGCATATTCTCGTGGCTGGTTACACAACTTTAAAAAACGACATGGAATTCACAAACTCAAGGCTGATGGAATGTACCACCAATTTTGTGAACGAATTGAAGGAATACATATAAAAGAAAGTCTTACAAATGCACAAATCTACAATGGAGATGAAACAAACCTTTTTTGGAAGTGTTTCCCTGACAACAGTTTGGGTTGCCATTATTTTTAGATGGCCATAATAATTCAAAGGAGAGAGTTACCATATTAATTTGCGCTAATACTGCTGGTACACGTAAACGTAAACCATTTGTTATTGGAGAAATTGCACGCCCAAGCCCTTTAACAATATTCTTGAACTTCCTGTAATTTATAAAGCAAACAAAAAACTTGGGGTTATACCTGTTATTGGATAATTGTTCGGAAATTTTCAAAATTATGTTGTTAAGTATTTCTCACCAATTTATACATCTTTGATTCAGCCGATGGATCAGGGTCCAATGTGCAGCAATACCAAAATTCAAAAGATAGTCACATCAAGCAATCTATAATACTTTAAGAAGTCATATAACATCAAGAATGACTTTTGGAATATGCACTGAAAACGAAAATTCTCGGGAATAACCTGCTCTTTCCTCAAAGCGATCATGGTTTGTGTACAATCTTATGTGCCATAGTGAATAATGTTGACACTTGACCATTGAGAATTTATAAATTTGGATTAAAATTGAAGTCAGTGGAGAATATATAAAAAATATAAAATCTAAATGTTGCAAGTTTCATGCTGAAGAGAGAAGATCTTTTCCTATGTTGGCTGACTTGAGTTTCGGGACCACCGGAAGCATAAAAGAATTACGTAAACGGTTCGCCGAATTTCTGGGAGGAGAATATAAACCCGAAGTTAAATAGAATCTGCTACGGCTCCAGGCCAAATATGAAACGACTGAGTCGGGTAGTTCCCGCAAAGACCACCAAAGATTCTTGTAACTCCAGCAGATAAGAAGTCCATCACCAACACATCTGAGTCAAAGGAATCTCGAAAAATACAAAAAAATTACTTTATTCACTCAGGCCATCAATTAATAGATTGGAAAATGGTTACAGATCAGTTGCGTAAATGGGGCATGAAGTTTGTAGATCAGGAACCACTAAACTTCCTCGAGAGGCTGGAAGAGTAGTCGGTGGCGGTCGAGTATACATCGCGTCTAGTAAGCGCAGGGGTTTTAACTCTAAGGGAAGTGCCTAAGCAGGTTTCTCGTTACAGTGACAAGTGTTCAGGCTTCAACATTAAAGGAAGTACCTATGACAGGTTTTTGTCAAGCGATTTAGAGAAGTGCCTCCGCAGGTTTCTCAAAACAAATAAAAGTGTTCGGGTTCTAAAAATAAGAGAAGTGTCTATAAAGGCTTCTTCCAACAAGATCAGTTTTCGGAAGTTAACAAGAGGAGAGGTGCCTGTGCCTCCTCCCCCTCCGCAATCTAAAGAAGTGTCTATGTAGGTTTCTCCCAAGCGATTTAAAGAAGTCTTACCCATGTTTCTCACGACAACGGCCAGTGTTCGAGTTATAAAAATAAGAGAACTGCCTACGACAAGTTTCTCCCCCAAGATCTAGAGAAGTCCCTACGCAGGTTTCTCATGACAACGACAATTGTTTGGGTTTCGACAATAAGAGAAGCGCCTACGCAGGTTTCTCTCCGCGATCTAGAGATTTGCCTCAGCAAGTTTTTCCCAATAAAATACTTTTTCCGGTGTTAACAATAAGAAAATGCCTAAACAGGCGATATAAAGAACAACACCGATAAGTTTCGGGTCTTAACGATAAGAGAAGTGCCTACGACAGGTTTCTCTATCGTGATCGAGAGAAGTGCCTACATCAGGTCTTTCTACAATGACAAGTGTCCGCGTTTTGACAGCAAGAGAAGTGGCTATGCCAGGTTACTCTCTCACCGTCAAGAAGAGTACATGCAACAGTTTCCCCTCTACCAAACTCTATATTTTCTTAAATAGTGAGAATTTTTTTTTTATTGTGATGAGTATAAGTTAAGCTAATTTTTTACAAAAACACTTATATTTTGAAACGGAGTGTACTACTTAGTACTCCAACTTTACCTCTCGGAATTGTTCGTTGGTACAATACAACAACAACATAAATTGTTTGCTGCTATAAAATGTTAATGTTAACCAAAAAAAAACAATAATGTTGGTAACCATGCCAGTATAGATGACTGAACAATACATTAAAAATGACGAGTACTAAGGCAAAGTAAAACAAATACTACGCCCACACAATTGAAATGATGGCGGTATAAGCTTTTGCTACTTCTAAACATACATACATACAAAAGTATTTTAAAAATACTTTTCTCATTGGGGAGCATGTTGCCTCAAGGGGAAAAATGAAATGCCTCCAAGCCGCACTAATAGATGGTTAATAATGTTGTTGTTGTTGTTGTTGTTGCTGTTGATGAAAGACGACTAGGGATATGGTATTACAAGGGAATTAATTACAACATTTCAACACTTCATTACAATAATGTAACCATGGGCATCCTCTGCCATATAATATGTAGCTCAAAAAGGGTTATTAATTGTACTTCGATTTCGTTTCGTGGGTAATTTGAAATATTTACTCAGCGTTAGAATAAAATTAAATAAAGGATAGTTTGAAATATTGCAGAGTTCTTATTGATTTTAAAAATGACTTTTCAAGCCCCGGAGCACCGTTTCTTATCATTGATGAAGAACGGTAAATGGAAGCGATAAAGATGGGCGAACATAATGTGACAAACCTAACATTGCTTTTTAAAATCATCCCAAGGGCAAAATGCATGAAAAATTTAGTGCAATTTTATACACAAATTTTATACCCTTCGCACTACAGTCTGTTGAAATCACGCTTATTTACAATATAAACCATTTACCTGGGTAAAGTAATGATAACACTTTTTGTCATTATTTCGAGCTGGTTGGTTTTCAAACTTGGTTAAGTCGAGATGTGTTCAAAGAGATGAAAAAAAATTATAAAAATTTTTAAAATTTCAGTGTGTCGTAATAATTTAGTATTAAGTTTATCAAATTATCAGGTTGTTGGTTATTAAAATATTTTTTTCTTTCATTTTTTATAAATAGTGTAATAAGTCTAGACATTGACGTAACCACAAAACCGATGTGGAGGGTATCAAAGATTCGGCACAGCCGAATTTAACACTCTTACTTGTTTGTTATTGGAATTATATTTTATAGAAATAGTTGCGAATGTGAGTTTGCAAAAAGCAGTTGTAGACACACACTTTCTGTTTCGCAAGCATTATTTTATTTATTTATCATTGAACAATATGTCAGTTATTATTTTCAATGTTAGTTTGCACAAAAGGAGTGATGAAAAAGAAGTATGTGCTAAAATGATTAAAGATTTTCAACAAATCTAACTTGGTTCTATAAAATGTTGGCCCAAATATCAAAGTAGGCCGTCAAACTATTTATGATATTATCAGGAAGTGTCAGGAAAATTTAACCTTTGATAGAACGCCTGGTTCGGAAAATAAGAAATGTCCGTATGATGTATGTAAGACCAACGAACTAGAAAGCAAATTGAAAAGAGCTCCCAACACATCCGGTAGAGAAGCCGCCATGTTAGCTTAATGCAGGTTGGAAAACATACATGGTCCAAAAAGTTCCAAACAGCAAAGCTGCAAAAAACTAATCATGTATTAAGAAAAAATACTGGTTCCGCAAATGGATGACGAAACGTATGTGCTGGCTGATTTTTCGCTGAAAATGTTAAAGATTAGTTGTGGATCTTAGGCTAGTGAAGCGACGTTGGGTTCTTGGGAAAGGGAGTGGAAGAATGAATACAAAGGGACCCAAAATTTTTAAGATTTTTAACGGAGATGAACTACCTGTATCAAAAAAGTAACAGTAACCACTACAAAAAAACTTTTATGTAAGGGCTTCCGCAAAAGGTGACTATACCTTTTCCTATTGCATTACGAAATACATCAATTGATTTTCAGAAATTATCAAATGTAACCAAAAAGCAGTCTACCCCACAATATCAATTGAATTTCAGAATCAAAAAGCAGTCTACCCTACAATACCGAAACTTTGATATTTCTTCTATTAGTGATTTGCAGTGACAGATAATGTTTAACAATATTTGGACTTACTTCTTACCCACTGGAAAATAAAATAACAAAGGCGGACTCTTCGTGGGAAGAAGAAGATGATTTTAACATTAATCGGATGTGAAAAGTAATCGGATGTGAAGTTTAAGCTCTACAGTGTAACCCGATTTTGGTGACATGATTTCGAAAAATACGTTAATAGCTTACGAGAAATGCAATTAATACTTAAAAACTTGTAAGAAAATTATTGTCGGTCTAGACCGTTTATACGACACCCTATGACATGCGTTTAGAGACCCTCACTTAGCTCTAACTAATTAGATATATAAGAATTTTTATTAATTTTTTTGCCTTCGTATAAGAAAAGGTTTATATCAGATGCTATATTTATATGGGAACTAGGTTGAAGAATGGACCGATCTTTACCATATTTGGTAAGATTACTTATTTTTTACAAAAACATATACGAACCAAATTTGAGAAAAATTTGTGTAATATTTTTATTTTTTGATAGATCGGGAATCAGCTTTATATGGGAGCTATGCCAAGAAATGTGCTATAGGGTTTATTTTTGGATCACTGATAAATGAATATAATATACATACACAAACCCAATTTGACCGAGATCTATACGATAATTTGGATATTATGGCAATTTTAGTCGATCTTATATGTGTCATTTGTATGGGGCCTAGGTCTGAATATTTTCTCCAAATTCAATAGTGTTCAATTCTATATTTATATATTCGATAGTAACTTGTATGCTAAATTTCATCAAAATATGTTCATATTTGTGACCTGTATTTTGATTGCAAAGATTAAATGGACGGTCGGAAATTGCTAAATCGACTCAGAAAATGTGTCGATGGGTATAATAGAAGATGGGTCTAGGTCAAATATTTTTGGTAGTTACAGACATTAGCATAAAGTCATTATAGCCTGACCACATAGTGGTATAGGGTATAAAAAACAGCAACAGCTTAACATAAAAACCAAAAAGCTTTACTAGCTTCTAGGACCAAATTCTAAATTGAATATTTTCAATAAAAATATGCAAATTCATACTGAAACCAACCTGAAATTATGGTGGCAAATTATGGGGCGTTGCTAGCAATTAAGATATTGATATTATCGATACATATCAAACCTAAACACAATAATGTTGATTAGTAATGCTCCGTAGTACCTCACTAACAAATCGATTCAAAAAATCTTTCGATGCTCTCAACAACCACTTTAACCCTGTCGCTATTTAATTACTGGACAGCACTAATGAAACTATGCGATTAAAGCGCAAGCATGTAGTGGATCTGCCATTAATAAACTAATCAACCCCCCCCCCCCCGCCCCCACTATTTTAACCAGCGATAAAACAAAATTTTTTTTATACTCCCTCTGGCATAATGAGTTTAAAGTAGTAAAAGAATATTTTCAGTCTAATCAAGAAAACATACCAATTATTATGGGAGATATCAATGTATAAAAACTAATGACAGTTCTGCAAATGATATATGTGCAGTTTGTCAGGATGGATGTACCACTATTGAAAGTTTTGAAGTGAAAAATCAAATATGTTCAGATCATATGCCCATTAAGTTAAATGAAGGCTTAACTATAGTGAAACTCAAAGAAAACTTAAATTGCTGCCGAAATTGTTATCGAAAGACTTGCATAAGCAATTATATCAACAAAAATTTAATCAAAATATACTTTCAGAAGAAGAGAGAATTCTTAACTTGGAAGAACTAGTAAAGCAATCAGGAATGCTGCCATTAAACAACAAAATAACAAAAACATTAATTTTAAACAGAAATGGTTTAACTTTAACTGCCTATATGCAAGGCAAAACGTATTTAAAATGCTTATCGCTTACAGAAATTCAAATAATATGATTGATAAGCGAAGATATTTGGAAGCACAAAATAATTACAAACTTGTCTGTGAAACCAGAAAAGTAGGGTATTTTGAAGAACTTGCAAACAGAATTAACAGTGTATATGATCCTAAAAAGTGATGGAAAGTAACAGAGGAGATCAGAGGAAATAAGTTACAAGTTGGATCTGCGGTATCTGCAGAGGATTTTAAAAATTATTTTTAAAGACTGTTAAATCCACGTGAAACAATAAGTACTATTCACTATGCGCCTATGTGCCATACGAATGATGATGTTGATAGGCATATTACAAATGAAGAAGAATTCGTGAAATCTTTAAAAAAGGTGACCCAAACAGCCCTTGTAAAACAAGAAAGTATACACCTTTTTCGTAGACTTCCGAGCTGCTTTTGATAAAGTCCCTCGAAATAAATTGATATTCAAGCTACACGCAATTGGACTGTCAACAAAGATTGTAAACCCCTTGGAGAATATATATTAGGGTGGGTGGATTTGTAGGGAGGCAAAAAATCGCTCAAGTGACAAGAAAAATCATATTCTAGGGATCAAAATAAGAAACTTTGCCCAAGGAACCATACCTCTAAAACGAATTCTGATGTCCCGACTTTTGACCTGTCTGTCTGTCTGCCATGGGGCAACCCCATTCCCCCTCATGCAATTGATCTGAAACTTGGCCCATAGTCTGGTTGTGACTACAGATTAATTTTGGGGTTGTCAAGCAGAGTCACGCACAGTCACGGAGTGATCTAAAAGTTATTTACCCTCATCCGATCGATCTTTTTGAATAACATAACATAGTCACTTGTCATAGTCAACGCGTATGATTATTATTTATTAGCAGAGTAGAAGATACGTATACGTATGAACTCGCCAGGGGGTTCCAGGGGGTGTGCCATGGCATAGGTGTGTCGGTCCTCCAAAGTTAGTGGGGGTCGATCATACGTTTGGACTCGATTGGGGCACTCTAAATGGGTCAAAGTGAGACAGACAGACAGACAGGTCAAAAGTCGGGACATCAGAATTCGTTTTAGATGTATGGTTCCTCGGGCAATGTTTCTTATTGTGATCCCTAGAATACGATTTTCCTCGTAACTTGGGCGATTCTTAAATCGACCCGCCCTAATATATAGTTACACAACTTCGGCTGTCTGGACAAGAAGCGAGCTTTCAGTATATTTCGAGACTTTCTCGAGTGTAAAAGAGGGATGCCTATTATCACCATTATTATTCACGCTGTACTTAAATGATCTACATGACTATTTGGATGGTGGCCTGGAAGTTGAGAATTTAAATATTCGAATTCTTTTGTACGTTGATGACATAGTCATTCTTGCAGAGGACATTAAAGTTATGATAAATAATCTTGAAGCATATTGTACTAAGTGGAACATGGAAGTGAATATGAATAAATCTGAAATGATGTTGAAAAGAAGGCAGATTGGCAGCAAATGAATAATGGAACTATAAAGGCGAGGAAATTAAAACGTCATCTGAATTCTGCTACCTGCATGTAGAATGTAGAAACAATGCTGCAAAAAATAGCATCAATTCTGCCTGGCATTGTTACATTAACAAACCGAATATATCGTTACGATCAAAATAGAAAATTTTTCAAGCTGTATTCAGGGCTGTTCAAGCTTATGGAGCGCAGATATGGGGATTCTCGTGATTCGAAGCTGTTAATAAACTACAAAGAAATTTTCTTAAAAGAATTTTAAAGCAACCTGACAATATTCCCAATTATGCACTTGCTCTGGAAACAGCAGTTGAAGACAGCTATCTCTAAATACTGAGTCTGGATCTCAGCTACTTGAGCAAAGTTCTTTTCGATTATAACATGGAAAGGCTTCCGCACAGGCTTTCCAAGATATTATTACAAAGCTAATGGGGCCGGAACCGTTTTGTGGAATAGGAAAAGGGGTATGGGAAGGCGTACTTAGAAAATATGAGAATCATATCAGACAGGAGCGTTTCTCGAGCCAGTTAGGCTTAAGGTAATCCAAACTCTTGTTAGGTAACTACAACAGTAAGAGATTTGGGTCATGTATCGGATTATCAAAGAACGGACTGGGAATTCTAACCGGGATTTTAACCAGACACTGTAGGCTTAGGGAGCATCTGAGCAAGTTAGGAATTGAAGCGAACCCCAAGCGCAGATTCCGCGATGAGAAAGCAGAATCGCCAGCGCACGTACTGGGGGAGACTGTGGAGCTTTAATGCATAAGAGGAAAAAGCACCTGGGTTCTTTCCAAATACCACGAAGCGAAATAAAACTACTGAAACTAACCAACACCCTCGAATTTTTGAGGGCTCCAGGGTTGGGTGAGATTTTATAGGGATAAACTATTAGCAGAGGGCAGTACAATAGATCGTTTGGTCGCAGTACTTTCGACACCTCCTTGTGCAATACACAAAATTTGTATTGAAGTTTAAAATTGGGGAAGAGCACAAAATATGCTTTGGTGTGGGGATTTCTAAAAATGAGTGGAATGCAATGTGTCGCGATCTTTTACTACAGCTGAAATGGAAGAGTCATTATGAAATGATGGAAAATGCCTAAAAAAGCAGTACCCATATATACAAACACTTTACATATGCGTACATATTTGGTGTAAATTTTAAAATTACAGAAATATTAGCGTTAGTCAAAGCACGTACCGATGCACTATGGGGTATTTGTACCGAAAAGCTGGCATTAAATAAACGGGACTTCCGATCCGCGTAAATGTTTATTATTTAGTTCTCGCGATCGTTGATATCAAATCTGAAGTCAAAATTCCAAAAATCAAAATGGCGGACACAAAGTGGCGGACCTTTCTTCTTAAAACTAAGTGTATTCACACCAAACTTTGTCTTAAGGTATTTTCGGGGTCGTTGATCTCGAATCTGAAGTCAACATTTCAAAAATCAAAATGGCGGACACATTTACACCAAACTGATTTCCTATCTTAGGTCCAAATTTTTGTCACTGTGAATTTTTGGTGTTTTGTATTGTAAAAATAAAGTTTACTGGAAATGCGCTTATGTATGAGAAAAATGGTCCGCCATTTTGTGTTCGCCGTTTTGATTTTTGAAATTTTGAACTCAGATTTAAGATCAGCGGCACCGAAAACCCTTTAAGACAAAGGTTAGTGGAAATGCGCTTAGGTTTGAGAAAAATGGTCCGCCATTTTGTGTCCGCCATTTTCATTTTTGAAATTCTGAATTCAGATTCGGATTCAGCGACCTCCAATACCATTATATTACCAAATTTCCGACAAATACCATAACACGCTCAATTTTTATTAGCTTTTTGCCTTGCAAAACACCGTGTTTTTAAGTCCTCGAAAACCATGAAGTGCAAGTTTGTGCAACCTGCACCTGCGAAATTTTGTTATAATATATGCAAACTAAAAACTGTATCCACATCTTAATGGGGCGAAACGGGGCTCATAAACAAAAGTTCCAACATACAGGCATATTTTTTTTACTTCTCAATGTTTAGGTGCTTCTAAGAAAACCGGAATTAAACTTAAGTAAGGGTACAAAACGAAGCGTTTTGTTGACTTAAATGTAACTTATGTATCACTTAACTAACACATTAAATAAAACCTTTATCTTTAAGCGTTTACTGCGCTTTCAAAGAACGTAAACATTGCCCTTTTTCGATTCATCAAAAATTTCATATCAGTTAATTGGAACAACTTCAACGGTTTCCCTGCTACCCAAACTTTACTATATTGTTATTTTATCATTAGAGCAATTAACTATGCGATTAAAATTATTTCATGGGTTTAAACGTGATTTAAAATTTTGATTTTTTGCCAGTTTACCCCTTAGTGCGATGTCCTGCCACTAAATAAAAGCCAATAGAAGTATCTGCACTTTGTGTAATACTAGAGAAGATGAAAATATTACGCATTTTATGGGAAAATGTCCAGTACTTAGGGAATTCGGGGTGAAATATTTTGGAAGTGCGTGAAGAATGCTTCAATAGTTTGCTAAACGGAATTATAGTTACCTGTAATTGGAAACAATATAGGAAACATTATAGGACAATTTTGCTCGCCGAATTTAATTATTGACTACCATTTTTAAGGAAAAGTTATAATAATACTAGCAGATTCCAGCGCTCGAAATTCGAGTGCAATTTCTAGGCAGCTTTATTTTTCAACTTAGCCAATTCATAAACCAACACTTTTATGGTTTATTATTATTGTGAATGAAGATAACAAACTCATTAACAAACATATTAACAAATTTAATTAACACACACATAGCATATGTATAATTTTATGTATGTGCTAGTAGCAACATTAAATGCAATTTACTCAAAATAAAGAAAAAAAAAATTAAAAATCTGTAAATTTGGTGAACAGCTTAAAAGAAATACCTTTCAAATTATATATGCTTGGTCAAAATCGGAATAAAATGGTAGAAAAAAACATCGGGCACAAGAAATCGCCTATCCTATTAATATTATAGATATGGAATTATTTTAATTATACAGGCTGACGACTATAAGTCAACGCCTTTTAAAACTTTATTTGTATAAATTTGTTTTACGAATAAAGTTATATTCTTTTCTTCTATTCTATTCAATACTTCCTTTCTTTGTAAATTAAGTTTACCGTACCGTTTGAGTCTTACTCAACAATTGTAAATTCAACAGCCAAATCCTTTTTTTTTTCAATATTTTTTGTGTCAATGTTTTTTCTCATCGTTGTCACGAGTCTGCCTGCAAAGTTTCTGCTCGATTGGATCACGGGAAAAGTGTTAAAAAACAGAAAGGAGTAAAAAAACTGAACAGTCTTTTTGAAAACTCAAAATCGTAACTACTATCATTTTGTAAATAACTACTGTAAATACTGTTCATTATAAATATTTATCTTGCAACTAATAACCAAAATGTATTTTGTATTCTTATGGTATGTAACTCATTGGAGTGATTTAAAATTAAGTGTAACAAGTTTGCTTATTATCTTCGGATAAAATACATTTAAAAAAAAAATTGTATCGCTTGAATAATGAATTATATTTCGATTAAAATCATTATTTTCCTTTCGTTTCCTAACGTTTATAAATATATCTTTTTTAATATTAACTCGAATTAAATCCTACAGAAAATAAAACATTGATTTAAAAAAATAGCTCACAATTATTTTCTTTATATAAGAATCAGAAATCATAGTAGGACAATTAACTTTGGACTGAAACGTTCACTAAATGAATGTCTATGTTAACAACACCATGAATTTTATGTAGTGTCATACAGAAATGAACAACCAGCTAAAATATACAACAAAAATGTATTACGTACAAAAATGTTTTACGTGGCACTCAATGTGTTAAAGAAAATAGCAAAATTCTGAAGTATTAATATTAGGATATATGATATTACACCTTACTTCTTCAACCTTCAGTACATATACTTTCAAAAATTCCTCTTAAAATAGAAATTCCATACACACATTAAAGCATGTGTGGAAGTTTGTATTATTTTGAATCAAATTGAGATACAGTTAAAATTCAAATCACTCATTTGGGAGTTAGCTTACCTTATTAAAATTTAACATTAAACCGCTTAATAAAGATCCACGTACAGTGCCAAATATAAAATACTGTGGCATTTCAGCAAAGCATTCGTTGATGTCAGTGTAGAAAGCTATAAAATAAAAATGAAAAGAAATGATAAACATAATGCACTTCAAGCAGAGAGGTTGCAAAATATCGATCTTAATTCGATTTTCAAAATAGTTCATTTGGTCACCAAAAAAAAAAAAAACAATAATTCTTTACATTATTTCGTTGTTTTAACCAGTGATCTTTGGAATTGCAACGGACCTACTTAACAGAAAAAATATTTATTCGCCAACCGAATTGTTCTTAAGTGGAACAGCGATTTTTTCGATTGTACAAACAGTGATAAAACACGAGCATCTACTGTTAAGACAACTGAATTGTACAGTGAACAAAAAATGAAGTTATTAACATGATCGAAATTCGGTTGGCAATAAATTCGGTAGTCACAATGAATCTGTTTTCTGTGTGGGCTTAATTCTGGAGAGCAATAAATATATTTCATAGTCAAACATTTGTATAATTTACAGAGGCAAAAATGCTCTTTGATTAACTTTGCAAAATGTATCGAATTAAGAATTATTGTAGGAAGAATTTAAGTTGAATGTTAAGTTCGAAGCAAAATTTTAATTAGGGAGTTAATTCCTTAAAACCCCAGCTGTTATACTCGTATATATTTGGTACATTAGAATTACAGTTAATAGAGCATAAATTGTTTGTTCTCCCATAATATTGGAAAACTCATATTGATATTCTGCGATATTTAGTTTGTGACACATTGAAATATTCAAATAATTTTGAGTCAAGCACTAGTCCAATACAAAACAATTAAGAAAACTACAGTTGGGTTAGGCCAAGCATCCGATACCCTATTTCATGAGTTTCGATAAATGTTGTCAGATTTAACTTTGCAAAGGTTATAATTGAATATAGAAAATAAGAATAAACCAAGTTTGAGTAGCATTGTTATTAATTTGCTGCCCGCTGATATGGAAAAAATTATCTCGGCTTCTTCTATGTGGGCCAGTTCAAAAAAAAAAAAAAAAGGACCAATCATAAGCATATTTAGTAAAGTCACACATTTTATTTTACTCAAAAACTAACTAACTTTGAGGAAATCTTGGCAGTATTGGTGTTTTTTTTTTTTTTTTTTTTATAGATTTAAGTGAATATCGGTAAGTAGCTTTATTTGGGAACGATGACTCAAAATGGTTCTCCGTGATTTATTTATGGATTACTTTTTTATGTTTCTAATTAACACACATATACCAAATTTGACTGATATTTGTATTTAGTAGCTGATCCCAGCCATCGAAATTCGAGTACAGATTCTAGGAAATTTTATTTTTTTTCACCCTAAAGGTATGCTAATTAATTTTAGCCAATTCACAATTCAACACATTTTATACCCTCTACCACTATATGGTTTGAGTATAATGACGCTGTGCTGCTGTTTGTCACTACCAAAAATATTTGACCTAGACCTAACTTTTATTATACCGATCGACTCAGAATCACTTTCTGAGTCATTTTAGCGATGGCCGTCCATCCATCTGTCCGTCTGCGTGTCCATGTAAACCTTTTAATTAAACTACATGTCGCAAATATGAATATATTTTGATGAAATTTGGTATATAAGCTTCTATTGGCCACAGGATGAACGCTATTCAAACTGGTGAATATCGGTCCATGTTCGGACCTAGTCCCCATACAAATGACCCCTATGAAATCGACATAATTTGCCATAAGATCCAAATTGTCATATATATCTTATTCAAATTGAGTTTGTATGCGTTTATTACATCCATTAATGAGTCGTCCAAAAATGATCCCTATAGGACAATTCTTAGTCATAGGCCCCGTATAGAACTGCTTCACGATCTTCCCTTAAATCTATCAAAAAACAAAAATATTGTACAGATTTTTCTCATATTTGGATTGAATATACTTTTTCAAAGTGACTTTACCAAATATGGTCATGATCGGTCCATTTTTCGACCTAGTCCCCATATAAATATAGCACCCGATATGAACTTTTTTATATCTGCAGCCAAAAAAATATATAACAATGCCACTCAAATTTGGTCTATGCTTATTTTCTATATACAATTAGTTGAACCGAAGAGACAGGGTATCTAAACCACGGTATAGGGTATCGTGTGGTCGGTCTAAACCGACTATAATTTTCTTACTTGTTAAATGTCGATTATGGTCGTTATTGGTTTATGTCTAAAATTATTTTTTAATACAGTAGCAACTTTAAATTCATTTTACCCAAAAAAGAAATTAAAAATTTTAAAATCTGTAAATCTGGTGAACAGCTAAAGAGAAAATCCTTTCAATTAAGATATGTTTGGTCAAAATCGGGAGAAAACTGTTTAAGAAATCATCGTTCACAAAAAATCGCCTTACCTATTAATATTACAGATAGCGACCTGTAGTTTGATAATAAGTTTTACTTGGATACATAGACAGGCAGACAGACAGACACCGCTAAATCAACTCACAAAGTATTTCCGAGCCGATCAGTATAACAAAATGTAAGTCAAGGTCAAATATTTTTGGTATATATTTTTGGTTATAAGCATCAACACAAATATAATAGGGTGGCGCGATTTTGTATTCCACATTTTTTCTTTCGAATTTAACTTCGTCTCTAATCGGGATCTGTGCAAATTTTGCAGATAAATTTTTAGGCTGACCGATGATGACTATGGCTACAGAAATGCGAATTGCTCTTTTATTACGATAAAAGATAACATTTTCGATTATTGTAAATTTGATGTTTTTGATTTTCTCCGAAAATTGTGGTTCATTAGGTTCATTAAGAAGAAGAAATTAAGTTTAAATGTTTCATAAATCTAGTTAAATACATTCAGAAATATTTAAAAAGAATATATCAGTTCCACATATACAAATTTTTTAGCTATTTGCACAGATTCTGCTTACAGCTAAATTGCAATTCGAGCAATAGCTCCACCCTTATATATTTCACAACTATATAAATTAAGTACACTTACGTATTCCGCTAACTTCTCTACGTATCATATACACATATTTGATATTGTTGTCCAAATGCGAACAGCTCAACTCCCCAAAGTGGCAATGCAATATTGGTGTCTTTACAAATGTTGGTATGATTTTCTGGAAAATAAAAATAAATATTATAAAAAAATGTATTCGTATGCAAATGTCTGTATGTTCTTGAATTCTCAGCATAGCCAACAACGCACATAATAAAAAAAAAAGATTTTTTTTGTGTAAAGTACATGAGTCATTCCATATCAAACGGAACAATACTATTTCTAAAAAAACTTTATACCCTATACCACTCTGTGGTCAAGGTAAAATGATATAGTGCTGATGATTCCATCGATATGTCCATGTAAAACTTGTAATCAAACGGTATTGCAATTGGTTAAAATTACAAATGAAGTCCATTTATTAGTGGTCCTATAGGACCATTCCTTTTACCGATTAATACTTAAATCTATCAAAAAACCAAAATATTCCACAGATGTTTCTTATATTTTGCAAAAACAAAACAAGTGTTTCTAGCAAATATGGTCATCGTCGGTACATTTTTCGTACTAGTCCACATATAAAAGTGCCATCCGATATGAACTTTAATATATCGGCAGGCAACAACTTTATAATAATGTCATTAAAATTTGGCTTATATTTTTTTTTTGTCAAATTAGTTGGAACTACGACACTCTCTCTAAATCATGGTATAGGGTATCGTGAAGGGACCTTTTTTAACGACGCTAGAACTTGAAATTGTAAAAAAATACACAAAAAATCAAATTTTTATCAAAAATTTTTTTTATTAATATTTGAAAGTGATTTCGGGCATATGGCCATCGCGGCTGTTCTTGAAGAAGCGTATTCTGGACGTCCAATTTTGAGCAAATTTTTCGTGCATTGCTGGCCGTATGTCACGATTAACAAGAAACAATGTTGGCCTCCAAGGCGTCAATTGTTGTTGGTTTATCAGCATAAGCCAGTGACTTCATGTAGCCCCACAGCAAATAGTCGAGATATGTCGAATCGCATGACTTTGGAGGACAACTGACATGTCCATTTCTCGAAATCAACATATCGGTCATATTTTGATTTCAATTATTCGATAGTTGCGGTCGACGTATGGCACCTAGCGCTATCCATTGATCGTAACGCTAGCTCTGGCTTCATTTTTAAAGAAATAAGGTCTGATGATGCAAGCAGCGTGTTAACTGCAACCAAATTTTGCATTTTGTTTTCGATGTAATGGAGTCTGTAAGGTCTGGATTGGTCTCGAGCCATTAAATCAAAAATGAGCCTCATCACTGAACACAATTTGCCGATTAAACATCGGTTCAGTTTCCAACTACTCTAGAGCGCAATCTGTGAACGAACGACGTATATGATGGTGTCATGGCTTAAATTATTGCTCCAGGTGGATGTTATATGGGTGTTGGCCAAGATCTTTGCGCAAGATTTTCCACGTAGTGGACGGATAAAACCCCAATTTCTGCGACCGGCGATGAATTGATAAATTCGGATGCTAATGTTATTCAGAAAGTATGTGGTATGAAATCCATCCACAGTTCTACGAATCGCTTGCTCAGATGGATGATTATGTGCTCCATAAAAATCACGAACTCGTCTAAAAGTTGCGCGAATCGATAACTGATTTTCAAAGTAAACTTGAATAATTTTGTAGCGTCGCGAATCTACTCATGATGATTTACCAGGGTATACTGATCATATATATCAAAAAATGAGCGCAGTACAACAGTTCGTTTGACAGCTAACACTTTTGTTTGTTCTATCTAAAAAAAACACCCTTTATAATCAGACTAGGCCGGCTAAATTTTCTAACTTGGTTATATTTATAGTTGAAAGTTTTAGAGTAAACATAGTTTTCGAGGCTGAGGAAGTATATTTAATTATGTACTTAAAACAAATGTAAAATATTTTCAGAAAAAAAAAGTAAGAAAATTATAATCGACCTAGATCGACTATAATGGTCGGCGGAAAATTCATCGAAAACTATTCTTCAAAAACAATTCTTCGAAAAAACAATTCTTTGAAAAAACAATTCTTCGAATAGCAGTTCTTCGAATAACAATTCTTCGAAAACAATTCTTCCACGCTATAGTTGAAAACCTCTATGGTTATTGTTATTCGAAGAATTGTTAGTCGAGGAACTGTTATTCGAAGAGTTGTTTTTTGAAGAATTGTTTTCGAAGACTTGTTTTCGAAGAATTCTCCGCAAATCACTATAACATGCGTTTCGGGAAAGGGTGTTGATCCAAATTTTGCTGAGGGAATAACAGCATATAGTAAATGTTAGTGCTATTGTTCTTAATTTGTACCATGCAGATATAAGGTTCATGTCTTTATTTTTATATGGGGACTAGGTCAAAAAATGTACCGATAATTACCATATTTTGTAAAGTCTCTTACTTTTCTTAGAAACATATACATACAAATAAAATTTTAAAAATATTTAATGCAATATTTTTCTGTTTTTCTGTTCTATGGCTAAAAATTGTCCTACAGGGTTTATTTTTCGAAATATATGATAATCTGGACGTTGTGGCCATTTTAGTCGGGCTGACAGGAGCTATTTTTAAAGGGGCTAGGTCTGATTATTCACCGATTTTCACCCATTTAAATAGCGTTCATCGTATGGTCGATAGAATCTTACATACAAAATTTAATTAAAATGTATTCTTATTTGTGACTTGTATTTTGATTTCATGGTTCATCGACACTAAGGTGGTTCGTCAAAAAAAGTTGAGCTTGTCCTACCCTAGAATTAAAGATTAGTTTGAGACGATTCGGAAAAATATTTTTTTTCCACGCCCCTGGATACCGCCCTTTAGTTTTTTGTTCACTGCAGCGCCATTTTTGGTCCTATCATAACATGTTGTATGTCGTTGTGTATGGTTTCATTGTGGCTACATTTGTTTCTTTAATAGTTTTTTAATCCGACACCAAAAATTTTCCGACTTTCAATATCTCAGTTCCTTCCCACCCTAATGGGAATTATTTTTAAAGGAAAGTAAAGCCGCATTATTTTCATGGAACTTTTGCTTTAACAGTATTTAGTTCTATTCATAAACAAAAAAGCTACAGAGGTTAAAAAAATAATATTGCAGAACAGGGAACATAAAACAGTCCAAAAACAAAAGCGTTGAAGGGGAAGCCATAGCCGTCAACACAACCAGAGGATGTCCATAGGGAGGGGTTATTTCGACTCTAATGTGGAGTCTGGTTGTTGACGAACTATTAATGGAACTGTCGGAAGCAGGTATAGAATGTCAAGGCTACGCGGACGATATAGTTATAATAGCAAGAGGCAAATTCGAGGAAACCGTTTGGACATTGTTCAAAGAGGGCTAAGAGTTATCAATCAATGGTGTAGGGCAACAGGACTGAACATTAATCCGACAAGGACCACTATTGTACCATTTACCAAGAGAAGAAAACTTCCAAGATGGAAGGTAATTAAAATTCTAGGAGAAGTCATCGAACCAAAGACAGAGGTGAAATATCTGGGCATAATACTAGACAGCAAGTTGACATGGAAGGCACACGTCAACAATATTACAGAGAAAGCCAAGCGTGCTACAATATGTAGAAGGGTAGTGGGTAGAACCTGGGGATGTAAACCCAGCATCCTATACTGGATGTACTCCATGATGGTCCGTCCAATCGTGTCCTATGGAACAACTGGAGTTAAGTAGAATACAAAGACTAGCATGTATTGGGATTACGGGTGCAATGAGCACGTGCCCAACGGCATCACTTGAAGTACTCTTGGATCAAAGCCCACTATATATAGTGGTGCAAAAGAAAGCACTGGCAACGGCAATCAGGATAAAGGGGGATAAACCTATAATCAGGCTTTATGAAGAGCAATGGAACCGAATAAGTCAGGTTAAAGATTACTCGCTCCCAGATTGTCCAATGGACAGGACGGAGAAGAAATACGATTTCAAGAAAAACTTTGTTACAAAACTTAGTAATAAAAAGGAACTACTCCATTCCTTTTTATTGTGTACAGCATATTCTCTAAAGGAGAATACGATCAAATGGTACACGGACGGGTCAAAGACCGGAAATGGAACAGGGGCGGAAGTCTTTGGGCCTAGCACCAAATATTACGAATCAATGGGAATACACACGAGTATTTTCCAGGCGGAAATTTATGCCATCGATAGGTGTGCACAGGTTAACTTAAATAGGAAGTACAAAAGACAGGACATAACCATATTATCAGATAGTCAAGCTGCTATTCGAGCACTAAGCTCCTACGTAGTGAACTCTAAGTTAGTATGGGACTGTCTGCAAAGACAGAATGAGCTAGGCAGACAAAATAAAGTCAGCCTTTGTTGGGTCCCAGGACATATTGGGATTCACGGAAATGAGCAAGCGGATGAGCTTGCCAGAAAGGGAGCTTTCACAAAGCTAATGGGGCCGGAACCATTCTGTGGAATAGGAAAAAGGAGTATGGGAAGGTGTACTCAAAGAATGTGAGAATCATATCAGACAGGAGCTTTTCTCGAGCCACCTAGGCTTAAGGCAATCAAAACTCTTGTTAGGTAACTACAACGGGTAGAGATTTGCGTCATGTATCGGACTAACAAAGAACAGACTGAGAACATTAACCGGGATTCTAACTAGTCACTGTAGGCTCAGGGAGCATCTGAGCAGGTTAGTAATTGAAGCGAACCCCATGTGCAAATTCTGCGATGAGAATGCAGAATCAGCCGAGCACATACTGGGGGATTGTGGAGCTTTAATGCATAAGAGGAAAAAGCACCTGGGTTTTTTCCAAATACCAGGGAGCGAAATAAAATCACTGGAACCAACCAACATCCTCGAATTTCTGAGGGCTTCAGGACTAGGTGAGATTTTATAGCGACAAACTATTAGCAGAGGGCAGTACAATAGATCATTTGGTCGCGGTACTTTCGTCACCTCTTTTATACAATACAATACAATTAATAAAATTTTATCTTAAAACAAATTGCATTTCGAAGCGTGTTATATCGGAAAAACAAAATTACCAACAATACGTCAAGTCATCCAATATTTTTTATATTTGAGGACAAATGGTGCACTTAATATTTATAAAAATCAATTGGTGCAATACCAAAATTCATCTCATGAAATAATTGAAATACCGGGTAACAATATACAAAATTTTACGTATCAATAATGACTAATAACGTATATTTATGTTTTAGAATTTCCGTGCCAATCTCAAAATACTGAACGTTTTGTGCGGGTTGTTAGTGAATCCGCAAAAAGGTTACAGACGAAAGGCGCATGGGCCTTATATTTGCTAAAATAAGAAATCGCGAACGGTATAGCAATCTCAATTCTCGCCAAAATTTATCTTAAAAAAGTTGTACGTCCATATTTTACTTTTAAAAGTTTCATCAAATTAATGTGGCTTTCTTTTCACAAAAAAGGAGTTGTCACATCTCAAAAATTTCATGAAATTTAAGCCGCTTTCCTCGTGTTTCAAAATGGTCGGCATTAGGGTGGATAGGAACCGAGATTGTCAAAGTCACTACCAGAATTTGATGTCGGAATCAAAAATTATTAAAGGGAGAAATGTAGCTATTACGTAAGCATGAACAACAGTATACAATATGTTATGATCGGACTAT
Source organism: Cordilura impudica (assembly GCA_963682025.1). Classification (NCBI taxonomy): domain Eukaryota; kingdom Metazoa; phylum Arthropoda; class Insecta; order Diptera; family Scathophagidae; genus Cordilura; species Cordilura impudica. The sequence continues at coordinate 5,381,507 of OY821517.1, read as the reverse complement.
AAATGGCGACGTAGTATACAAAAAACTAAAAGGGCGGTATCCAGGGGCGTGGCAAAAAAATAAAAAAAAATTTTTCCGAATCGTCTCCAATTAATCTTTAGTCCTAGGGGGTGACTGGCTCGATTTTTTTTTTCTATGGCGACCGAACCACCTTAATGGATACACAGACGGACAGATAGATAGATAGACGGATGGAACGGCATCGCTAAATCGACTCAGAAAATGATTCTCGGGTTTAATAAAGGGTGAGTCTAGATCTAATATTTTTGGTAGTTACAATCATTAACAATTAGTGCTAAAGGTATAAAAAATAGTGGTAAAGGTTGGTAAAAAAAAAAACATTGTTCAGTTTACTGTGGAATTACTCATGGCTTTGCGTAGGTGTGTGTTTTTTGAGTACGAGTACACTTTACATGTTCCTGTAAATCATACATTTTTTTTACGTTGAACAGTATTATTGTATATCCTCTATGTATGGAGTAATATGCGAGAATGTTTGTTATTTTTATTACATTGATATAACATAACATATAGAATATTCATTGCAATCATTTTTTACACACCTTCGAGATTTGAATAACTATCTGCCTGGTAATGAATATACAAACGTATATACATACATAGAACATATATATACAGCAGCAGTAAAAGTATCGTTACGGCAGCAAAGGTGTTACAATGAATTGATTTGAGATTTTTTATTTATATATGATTGTAAAATATGTATATATACGATTTTTTTTAACATTACCCATGAGATGAGTTAATTTATGTAGTATGGTTAAATTAACCTATTTTTAAAACAACTGTATTTAATTCACAATCTTGCTTACAACAACACATCAAGTAACCGCTAATATTTTTTAAGTGTATATTGTTTTCTTAAGTATTTAAAATAAATTAAGGAGGAATACACAATTTAATCAAGTTGAGGTTTTTTTTTAAAGTTGTTTAAAAGGAAACTGTATGAACTTCAAATATCACATGGAACAAATAAAATAATTAGGCTACTTCATGCGTCACCTTTATTTAAGACCCTTTTATGCTAAAAGGACAAACCATAAAGATTTTTTGATTAAAATTTCATCATGACTTAGATATTTATTTAGTGTAAAATCAGGCGCTTGGATAACTAAGGTTGACGCATAATGTGCTAATGTATATACCTTCAAATAATAAGGTATACAAATTATTTTCAAGTACATTAAGCAAAGAAATTAATTAAAAAATTTCATACAATGGAGTACCTCACTTTGTATGGAATTAAACCTTGACATGTTTAATGATAATTCCCAAATTATTTTGGCTATACCGATAACTGGCCGTTTTGAAAAATCCGTAGAAAAATTTATTATAAAATAAAAGATGCCTTATTTATTACAAATTTGCCATTTTTATTATTTTATTCGAAATTCTGCCCGTAGATTGAGAAAACGATTTTGATGAATGAATAACACTTTGCAACAAATGGAAAAAAAAATTTTTAATAAACACTATATTTGTTTGATCCGCTATAGTCACCTAACTGCAAAAATCATAGTCATTTTAAATTCTATGGTGAGGTTTTTTTTAATTTTTTTCTAAAATTTGAGATTTGTGAAGAGGTTGCTCAATACATCTTGTCGTAAATTTGTAGGCAAGCTCCTAAGGCTACGCAATTTTAAATATTAACAAATTGTAATGAAGCGTAACAAATAAAAACAAGTAAGTCGGTCTAGACCGACTATACGATACCCTATAGCAGCGGTTCCCAAACTATGTTCCGCGGAACTTTGGTGTTCCGTTTAAGATTATCAAGTGATCCGTGTAAAAAAACAAATTTATCTCGTTAAAAAAAAAATCATTTATCATTTTATTCGTTCTTTAAAATTAATAAAAATAAACACCTTGTTTTTGTATTTGATTTTTGCTATGCTAAATGTACCGAAATTTAATCCTAGCTGGCTTAGAAATACTGTTCTTTATGTGTATATTGAATATAAATTGATACAGTTTCAATGTGTAAAATTTGTACCGTTGGTAGAATAGTATGCTTAGAAAAATTGTTAATGTGTTATGCATGAAACACACAGACGACTGCGGCTACACGACAAAACGACTACAGATGCTGCTGGCTGTAATTGTAGTCGTGTAGTAAGCTACTTATTAACTACACCTTTATGGTTGATAGTGGTTGCGTATTTAGCAGATATTTTTACTAAGTGCATTGAAATTATCACTACAGGGAAGAAATAATACAATTCTTAACGTACGAGATAAGATTGCATCTTTTAATAAAAAACTATCAGATTCCAGCACTCGAAATTCGAGTGCAAATTTAAATGATTTCAAATAATTTTAAATGAAGAAAACAAACTCAACACATTAACACAAACACATTAGCGATTTAATAAAGACACACATAGCATTGTATAATTTTATGTATGTGTTAGTAGCAACTTTAAACGATCATAACTCCAAAAAAATATTCCAGACGATGAAAATCTGTAAATCTGGGTAACAGCTAGAAAGAACTACCTTGCAAATGATAAATTTTTTGTCAAAATCGGGGTAAAACTGTGGAACTTACATCGGTCACAAGAAATCACCTTGCCTATTAATATTATAGATTACAGTACTGTCTTTCTGAAGTTCAACAAAATAATTTTTTCCACATTAGCAGAGTCTTTAATTGAAATAGATACTAAAGTAGATGATAAAGCCTCCAAAGAAATTTTAGAACATTTGCATAACTTACAGTCAAGCCTATTACAATATTTTCCAAATTAACCCTGAATTAAAAGTCCCTTAGTAGTAACAAATATGCCAGTGGGTTTCAGTGCAAGTAATTATGAAAACCTAATTGATTTAATTACTGACCCTAGTTTAAAACAAAAATACAATGAACCTCCATTAAATGAATTGTGGTTCAGTTGAACACAAGAGTATTGCAACTTGTCGAAGCTAGCTTTCATGTTTTACTTCCTTTCACAACTACATATTTGTGCGATGCTGGATTTTCATATTATGCTGCACCAAAATCAAAGTACAGAAACCGACTGAAAGCTACGAAAGACATGAGAATTCAGCTGTCTAATATTGAGCCTGATATAAAAAATTATGTAATGCAAAGAATCAAAAACACCGTACTCATTAAGAATAAATCTGATTTTTTTACTTTTACTGAATTTCAGAATAATATACTGTTTATTTTGTTCATAACTATTGTATGTATCTATACATTAATACGTGAAGGTAAAGTTTAGTTCCCTTTTTAAGCAATATGCGGGCACGGAGGAGTGTGAAAATTGGCATAGTTATAGCTCACATGGAGGAGAAGCTGAGAATGATAAAATTTATGTTTAATCTGTCTTAAAAATATATTAAATTAAATAAAATAAAATATTTATAATAATTCCTTACACCCTGTTAATGCGAATGATTTAAATTATATATCAGACGCTCTGTGTTAAATTCTGAATTGCTCATTTAAATGTTCATAAACTTTTTATATATATAGATTAAAAAAACATTGGAAGACAAAAATTTAATGAAAAAATAATTTTCCTAGAACTTGCACTTCAATTTCGAGTGCTGGGCTATACTAGTATTTTTAAATATACGTACTTATAGCTTATCCAAAAAAAAAAACATAAGTGCTCCTCTGCAGTTGTTAGTTTTGCGAAGTGTTCCTCGACCATAAATGTTTGGGAACCACTGCCCTATAGCATGGTTTGGAGACCCTATCTCTTCGGTCCAAGTAATTCGATATAGAAAATAAGCATAGGGCAAATTTGAGTGACATTATTATTCATTTTTGGCTGCGGATCAAAAAAAGTTCATATCGGATGCTATATATATATGGGGCTAGATCGAAACATGGACCGATCCTGACCATAATTGGTAAGTCACTTCGCAAAAACATCTACAAGTCAAATTTCAGAAAAATATGTGTAATATATTATGACTAAGAATTGTCCTATAGCGATTAGTTTTGCACTACTGATTAATGGATATAAAAATTGGGTTCATATGCCAATTTGACTTAGATCTATATGATAATTTGGATCTTATGGTAATTTATGTCGATTTCATAGGTTTTATTTGTATGGTTACTAGGTCTGAACAAGGACCGAATTTCACTAATTTCAATACCGTTCATCCTATGGCCGATAAAAGTAGATATACCAAATTTCATCAAAATATATTTATATTTGCGACTTTTAGTTTGACTACAAAGTTTACATGGACACACAGATGAACGGACGGACGGACGGACATCGCTAAATCGACTCAGAAAGTGATACTGGAAGTTTTAAATTGATTGGATGAGGAGAAATGGAGCTTAAATTACTTTGTTACTGTGCATGACTATGTGTGACTATCCACGGACAAAGTTTCAGATCGACCGGATGAGGGGAAATGGGTTTAAAAGCACTCCGTAACTGTCCGTGATTACGCGTTACTGTGCGTGACTATGTCAAAGTTTATCTTTTTTCACGGCAAGTCTATCGACCAAGTCTCAGATCAATTGGATGAGGGGAATGGGGTTGCCCCACGACAGACATACAGACAGACAGATAGTGAAAAATTTCTAAAAGTAACTGATCAGCGATGCATACACATTTGTGTTGCTTGTTGCCTTTTTTTTTTTAAATATGAACGAATGTTTATCGAAAATATTAAGAAAATAAAAAAGTATGTTATACTTTTACTCTCTTTAAACCAATGGTGTTCAAAAATAAAAATGTAAGTGTGTTGGTGAGAAAATGAGAATTGCACTGTAAGAAATGTTCAATGAGTTAATAGCAGTCATAGTCTCTTATGAATTTATTTTTTATTGAAAATATGAAACTGTTGTGTGCAAAACTGATTTAAATGAATAAAAATTAAACAAAAATTCAATTTTTGAGAGAAAAAAAATAAATACATGTATACATTAGGCTCGCTTTTTTTCATTCTATAAAAAACAAAAAGTTGTAGATTTTTTAAATCAATATTAATGATTTCATTGTATTTACATATTAGAATATATACTTAATATGTTATGTTAAAAAAAATTAAAAAAATACACTTTTTGGAAGGAAAAAAATTCATTCAATTAATGAATGAATGAACGATCAGACTCAAACTTTTAAAATCATTTAAAATTTTAAAATAAATAAATTCGTTTTTTAAAGAATTTTATTAAAGACTTTTATAGATCTTGTATTATAAATTTTTCCATATATATTCTTTCGAGACATTTGCGTATTAGTAAAACATTTTTTAAATTTACAAAACTTAATGCGTTACCTTGTTTAGAACTAATAAATTTTAAATCTGACGAAACATGTTCACAATTTTTTATTTGTCGATCTTGGTTTCCAATTTGATCAACGATTCTTTTAATTTTTCAATAAAAATTTGTTTTTTTTAATCAAACTGCTTTTCTTCTTCATTTAAATTATTTTCTTTACATGTTTTATAGCAAATTACCAAATACATTTATACTCATAAAATATTTTTCCTATATTACTATTAATTTTTTTCAGTGTATTAAAAAAAAATCAGCATACATCCTCAAGCGTTTTCATTCGTCGCTGTTTTAGTGACGACTAAATGCAAGAGCGAAGAATACATGTGAGTTGAGTAGGGACAATTGTCCTATGAAATGAACAGCACTGCTTTAAACAAACATATGTGTAATTGCCGGTATTTAAATTTTTGCTGATTGCATTTATAATTGCTTCCAATTAACAAAGCTTGAAAATACCTAAACTTTTTGTTAATTATCTTATTAATTTTAAACATCATTTTAAAATATTTAGCCATGAAATGTAGTCTTTTTGTGTCCTAGTGTTAACAATCTGGGCTGTAATTTTGTATTTAGAACAGAGATTTAGAGACTCGACACAGCCGAATTAAACACTCTTATTTGTTATACCCTATACCACTGTGGTGTTAGGGTATAATGTCTTTGTGCTGATGTTTGTAACTACCAAAAATATTTGACGTCGACCCAGCTTTTATTATACTGATCTATCCAGAATCGCTTTCTGAGTCGATTTAGCGGTGTCCGTCCGTCCATGTAAACGTTATAATCAAACTACAGGCCGCAAATATGAATATATATCGGAGAAATTTAGTATATAAGCTTCTGTTGGTCAGAGGAAGAACGCTATTGCAATTAGTGAAAATTGGTCCATGTTGAGACCTAGTCCCCATACAAATGGCCCCTATGAGATCGACTTAAGTTACTCTAGTATCCCAATTATCAAATAGATCTCGGCCAAATTGGGTTTGTGTATGTTTATTACATAAGTTTACCAGTAGTCCAAAAATAAACCCTATAGCTTAATTCTTATTCATAGCCCGACCTTCCCTTAAATCTATCAAAAACCAAAAATATTGCACAGATTTTTCTCAACTTTGGTTTTATATGTTTTTACAAAAAATAAGTGGTCTTACCAAATGTGATCAGTATCGGGCCATTTTTCGACCTAGTCCCCATATAAATATAGCATCCGATATGAACTTTTGCATATCTGCAGCCAAAAAAATTAATAAAAATTTCTCTCAAATTTGGTTTATGCTAATTTTCTATATCTAATTAGTTGGACCTAAAAGATAGGGTCTCTTAACGCATAGTGTAGGGTATCGTATAATCGGTCTAGACCGACTATAAAATTCTTACTTGTTTTTGTTGGGTTATGTTGTTCTGGGAACACCCTTGAATGTCTCTGTTTCCTTTCGGTTGTACATCTACACTATTATAATACATATTTATCCATATACATATGTATGTACGAGTATATATATGATATTTTATAAAGTACCTTGTTATCGAAATAGAACAGAAAATTACTTGTGACTTCGACATAAACATGATGAGTGTAAAGTAATATTCATTTTGTAATTTTGTTAAATATTTTTCTCTCATAAATGCATACGTATATTATTTATGCCTGGATACTGGAAGTTTTCTATTTATACATTTAGACAAAACAAAAAGCAATTGAAATGTGGCAAAGTTGTAGAAAATAAATACGGTTCATTTAATTGATATTGATGTAAGTAAATAAATTTGAATTTCTATTGCGATATAATGTCTGCCATATTAGTGCACAATTTCGTTGGCGCACTCACCTCTATGTGGTGAATGACAATACAGACACGTGCTTACCTTAACTTCTACATAAACTGGAGGCGGTGGTGCTATAGTCTTGCGTTTCATCTTTTTGCCTTTACCCTTGCCACTTTTCGTGGAACCTACAAAATTGAATGGAAATTCCAATGAAGAAATGAATTAATTTAGCATGTCAACGTTATTTACATTAAAATAACGTGTAAAATGTTGGCAATGAGCACCATGAATTCTACCAAAAGATGAGACATGAACAGAAACAAAAATAAAAATTTAAAAAAAAAAATACATGGTAGAGCGAATGAAATAAAAAGAATATTTGTTGAAAAATGAAAAGTAATTTATATTAAAATGAAATGAAGAACCAAAAAAAAAAAAAAAAAATGGGGAAATAAATCTAAAATGAATAAATACTCGTATCTAACCAATCATCTTTTATATATGAATATTCTAAACTGATGGGCCTTAGCTGGCGTTCATTCATTCATTCGTATATCTTTACGCACATATTAAAGCGTTAATAGAAAAAGTTTCCGAATTAATGAGTTTTTGTTAGTTTGTTTCCCTTTTCTTTTGAGTGTGCTTTTCTGTTGCAAAAGATAAGTTTGGTTTTCTTTTGTAAATGGAAATGAATCCATGACAATGACTAGTTAGCTGCTTAAGAAAATGTTGCGGTGCATGATGAATCCTGACATGAAGTTTCATTTAAATGCAACTAAAACTTTAATTTGATGATTGTATCTACTTATGAATTATTTTTGGGGTTTCTCATTCTTTCTTCTGATGCTTCAAAAAATAAGAAAAAAAAGCGACTAAAAATCCGCTTTAATCCACTGAGGGCCTGAGTAACGTAGATATGCCAGAGTCAATACTTTTTTTGTGACATTTTTGGCCAACAATAACTTTTAGTTAAAAATGAATTAATGCAAATTATTGTATAGGAAAAAAAATACTGGAGAAGAGAATAAAGGCTTTAAATATTTATGAATTGCGAAATGAATGAATGAAATAAAAGTTTCCCAATTAAAAGCAAATCTATTATTTCTCAGCCTTTGAAGGACACAAGAAGAAGCCCAACAAAAAACCAAGTAAGAGAAATAATACAGAAATAAGAAATAACACATACTAATGATAGTGGTGACAAATTCAATTAAAACTTTGCTATGCAAGTAGAATGTTTACCTAATTCATCGTCCTCATCGCTGGCTGCTTGTTTACGGGGAATGTTATGTGTGGAGTCAATGTTAGGATTATGATTTATTTAAATATTTAATAGAAATATATACTTACCCGATAAAGCTGAGCTTTTAACACTTTCGGCACCAACTTCCTCTGCTGCACTCTCGATACCTGTATCGGTGAATTGGGCTACCTCTGCGGCATCTTCTCCTGCTATTTGCCTGTCCGAAGATTTACTTTTACCTTTGGGTGAAGCTTTGGCAACTAAGTTTATGAAAGTAAAAAATAAAGAATTCATATAGAGTTAATTAAATGATGACATTTGATGACTTGCCTTCTTCATCATCTTCACTTTCCCCCTCACTTTCAGTATCAACCATATCATCCCATTTGATTCCCATACCACCTTTGGCCCTGTCTTTTTCTTTTTTGCTACCACTTTTTGCATTCTTCCCCTTTTTTTCTTTATTATCTTTACCTTTGCCCTTAGCTCCATCCTTATTATCTTTACTACTTTTTGCTCCTTTCTCTTTACCTTTGCCGTTGTCAGCTTTGCCCTTGCCATCTTTACCCTTGCCATCTTTTCCCTTAGCTCCGTCCTTAGCATCTTTATTGCTCTTTGGTTCTTTTTCTTTCTTACCTTTGGCCTTGCCATCTTTACCCTTATCTCCATCTTTAGTATCTTTATTAGTCTTTGGTTCTTTCTTACCTTTCGGGTCCTTGTCTGCGACAGCCTTGGTGCCAGCTTTACCTTCTTTTTCTTTTCCTCCTGCTTTTCCTTTCCCCTTCTTTCCTTTTTTGTCTTTTTTTTCTATTTCCGGTGGAGGTTCTGCTGGCACTGTATATAAAGATAGATATATATGTACATAAATTTTTATATTATCAAAAAAAAAAAAAAAAAATGTGTGTATTTAAAAATAAACAAAGACTCTTAAATTATTTTTTTTTTTTTTAATAATTCTCTTTATTCTTTCCTATATTTCGATTAGCTTCGCTAATAATCGTCCGGGATACTTTATTTTATATATTATAATTTGGAGTAGAAAACGTCTGTTTTTGTCGGCTAAAGTGGAAATAAGACGTTTTCAACTCCAAATTATAATTGGTAATTGAAGTTTTAAAATCGGTCACATGAAATCGCATAACCTACTAATATTATAGATGTGTTTTAATAATATATAACGTTATTTTTTTCTGTTCGTATTCAGACATAACTGAATGGCTTTGCATTTTTACTTAGAAATTACAGATTAACATATATTACTGGGTTGAGTTGGGCATTTTAGCTATATTTGTTAAGGTTTCATGAACATAAATATAGGGATGATTAAAATGGTACAAAACTACAATTAAGGAATTTTTGAAATAACAATCGATTCTATAAATTTACTAGAATAATTTTGCAGAACTGAATAGTTTTGACTTCATTAAGGGTATAATACTCAATGTATTTACTGATTGACTCTATAACGCTGCATAATTAGTATAAAATTTCGTAAAAGTAATTTTTCCTAAAAAAGTAAATTTTCATAATATAGTACATTTTCTTATAAAAAGGCCTATTTCTTAAAAAGAAAATTCTTTAAAAAGTAAATTTTATTAAAAATTTACATTCTTTATTTTAAAAAGTAAATTTTCTTAAAAAAGCACCTCTTTTGAAAATTACTTTGCTTGAAAAAAGTACCTTTTCCTAACAAAGTGCCATTTCTGAAAAAGTATATTTTTCTAAAAAGTGCCTTTTTCTAAAAAAAGTGCCTTTTCTTAAAAAAGTACCTATTCTTAAATAAAAGTAAAAATTTTCTTAAAAACGTATTTTTTTTAACTACTTAAAAAAATACTTTTTCTTAAATAAGTACCTCATTGTAAAAAGGTACCTCTGCCTAATAAAGTGAATTTTCTTAATAAAGTATTTACTTTAACTTAAAAAGTATTTTTTCCAAAACAAGTTAATTTTCACAAAAGTATTTTTCCTTAAGTATGTACATACCTTTCGATAAAAAAGAAAAATTTCTTAAAAAGTATATTTTCTGAAAAACGTTAATTTCCTTATAAACTTACATTTTAATAAAAAATACTTTTTCATAAAAATAGTTATTTTTTTAAAGTATAGTTTCTTACAAAAATGCTTTTTTTTAAAGTACCTACAAATGAATTTTTAATTAAAAAAAAGTATTTTTTTTTAAATACCCTTTCTTTAGAAAATACCCATTGTTAAAAAAGTCCATCTTCTTTAAAAACTAAATTTTCTTTAAAAAGTATCTTTTCTTAGAAACGTAATTTTCCTAAAGAAAGTAATTATTCGCAACAAATTGTTATTAAACAAGCTTTTCTTAAAAACGTACTTTTTCATAGAAAGATACATTTTCTTAAAAAAAGTTTCTTTACATAAAAAAGACCTCTTCCTAAAAAACAGTTTTTCTTAAAAAATTATCTTTTCTTACAAAGGTACGTTTTCCTACAAAAGTAATTTTCCTTAGAATAAGTAACTTTTTTAAAAAAGTTACCTTTCTTAATGGAAGTGCCTTTTCTTTAGATATTTAATTTTCGTAAAAAAGTAAATTTTTTTAAAAAAGTACTTTTAATAAAAAAAGTACCTGTTCTCTAAAAAAAAAGTACCACCTAAAAAAGTACCACCTAAAAGTTCCTAAATATTTATTTATTTATTTATTTTCCTAAATAATTTTCCTGAATTGGAGTACCTTCTCTTTCAAAAAATACTTTTTTTTTTTTTAATTTACCCTTCTTTATAGAAGTACCCTTTCTTTAAAAAGTAAAGTTTCCTAAAAAAATCATCCTTTCTATAAAATTTTCTTAAAAGTACGTTTTCCTAAACAAATAAATTTTCTGAAAAAAGTAAATTTTCTTAAAAAAGTACCACTTCTTAAAGAAGTACCTTTTCTTAAAAATGTACCTTTTCTTAAATAAGTACCTTTTCTTAAAAAAGTACAAAAAATTATATTCTTTTAAAAAAGTATATTTTATACTCTTTGTTAAATCTTTTCAAACCAACTATGCTCTAGCTGATCCTTTTAGAAGAATTTGTTGTGTTTATAATAATCTTTATCAATTAATTGATTTTTCGTTGAACACTGATGTAATTAAGCGTAATATCATTATTTTTTTAAATTCCTAACTATTTGTTTTTATTTTTAAATCATTTAATTGTTTCAATATATGTACATATGTAATTATATCATTTATACCGGTCTGTAAGGATTTATTCCATTGACCTAATAAATAAATAAATAAAAAAATAAAAAAAGAAAATTTTCTTAAAAAAGTACTTTTTCTTAAAAAGTTAGTTTTCCCAAAAAAGAACCTTTTCTACAAAAAGTTCCCTTCTTTTAAAAAGTATTCGTTCTTGAAAGTAGAATTTCTAAAAAAGTACCTTTTCTAAAAAATATAAAAAAGTACTTTTTTTTAAAGAGAAGTACATTTTATTTAAGAAAGTGCCCTTTCCTTTGTTTTTGTTTTCTCGAAAAATTACATGTTCATATACAAGTACCTTTTTCTAACAAAGTGAATTTTCTTAAATGAATACCGCTACTTAAAAAGGTATATTCTCTTAAATAAGTACATTTTCTGAACAAATGTTTATTGTTTTAAAAAATTGTTTTTCTTAAATAAATACCCTTTGTTAAACAGTTTTTCTAAAAAGATCGATTTTCTAAAAAAGCTTCATCCTATTTTTATTCAAAAATTAAAAACGCTTTCACGAAACGGGAGCTTTTGAAATCCAATAACACGGGCAACCCTGAACATCGTAGTGGAATAAATTTTAGGTTATTCTCTTTTTAAAATATAATGCAAATACAATAGCATAACTTCCCTGCAGGATCCCTGGGGTCAAGTGTACCCAAGTCACCACTTTTGTCTACTATTTTGTTGACATTGTCAACTAAGTGTCTACATCATTTATGCTGCTTTATCTGTCAAAAAAAATGTTCATAGAGAAGTTGGGAGTTCTGCTTCTTGATTTCTATAGTTTTGTTTGAAAAACCGTGGATGGATGAAAAACTAAAGTTTTAAAACAAGATATAGAAAAATTGAATATAAAAGTTAAATAAAAATATATTCTATAATAAATCAAAGAAAAAACATTATAAGTAAACGAATTTGTAAAGAAAAGTGAAGGAACAATCAAATTTGTACAAGAATCTCTAGTTCCAATATCTACATATGGTCCCATGAGAACTGCCTAGGCACTACCTACCTAATATATATTACCAATGTTATTAGTGAATAAAATAGTTGGTCAGTAGTACTGGTGAAGTCAATAGTGAAGCAGTACTATTTCACTATTCACATTTCCTGCAGGGTTTTAATTACAAAAAATATGTGTATATGCTAAATTCCTTTTTTACTCTGATGTTTAAACTTTCTCTTAGAACTACCCAGCAAATATAGAATATCTACAATGAAATATATGCTATTTTCGGAATCCGGATATGGTGAAAGGTAAGATCAGCATCCATGGACTTAGTCTGACCTTATCATGTGACAAAATTTGTCTTTGTGTATACAAGTTAGTACTTCGCAAGTCATGATAAATCACATCTTCTGAACAGATTCTTTTAATAAACATATTTATGAGTAGTTCTTGGCACTTTTTATAAAATCTGAAAATTTTCCTTTCAAAATATATTTTCCTTTTCTTTATCCAACATAATCTGTTATAAACTCATTACTAATTGTTCCTATTTTAATATCAACTAGCAGAGCCCAGCCCTCGTTATTCGAGTGCAAATTCTAGTGAATTTTATTTCTCATTTAATAAATAATTTTGTAAGAGCCTGAAGGTATACTAATCAATTTTAGCCAATTAACATTTCAACGCAGGGCTTTCGATATTTATAATAAACACACACACAGTATGTATTTTATGTATGTGTTATTAGCAACGTTACTCCAAAAAAATTTTCCAGATGGTGCAAGTCTGTAAATCTGGTGAACAGCTCAAAATAAATATCATAGATTATTATTTACCCAATATCAATTTAAATTTATTTGTGTTTGAGTTTTTTTATATTTAATTTTTTTTGGATTTCTCAATATAAATTTGTAATTCCCAATATTTACTAGGGTAATTCTTTAAAAGCACATCAAAAAAAATTACTGTTTTAGAAATATTGAGATAGACGAAGATTAAAACTTCACAGCCGCCCCAAGTGGAAATAAAAATAGAAACAATGTCATCAAATATAACATAACAATTAGATCTTGTTTTAACTAAAGCAGCTTTGAAATGAGTTTAAGTCGATTGCATCTGAGGTAAGTGTACAACATAAATTCCATCTAGTTTTTATTCTACTGGCTCATGCCATAGTTATGTACGTATGTAAGTCTGCACTATCTCAAAATTTGTGAATGACGTTCTTTCGTTTCAAAATTTATAACACTTTGCTTTGGTCGTTTATTCAGCGCAATGTCACTTCTTCATCAGCGCCAGTCACAAATGACAACAGAACGAATGACAAACAACAAAAACATGACATTGTCCTATGCTCATAGCTTAAGCATCAATGTCAACACAACGTATGATTTAGAATTCTGAATATCTATTTTTCATATTAACGTGCTCTAGTGCGCCATTCAACACTAAATGTATCTCACAAAAATATTAAGAAAAAGTTCAAAATAGTTACCAACTGATATGTAGATAATCGCTTATCGGAAGGTTTTGTCTTTTCCTTGTAAAAAAAATGCGTAATAGATAAGATACTTTGAATGAGAAAAAAACTAAATTAAAACTACTCGAGTAAAAAGTTATAATTAAGACTCAAGACACATTTGATATGATTGTTTTATATTTCTTCAAACAAATGGGTTTACTTAAGTAAACAAAAAACAATTATAAAATATATTTTTGGAAAAAAATTGGAAAATATTTTTGAAAAAATATTTGGAGAAATTTTTGGAAAAAAATTTTCAAATTTCATCAGTACACTTTATTTATCTATAATATTAATAGGCTAGACGATTTCTTGTGACTGATTTTTTGTTCCACCGTTTTATACCGATTTTGACCAAACGTATATTGTTTGAAAGGTATTTCGTTTTAGCCGTTTTGCAGATTTACAGATTTTAAAATTTTTTCCTTTATTTTGAGTAAACTGCATTCAAATTTGCTACCAACACATACGTAAAATTATACAATGCTATGTGTGTGTTTATTAAATTTGTTAATGTTTTTGTAATAAATATGAGTTTGTCTTTCGTGTTGATATGTGAATTGGCTATAATTGATTAGCATACTGTTATTCAATGAAAAAATAAAATTTCCTAGAATTTGCACTCGAATTTCGAGGGCTGGAATCTGCTAGTTATTATTATTTATTAAACAACATATTAGGCTACGTGCCAAAAAGCTATTAATTCATTTAAAGTGTTTGCGTCTTTTTTAAAAATATGCACAGCGGATGGTGTTTATGTGTACGAAGGTACCAAAGCGATTGATTTTATAAGTTAAAAAATAAAAGAGAGAAGGTGGCGAGCAATATCTAAGTACCGTTAACGGTTTTACTAGTTAAAATCTATGTAAACACTCCTTTCAACGATGTATAAAAAAGGAGTTTCATAGATTTTAACCCAGAATTAACCCAAAAATGGCTAATTGACTCAAAGGCGGAAAAGTACAAAGAAAATATTAAATTGTACTTAAACATTGCCGGCCACCTTGCAACATCAAGGTGTGTTGCAACAATAATACTTTAACAAATAACTTAAATATCTTAAAATAAGGCATAGTTCAGTTTAAAAATGTGAGCTTGAATTCAATTTTTTTTTTTAACACTTAAATTGGCCAGTAGGGACCTCGACGTAACAATTTTCCATAGGCCAGTAGGGACCCCAATGGAAAATTGATTATAAATAAGTATGAGCCAGTAGGGACTCTACAATTTGAGCCAGTAAGGACTCTACATATGAGCCAGTAAGGACTCTACAATGGAGATGGGCCAGATATGACCCATCCAAAAACGGTGTATTGCGCCATAGCATCCTCATAATCGAGCAGAGCATCTCAAAAAGGTTAGGGAGAGATTCCATATTTCTATGAAACAATAAAAAATTTAAAGAAAATATCGAAGAAAAAGTGTAAATTATTCGGTCAAAATGACCAGTTTGGTTATTGGTCGTTTTACAACCCCATTAGCAGTACGAATATCCGCGACCCTTACGCGACCGTCACTTCCCGGATAAACTTTTATGACCCGGCCTAAACGCCACGATGTTGGAGGTAGATTTTCATGCTTGATAACGACTAAGTCGTTTTCCTGTAGATCGCGTTCCGGATATTTCCATTTATAGCGCTTATTTAACGTCATTAAATATTCTTCTTTCCATCGGCGACAAAAAAGTTGAGACAACGCTTTCATTTTTCGAAATCGATTAACAAGACTTATCGGAGATTCATTAATTTCAGGCTCCGGGGGAGCAAGTATTGGTCCACCTATTAAAAAATGACCAGGAGTCAGAGCTACTGGTTCCCGAGGGTTATCCGCCATAGAACAAAGAGGACGTGAATTTAGGCAAGCTTCAATTCTTGCGAGAACTGAAGAAAGTTCTTCAAAAGTATATTTAAAAGATTGCGCTTCCTTACGAAAATGGTGTTTAAAACTCTTGACCCCGGCTTCCCAAAGGCCACCCATATGAGGTACCCCGGCCGGTATAAACCGCCAAGTTAAACCCTGAATACCATAAATAGAACCCACTGCAATCTGACTTTCCTTAAGAAATATCTTAAAATCCTTCTCTAATTCACGCGATGCACCTACGAAATTTGTGCCATTATCCGAAAATAAAGTGTAGGGGCTACCTCGTCGAGAAATAAATCTGTGAAAGGCAGATAAAAAAGTAGGCGTCGATAAATCAGACGTTGCCTCTAAATGAATTGCTTTCGTAGAAAAGCAAACAAAAATACAAACGTAGCCCTTCGTTATCCTACAAGCTCTGCCCGTGAAACTTTTGATGTCAAAGGGACCAGCAAAATCAACGCCCGTTGTCATAAATGGTCTAGTAAGAGTAGTTCTTTCAGGGGGCAGAGCCGCCATAATTTGACGACAAGATACTTTACGGTCAATAATACACCGTTTACAACGACCAATGACCCCACGAATTTTCGACTTCAAGTGTGGAACCCAATATTCAATGCGCAGTATTCGCAACATCAACTGATTTCCACCGTGAATGGAAATCATATGAACAAATTCTATTAACAATTGAGTAAATCGGCTCGAATAAGGTAAAATAATAGGATATTTCTCCGTATATGAAAGGGATGGTGATTTAACCAAGCGACCATTCAATCTTATCACACCGTCTTTGTCGAGAAAGGGATTCAAAGAAATAAGGCAACTCTTTGAACTTAACGGTTTTTTGTCTAACAGGCACTTATATTCATCTGCATAGTGATGTTTCTGAGCCACAATGGCTAAATGCAATTTTGTTCTTCTGATTTCATAACCAGCAACGATTTTATCCACATTCATATAACGATTTGACCTATGAGCTGGATGACTATTGTAAAAGAACCTCAAAATATATGAGATTATCCGAAGAGCTCGATCAAGACGAGAGTAATTATTCAAAATATCCACATATATATCTTCCCCCTTAACGTCCGTAAAGAAGGAAGCATGAGTTTTGACAACCCGACCCTCAATGTCAGTGTCAAGATAACTTAGATCCGTTATATTCCAGTGCACTTTATCTGGACCCAGCCATCTTGGACCATGCCACCAAAGCTCACTATTTTCCAGCTCAGTGGGAGAGGTACCACGACTACCTAAATTTGCAGGATTATCCTCAGAACGAACATGATACCAATTATGGTTTCCTACATTTTCTTGAATGCGGCATACTCTGTTCGCTACAAATGTGGTCCAGGAACACGGCGTTTTCCTTAACCAAGAAAGGACTATCGTCGAATCAGTCCAACAGTAAATTTGATCAATTTTAATATCAATTTCACCTATTACCGTCTTCAAAAGTTCAGAGGCTAACACCGCCCCGCACAGTTCTAAACGAGGTAGAGAAATTGATTTGATGGGGGCTACTTTGGTTTTCGATGAAAGTAGGTGAGTATGAATTTCGCCGTTAGAAGCCTGAATTCGAATATTAATCACCCCCGCGTATGCCTTTTCCGAGGCATCAGAAAAAACATGAAGCTCAACAGAATTTCCCGGCGAATAATTAACCCATCTTGGAATACGAATAGTATTTACCTCATGATAAGAAGTTACAAATCTTTTCCATTCAACTTCCGTCGAAATTGGAAGCATATCATCCCAATTTATATTATCAAGCCAAATTTTTTGCATGATAATTTTAGCAACCACAATTACAGGACCTAACCAACCTACAGGATCAAACAATTTCGCGATAGTCGATAAGACTTCCCTCTTAGTATACCCAGATTTTAATGAAATAGGAGTCACACTAAAATAAAACGAGTCCAACTGAGCGTTCCACTGAATTCCTAAAGTCTTTGAAGTACTCGATTCTATAAAGGTCAATAATTTAGCGTCAACTAAATGGTCCAAAGGTATGTCTTTCAAAATACTCCGTTCGTTTGAAGTCCATTTTCTTAGCTGAAACTTAGCAGAGGCCAAAGCAGCGACGAGTTGATCACGAGCCATTAATGCAGTGGAAATGTCATGAGTCCCTGTCAAAACGTCGTCAACGTACATGCACTTTCGTAGAATATGTGCTGCGAGAGGAAACTCAGCCTCAGAATCGTCCGCGAGTTGTAATAACGTCCTAATAGCAAGGTATGGAGCGCAGTTAACGCCAAAAGTCACGGTCTGTAATTCATAGTCCCTTACAGTCTCCGTCGGAGAATCCCTAAACAAAATTCGTTGAAAAGGGGTATGAGAAGGATCAACCCGAATCTGCCTATACATTTGAGTAATATCACAATTGAAGACGAATTTAAACAGACGCCATCTAAGAATAAGTAGAACTAAGTCTGCTTGTAAGGTAGGTCCTACGTAAAGCAATCGTTTAAACTAATTCCATTAGAAGTTTTATTTGAAGCGTTGAAAACAACTCTCAATTTAGTTGTCTTACGTTCCAGTTTTACCACCGGATGATGAGGTAAATAACAAAAAGAGGTAGGAGATGAAAAATTTGGTAATACCGGTCTCATATGTCCTATGTCCAAATACTCCCTAACGACGTCATCGTACATCTCCTTAATTTCAGGTCTACGCAGTAAAGATGATTCGGTCCTAAGATATTGTCCCATAACACCAGGTCTTGAAGTCCCTAAAGAAAATTTTTCAGGAAATTCAGGCTTAAATGGGAGAGTCACTACATATCGACCATCAGATTCGCGACGAGTAGTCGCTTTATAATTTTCCTCACAAAATTTGTCAAATGGAGACAGAATTTTTCTTTTAGGAGTTTCCTCAAGTTCCCAGAATCTCAAAAGATTTTTGTTAAGGCAATCTTCCTCTGAAAATTCGACATTCGTAGAATATACCTGAACTTGAGGTTGTACAACTGGACCAGTAATAATCCAGCCAAAAATAGTGTTCTGAGCTAGTAAAGAGCCCAAAATATTGCGACGGATTTCTCCCAACAGAATTCTTGGATATAAATCCGCGCCAAGCAAAAGATCAACAGGTCGACTGTCATCAAAATTAATATCGGCCAAACGAAGGTTTGGCAAATTTTCCTTTAAATACGAGTGGACTGTAAATGATGGTAAATTACCCGAAATATTTGGCAAAACAAGTGCCAATGTTTCCAATACAAGGGATGAATCGAAGGTGGAGCCAATTTTTAATGAACAAAGTTTTCTAGACATTGCCGTAACTGCCTGATTAACTCCTGAAATTTGAGCATTCGTCGAATGCGTCGAAATTTTCAGGCGATTTTGCAAACGTTCAGAAATGAACGATGCTTCAGAAGCAGGGTCAATAAGGGCCCGGGCTGGGTACGTAGTACCCTGATGAATAAGATTCACCATAGCCGTCCCTAAAAGTACAGTCCTACTTTGTGCTGTATGAAATACTTGACGATTTGTAGGAGCTGTGGCATGATTGGCATTCGAAGATGATGCGATTGCAGGTACGGAGTTTGAAACCCGAGAAACAGAAACCGAACTAACACCCGAATTCGACCGATTAGTATCCCTAGAAACTTCAGAAGATGGTAACTCACGGTGTAACATAGTATGATGTCTTTTGTTACAAATGGAGCAATTATACGAACTGCTACAATTTTTAGCTTCATGTGTCCTTGCAAGACAATTGACACAACAGTGAAACTTTTTTACCGTAGAAAATCGATCCGCGACAGATAAACTTTTGAATCGATGACAAGAGCGTAAAAAGTGAACTTGATTCTTACAAAGAACACAAGAAGCACTTGAAGTTGAAGCAGCATTGGTATGATGCGCTTTGATTTTAGGTTCAGAAAGCCGTTTAGCAGATTCTGAACCCCTAAGATCACGTAAACAATCTAAAGTTTGAACTCTTTCTGTCAGAAAGAGGTCCAAATCCTTCCAGAGTGACAAAGCTGATTTGTCCTTTATACTCTGTTCCCACAGACTAACAGTTTGCGAAGGTAACCGTTGAATGCAAAGAAATACAATAATAGGATCCCAGCTGTGCGTCGAAATATTATAAATTGACATAGCCGTAAGGCAACCGTTTATTCCGCGTTGTAAAGTTTTTAATCCCGACGAGGTTTCCTTATCAAGAAAGGGAAGGCTAAATAGCGATTTTAACTGGTTATTAACCAGCATACGTGGATTATCATATGCGTCCCTCAAGTTGCGCCACGCGACATCAAAACCTTGATTAGTGAGAGGGCATTTCGAAACAATTTCCCGAGCTTCGCCACTAGTTTTCCGAACTAGGTGGCATAGCCGCTCAATATTGCTAAGTCGAGAGTTATTGATATAAACCGCTGTAAAAAGATCCCTAAAAGTGGGCCAAGAAATGTAATCGCCCTCAAAAACGTCGGTATCCCATGGCGGAAGCGTTAAATTATGACAAAAGTTGTCAGCTGAATGGAGGTTTACGCTAGAAGACTGAGACTGCTCTTTCGGTGTCGCGTTGGATTTAAAATTATGTAATCGTTCATTAATCCTAGATAAACAATTAACGTACGCGTTAAAAGTGGCTTCATATTTCGATTCAGCCGCGTCAAAATCCGCTGGTTCCGCGTCATCCGAATTTTCTAAATATGATAAACAAGTACGATATGTCGATTTTACTTGTTCCCAAAGCAAGTCCAATTCTTTTCCACGAATTTCAAGATTAAATACCGAATGTAATTCCTCACGAATATCGTTGAATTTCGCCCCAAATTTAATGAGCATATCCGAATCGCGAATAAAAATATCAAGTGCAGTTCCCGGCATTTTGGTTCGAATTTATTTTAAAATAAGTTAATTTAATTTAAATAACAATATAAAAATTCGTTAAAAAAAATCCGAAAAAATAATAATATATTATAAGCTAATAATATAAAACTATATTAAAAAAATTTTATTTTATTAATATGTGGTATTATTTTAACAAATTAGAAGCAAAACCAAAATTTGCAAAAAAAAAAATTAATAAAAAACACACTGGATATGTCGCGACTAAAACGGACAGTAGGGTGACTAACAATGTTATAGAAAAAACAAACCAACACAATGCGTGTGCGTATAGATTAGTGTGAAGAGAAATGAACACACTCTTGAGCATAAACACAAAAAAAAAAACCAACGCGTGAACGTATAGAGAAATAAAAACTATTCAGCTTAAGCAGTTTAAACACGAAAAAAAAAACGTTCGCGTGAGCGTATATGTATAACACAAAGGAAAAAAAAACCGATTTAGTTATGTTTAAATGTAAATCTGTTTAAATTATTATTATTTGCACTAAACACTTTTTTTAAAAATCCCGACGGCTTTTTCTCTTTCCTTCGAATAAAACAAACACGATATGATTATTTATATTATTACTTACACTAAACACTTTTTAAAAATCCCGACGGCTTTTTCTTTTTATTTTCGATTAAAACAAACACGATATAATTAATATCACCGTCCACGTAAAGAATATACACGTAATGTAACGTAACGCGTAGGGTTGTAAAACGAAAAGTACGAAAAAAAAATAGTATTTCAATAACGATGAAACTTTTTTATTTTTAAATTAATTTTTATTATACACTTTTTAAATTTTAATTTTTTTGATTTGCTCACACATAAAAAAAACTGAACTATACGCACCTTTAGTTTAAATTTGATGTAAATTGTAGTTGCAGCGAAGGGTTGTTTTTGCAGGTTCTTGCTGGTGTTGACAAGATGAAGGCTGTGGGAATGTTGAAATTAATAATTTTTAAAAATTTTCCAAATTTTTCCTCAGGATCCGGTTCGAAGGACCAAATGTTTGCGTCTTTTTTAAAAATATGCACAGCGGATGGTGTTTATGTGTACGAAGGTACCAAAGCGATTGATTTTATAAGTTAAAAAATAAAAGAGAGAAGGTGGCGAGCAATATCTAAGTACCGTTAACGGTTTTACTAGTTAAAATCTATGTAAACACTCCTTTCAACGATGTATAAAAAAGGAGTTTCATAGATTTTAACCCAGAATTAACCCAAAAATGGCTAATTGACTCAAAGGCGGAAAAGTACAAAGAAAATATTAAATTGTACTTAAACATAAAGCATTATGGCCACTACTAAATAGAACGTCATTTCTGAACCCCAAAAACAAAAATCTACTGTTCAAAAGTGTTATAAGGCCAATATTAACATACGCGTGTCCTATTTGGAGTGACGCTGCCAACTGCTACCTAAAACGCTTACAAATTATACAAAAAAAATGTCTTAAAATGATAAATAAAAAGCCCTGGAGGTATCCTACAAATCCTCTTCATGAAGAAACAGGTTATGAAAAAATTATTGATTTCATTACAAGGATTAATAACAATTACTTTGCCAAAATTGAAAATTCCCCTTACCCACTGATAAGAGAATGTAGAGAATTAACGTAAAATTAAAAAGAAATCACCAAATTGAAAATTATGTACTCATAGAGGTCTATTATTTCTAAAAAACCTCCTATAAGCACATAAATATTTTCAGATAGTATTTGAATTTATTAAATCATATAAAGGTTTTTTCCACCCATTTTCCTTTAAAACTCATTAAAAAATAAAGTAAAAACTATTTAATATCTTTAGATCCTACATATTATTTGTTGCAATATCTATATGTAAAGATAAGATCTCATATGCGAATATCAACTTTGTTAAAATATGTAAATAAAGGAAGAATATATAATTGAAAAATTTAGTTATTATTATTTATTTTTTTTTATACTTTACCGATTCCTTGTCTATAACGTAGAGGACTTCTAGAATATTTAAATAGAAATCAAAGGAGGCCCTTTTTTGAATTGATTTAAATCTTTTTTCTCAATAATTTTTTTTTCTAAAAGATTTTCTTAGAGTATTGTTTCGTCATAAGAAATTTTTGTATGTATAAATGGACAAGATAGGTAGACAAGATAAGAATGTACATATATGTATGTTAGATGATGCCAAAAATTTTTTTGTTGGACCCGGTAGATGGCGCTGGCGTTCAAAAAATAATGAGTTGTCAAATTTATTTAAATTTTATAAGTTACAAAATTCACCAACGTTTTTATATATAAATATTCTAACCAAAAGGTAAGGGAAAATTGCATTGGCTATTGCTTCGTCCGGAATAGCCGTAACATTATTGAATGGTGGTCGCATTCAGCACTAAAATCACCGTTGAACGTTCAAACGAATAAGAATGCCGTATGTAATATCAAAAAACATTCCGGTATGGCAAAACTTCTGCAAAAATGCAGTATTATTATTTGGGATGAATGTACCATGGCTCACAAACATTCCGTAGAAGCATTACATATAACTTTAAAAGATTTGAAAGGCAATGAAAGGCTTTTTGGTGGAGCTCTCATTTTATTATCTGGAGATTTTCGTCAAACATTGCCAGTCGTACCAAAATCGACCTGTGTTGACGAAATAAATACCTGCTGAAAATCATCAATATTATGGAGTAGCGTTCAAACTATAAAATTAACAACAAACATGCGAGTAAGATTACAAAATGATCCAACGGTTGACCAATTTTCAAAACAACTACTTGGTCACTACTTGAACCAGTCAAACTATTAAAATATCCACAAGATTTTTGTCAATTTATATCGTCACGACGCGATGAATTAATTGAAAATGTATTCCCCGACATACAAAATCAATATCGTAACCATCATTGGTTAAGTGAAAGAGCTATTTTAGCCGCAAAATGTCGATTTCGATAATATTAATGTTGTTATTCAGGACATGATTGATTCCGAAACGTTTTCTTTCAAATATATGGATAGTGTTGTTGAAGAAAATGAAGCAATCAATTATCCAACTGAATTTTTGAATTCACTTGATGTGCCCGGTCTACCGCCACATTTATTAAAATTAAAAGTTGGTTCTCCAATTTTGCTACGTAACCTCAACGCTCCGAGATTCTATAATGGAACCAGGTTAATTGTTGAGAGAATAATGCCCAATGTTGTTGAGGCCACAATTCTCAAAGGAAAATTTAAAGGAGAACATGTTTTGCTGCCAAGAATTCCTATGATTCCTACCGACACACCGATAACATTCAAAAGATTGCAATTTCCGATCAGATTGGGCTTTGCCATGACCATTAATAAATCTCAAGGACAATCATTGCAAATATGTGGTTTGGACCTCGAAAACAGTTGTTTTTCCCACGAGCAACTATTATGGCATGTTCCCGTGTCGGAAAGACAGCAAATTTATTCATTTCCTGCCAGAATAATAAACTAAAAATATTGTTCACTCTTTTTAGAATTACAATAATAGAAATATATTGGTCATTCTTATATGTATGTAACTATAAATATTTATTTTCATTTTCATAAATAAACAAGTAAGAAAATTATAGTCGGTCTAGACCGACTATACGATACCCTATACCATGCGTTTAGAAACCCTATCTCTTAGACCCGACATAGAAAATAAGCAAAAACCAAATTTGAGTGGGATTTTTATTAATTTTTTTGGCTGCAGATATGAAAAAGTTCATATCGGATGCTATATCTATATGGGGACTAGGTCCAAAAATGGACCGATCCTGATCATGTTTGGAAAAGTCTCTTGTATTTTGCAAAAATATATACAAACCAAATCTGAGAAGAATCAGTGCAATATTTTTGTTTTTTAATAGATTTAAGTGAAGATTGGGAAGCAGCCCTATATGGGGCCAAAGGGATCATTTTTGGACTACTCATTAATGGATGTAATGAACGCATATAAACCCAATTTGAGTAAGATCTATATGACAATTTGGACCTTATGGCAATTTATGTCGATTTCATAGGGGTAATTTGTATGGGGGCTAGGTCTGAACATGGACCGATTCTCACCAATTTCAATAGCGTTCATCCCATGGCCGATAAAAGCTTATATACCAAATTTCATCAAAATATATTCATATTTACGACCTGCAGTTTGATTACAAGCTTTACATGGACACACAGACGGACGGACGGACGGACGGACGGACGGACGGACATTGTTAAATCAACTCAAAAAATGATTCTGATTCGATCGGTATAATTAAAGATGGGTCTAGGTCAAATATTTTTGGTTGTTACAAACAGCAGCACAAAGTCATTATACCCAAACCACATAGTGGTATAGGGTATAAACATGGTTTTTCTTTAACAGTTTTCAATTAATATTAAGAAATGCACAAACGTTTTTTTATATAGGTATATACAGATTCTAACTAAAATAAAAAATTCATTGATGGCAAAACAACGTTTGCCGGGTCCAGCTGGTATTTAAATATTAAATGAATTATAAATATACCTCGGAATTTTGCATATTTTTTTCATCGGATTGGTACCAAACTTTCTATTTAGACGTTGTATCGTTAAAATTTAACAAATTTTAATGCATGCCGAAAATATGCAAAATATATACAAAAAATATGCTAAGAAATATGCCAAAGATATGCAAAATTCAAATTTCATCGAAAAATTGAATTCCACTCGTTATAGATTAAAGTGCGAGCACGACAGAAATATGTTTTTCTTGGTTTAAACATAATCAGCAAAGACAAGCATATACCGCTTTCCCCTGTCCGACGCTTTACCTTACATTGTTATATTGGTCTTATCGCAAGCCCGACTTAAAACCAGAGCAAACCTTTTGTTGTTTTTACGTCCAAAAATCGGTTTATACCATATGGGGTACACGGTTGAAGGCGACATCATTTTATGCAGATAACATAGAGGGAACAACATTTTAAAAAATGTGACCAACCTAGTCGTTTTTTAGGATTTTAAAAAAATAAAATCTAAAATTAAAAATTAAATGGAAATATTATTAATTTGCATTTTAGGTTCTTGAAATTCAGTAGCCCGTTTCTGTATTTCTCGCATCCAAAAATTTTCCGCATGAAACGAGTGAATTGAAACAAAAACAGTGTAAAATGAGACAAAAAATGGGTTTTCTCACACAAGTGTTTCTGTATCGTTACTTTCCGAGAATTAACTGTCATTTAAATAATTTTCAAGCAATTATTGGAAGGATGTCAGAAAAAGTGTTTCTGTAACAATATTTTTCGAAAAGTTTCTCACAAGAACTGTCAAAAGAAATCACATTCAAATTTGCCGGGAGAAAACCAAATTTTGATATTTCTATTATTATTTGTATTAATATGGAACCGAAATCATCCGACAAGGTAGGTAGAGTTTTAATAAAATAATTATGTGTGTTTGTAAATTATTTTTTTAATTTTAATAGAATATAATAGAATATAATTTTAATTTAATTTAATAGAATTTAAATAGAATTTAATTTTAAAAGAAGTTCCAAGCAGCAGAAGCAAAAACTAGTGGACCACATGTCCTCCAATTTAGAATTTGCTAGAGGTCAGTTTGGCAAAATGAATGCAAATTCAAATTTCAAGGAGCAATGGGAGTCTCTTAAAGTTTCTTTAAACTCTATGGGTGGCAGCGAAAAGAGTGTAGAACAATGGAAAAAGGTAACATTTTTTTGTATGTATATAATAGTAATTGATTTTACTTGGTTTATTGTTCTTTGTGTTGGATAGACCTCAAATCAGGCGTTAAGAAGTCCATTAACACCAGAAGAAAGTTTATGAACAGAACTGGTGGTGGTTGCTGGGCAGATGTACCCCGTGATTTGAATCCATTGGAAGAGAAAGTGCTCAATATTATTTCAGTTGATGCCGTTGATGGCGACTCATGTACTCCTGAATCCGGTATTTTATTGGACGAATCAGAGGTAGATAAATATGTTTTAGGAATATGGAAATTTATTAATATAATACCTATTTTTCTAGGATTTCGATACCGTTGAATTTATAGAATGCGACGAACTATATATCCCGCCAGCTAAAAAACAAAAAACAGCACAGCAGTCACCACCATCAAATTCAAAAAAAGTTTTGCAAGATACAACTAGATCGTCATCAAAATACGCCGACGCTTTAAATGAAGCAAAATCAATGCAAAACGTCCTGATAGAACGATTGGATAGAATTGAAAAACAAAATTCTGAAATTTTAGAAAAACTAGGCAAAATTTTAGTTACGGGCTCTGCATCTACCTGAATATTATTTTTTAGAGAGCCGTAATTTAATTTATAATTTAAATTTAATTTAATTTTTTGTTTTATTACTTGTATGTATGTACACACTAGGCCGGGTCGATTTGTGGGGAGGCAAAAAAATCGCTCATTGCTCAGTGAAAATCGTATTCTAGGGATCAAAGTAAGAAACTTTGCCGAACGAACCATACCTCTAAACGAATTCTGATGTCCCAGAATTTGGGTCGAATTTTTGGGTAGGTGCAAATTTTGAAAAATCCCACTTTGACCCATTTAGAGTGCTCCAATCGAGTCCAAATGTATGACCGACCCCCACTTACTTTGGAGGCCCGTCCCACCCATGCCAGTGGCATACCCCCTGGAACTCCCCTGTGGGGTTCCCCATATAAACATTTAAAAAATCGCCAGTTTTGGCATTTTACATGAAAAAATCAGCGAAATGCCTATGTTTTTTCTTTTTGGAGTTTATTTTTCTCTTTAGAAATTTATTTAGTCAGAACATATGTAAATGAAAAAATGAATTTAACTTAGTAATAGAAAAGAAATTAATAAAATTTATTAGAAATTAGCGTTTTTTACAAGCCTTTTAAAACCAAGGCATCACTGTGATGCATTTGCATGTCGTAAACTTAGTTGTGTGGGTTTTTTATTCAACCCTTTTAAAAAATGAACGTATCACTGTGACACAATTGCAGGTCGTAAAATTGCTTGTGTGGGTTTTTAAGCCATCACAAGACACAGCAGGTAGAATTGAAATTACCATTTCATTCTTATTACCTCGTCTCGTAGACCATATATATCGCAACAGTTTTTGCATGGCCCATGCAATTTCTAGCGGCGTGGTTTCGGTGGATCTGGCTAACATCAAACCAGGGAAAATTGTACATTCTTGGTGGCTCACCAAGGCCGCTAGATTATTACGATTATATGTGACAACGGAAAATCCAGATGCATATTTAAGAATTCTGGTTGAATTCATAATTAAATGTTATGTGCCAATGTACTTCAATATCAAGTATTACAGCTCTGTCGTGTACGGCAGTGCATTATTTTTCAAGTTCATTGGTTGGTCACGATTTCTAGAACCTCGTTTACGCAAAATTGTCAATCAAGTAATTAAAGATAGTTCATATTATGCACATTCGGAAAATATCTTGTTATCAATGTTGTTTGATGATAGCAAAGAAAAGCGCGACTGTGCTATCGAGAAAATTCTACGCTATCGAACCGATGTTGACGACCCAACGCAACTTAGAGCTTATAAAAAACCAGATATAAACTTTAATTGCACAAGTTACACGGAAATGATCAATATGAATGACATAAATAACGTATTTGAACCACCATTCACGCGAAGCATTCCGTACGATACATTGAAAGAATATTTAAATCAAGATGATGCACCGTTTAATGATCCAAAAATTCCATCACGCATACAAGGAACGGAACGCCATGTTCAATTGCTAGCTAACATTTCCAAACGGGTTATACCGGAAAATGTAGAGGCTGTTATGGCGACGACATTAGAGAGCCGTGCGAAATTGCCCAGACTTGAAAGTTAAAAAGACTTCAAACAAAAATTTTTTTTAGTTTCTTTTCTATAACTAACTTTAATTAATTTTTTCATTTATATATGTTCTGACTAAATAAATTTCTTAAGAGAAAAAATAGATATTATTATAAATAAATAATAAATATTATAAATATATAAATAAGAATAAAGAAAAAAACATAGGCATTTCGCTGATTTTTCATGTAAAGTGCCAAAACTGGCGATTTTTTGAAATGTTTGTATGGGGAACCCCCCAGGGGAGCTCCAGGGGGTGTGCCACTGGCATGGGTGGGTCGGGCCTCCAAAGTTAGTGGGGGTCGGTCATACATTTGGACTCGATTGGAGCACTAAATGGGTCAAAGTGGGATTTTTCAAAATTTACCCCTACCCAAAAATTCGACCCAAATTTTCGGACATCAGAATTCGTTTTAGAGGTATGGGTCCTTCGGCAAAATTTCTTATTCTGATCGCTAGAATACGATTTTCACTGAGCAATGGGCGATTTTTAAATCGACCCGCCCTAGTACACATGGCATGAATTTCTTATTTATTTTCTTTTTTTAATAAACAATTACAAGTTGATTTAAAACTATCTACAGATTCTTGTTTTCAGCCTTTCGCGAAGACGATAAGCTTCACGAAGTGGTTCTTCTACTACTTCATCGTTAATTGAAATATTTCCTTCATCTTGTAGAACTATTTCAATATCATGGCGCATTAAGCCATGTTCCTTTCTAAAATTATGAAGAACCGTGCAGGCATTTACAATTTTTCCTGCCGTTTGTGGCGTGGTGTGCAATCCAACTTGCAGACACCTAAAAACGCTTTTTAACACACCATTTAATCACTCAACACAATTCCTGGCTTTGGCATGTACTGTGTTAAATTGTTTTTCATCATCAGTTGATGAACGGTATGGGGTTATTAGAGTCACCTGAATAAATCGAAATAATATTTTAGACAGTAAAAATAAATAAAAGTTAAATTGTAACTGCAATTTAAGGTTACACATATGTACATATGTATGTATATATGTACCTTACAACCAAGAGTTATTGTTTCTGTCTCTTTCATACCGCTGTTGCAATAAAACGCTAATGCGCGAAGCTTCACAAATATATGAGTCGTGGGCTGCACCACCAAACCTTGCAAAACCTCCTAAAATTTTCAAATTATAATCGCATATCTGTAAATGTATGTTCATAATGAGCAAAGTCCTTACTAGCTGTACATTTTTCGAGTGGTAGCCTTTTCTATTTAAATAGCAGCCCTCAACTTCTTGTTTTGGTTTTTTAACACGAATATGCGTGCAGTCTATGGCTCCTATCACTCCAGGAAAACCAGTCTCTTCATAAAATCTGGAAATCGTTATCAAAATCGAAGTGGTTCATAACCTTTACATATTTATGTAGAAAATACTTACTTTTGTTTTATAGATTCATATTCAGAAGTTGATGGAAACTTAATCAATTTTGACATTAATTTTTGTTCCAAAATATCTGCTACCTCATGAGCAGAGCGGCAGACAATACTTTTGCTTACAGAAGTTGTAAAATCCTGTCCAATGTCTCTGTAGTAGGAACCGGTCGCAAAAAAATGTAATGCTGTGCACATTCGAATAGGTAGTGGTATAAAAGTTTTTTTCTCACCCTTCGCCATGTAGGGACTTATATCATTGAACAGGGCAAGAGCTGTGTCTCTGCTCAAACGATATAGATCCCTAAATCGCTGCTCCGGAATGCTGAATGGGTCAGTTGCGTCCCTCAGTTTTTGGCGATAAAGCCGCAACATATTTCGTCGATCAAGCTGTTCAGCAGTTATTAGCGCCGCACTATACATATTGTTTTTTATTTAAATATAGAAAATCAATAAAACACAATTGTTATACTCTGGTATTTTATTTTTTTTGTCATTTCTCTCTTTGACGTTTTGCTTGCATTTGACACTTTATTACTGGAAATATTCCAGTAAGAACAGAATCAGTGTTGTCTGTTTTCGCATTGAAATACAGAAACACTTTTTTCTCACAAATCGAGAAACGATGGAATTTTTTGTTTCGCACTTCATGTGAGAAATTCTACGATGCGAGAAATACAGAAACGGGCTGCTGAACCCAGAAGATGCTGAATCTGTAAAGCTGGCAAAAGAGCAGATAAAAAATCCCCAGCTATATCGGGATTTTATACATATATATAAAATCGAATTTCAAGTGTTGCTTCCTTTGAAGCGAAGGGTCTACCATTATAATAGTCAATAAATTTATTTAAGGAAGCTGAAAATATTGAAAATATCATTAACATAAATTTGCTTCAATTACTTCCTGTGACGTTGAAAGAAGCTTTACCTCCTACAAAATTGTTAGCGTCAAAGCCTCTTAATATGTTTTTTAAATTTTTTGGAAAATAGACCATATTCGAAGAACATATTTTCATACATTTGAGCAGAAAGTGGCTGATCTTTTTCGAGTTTTATTTAGTCCACTCCACTGTTTGAAATTAGAACTTTTAAATATTACAGGAAAGGGATCTATTGAAATTACTTAAAATCAAAAATATTTTTGAAAATTTTTTTTGTAAATGATGTTGAACATCTATGACGTTCATTTTTCCATACATTTGTATGTAAGGCGGTCAAGCTTTTTCGAGTAGCAGTTTGGCAAGCCAGCAGAACAGTCCAATTGAACTGAAATTTGACGAAGATGTTCTTGGTACTTGTATGATTCCAAAAAGTGTACACTTGTTATACTAAATACATATACATATATATCTTCTTTAGATGCTTTCTAACATGCAACATGTTGGTACACTACTCGATCTATTTGTTACTTTCGATCTATATGTTCCAAAGAACATATAGTTCCATTTGCAAACAAAATTCGTTGAGTTACTATTTTTGGATGTGCGTGGAAAAATTTTCAGTGATTATCTTTACAGTAAAAAGACTATAAATGGCATTAGGTTGAGAAATGAAATCAGGAAAATGGATCCAATTTGAAACTCGTGTTATATCACAACTATGCACCAGTTCACACACCCGCTATGGCGACGAGCCACAGCTTAAAGCTCGCTAGGTTTCATTTTAAATTTTCTATCGAACTAGATATTTCTCTAAAATAATTTTAATTGCAAGCAAAAAATTTAAAAATTCTAACTGCAAAACTTTGGTTTCAATATTATGCAATAAAACTAAAAAAACAAGTAAGAAAATTATCGTCGGTCAAGACCAACTATGTGAAACCCTATACCATGCGTTTGGAGAAAGGGTTTTAGGTCCAACTATTTGGATGTTGTAGATAAGCATAGAGCAAATTTGTGTGGGATTCTTATTTTGTTTGCCTGCAGATTTGAAAAAGTTTATTCCGGATACTATATTTATATGGGAACTAGGTCGACAAATAGAGCGTCCATATATGGCGAAATCATATTTTTTTTGCAAAAAAATATACTAACCAAATTTGAGAAAAACCAATGCAATATTTGTGTTTTTGATAGATTTCAATGAAGATTGGGTATAAGCTTCATATGGGGGCTACGACTAAGAATTGTCCTATAGGGTTTATTTTTTGGACTAATGACAAATGGATGTAATAAACATACACAAACTCAATTTGACCGAGACCTATATCATAATTGGGATCTTATCGCATTTCAAGTCGGTCTCATAGGGGTCATTTGTATGGGGACTAGGTCTGAACATCAACCGATTTTCACCAATTTCAATAGAGTTTATCCTATCCGATTAAAGCTTATATACCAAATTTCATCAAAATATATTCATATTTGCGACCTGTAGTTTGATTAGAAGGTTTACATGGACACACAAACGGATGGACGGATGGACAGATGGACATCGCTAAATCGACTCAGAAGGGATTCTGTGTCGATCGGTATACTAAAAGATGGGTCTAGGTCAAATATTTTTAGCAGTTACAAACATCACCACAACGTCATTATACCCTGAACGCATAGTAGTATAGGATGTTAAGAAAATTATGATCGATCAAGACCATTTATATGATACACTATACCATGCGTTTAGAGATAGGATCTAAGGTCCAACTATTTGGATATAGAAAATAAGCATAGAGCAAATTTGAGTGGGATTCTTATTATTTTTCTTGCCTGTAGATATGAAAAGGTTCATATCAGATCTAATATCTATATGGGGACTAGGGAGAAAATAGGACCGATCCTGACCATATTTGATAAAAACACTAATTTTTCCAAAAACATATACAAACAAAACTTGAGAAATATCTGTGCGATATTTTTGTTTCAATAGTTGAGATCGGGATGGAGCTTTAGGTCGGGCGTAGTTTTGGACAACTGATTAATGGGTACAATAAATGTACATAAATCTTATGGCAACTTTACTCGATCTCATAAGGGTGATTTCTAAGGGGACAAGGTATCACCATGCACCGATTTTCACCAATTTCAATAGTGTTCATTCTATGGCCGATGGAAGCTTATATACTACTAGAATGCCCTGTCGAGCTTCGCTACGACCTACCAAGACTTATTGTCATGTTTTATTTTCTAATCAATTTTTCCTACGAAGTTTGTATTGTGCAATTGAAGTATTTTATTTCCTACTCTGGGGTCAAGTACATATAACTGCCCATGAGAGGAACATGGATTTTCCAAATTAAAGCTGACATAACTTAACTATTGGCCTTGAATTTAGAATATCTTTTCGCAATTTTTCATTTTAGCGATTTTTTCTTTAGCGATTTTTGATTTTAGCGATTTTCGATTTTAGCGATTTTCGCTTTTGCCCATTTTTGATTTCGAAGATTCTTGTTTTTGGCGATTTTTATTTTACAAGATATTCGGTTTTGACGAATTTTGATTTTGATCTTTGAATTTGGCTATTTTGGATAATTGAGTCGTTTATTTCAAAAACCAGTCAAGCAAAAAATTATTGATTTTGAATAAGTCAAAGAAAACTTCCTAGAGACTTAATTGTTTTTTTTAGAATATTTACATATATTTTTTCCTATGAAAGTTATCCATTTGTGTAACTGTTTAATAAACAGAAAACGTTTTTTATCTGTATTAAACACGTATGTAAAAAATAATATAAAGTTTGCACTTGACTGGTTTCTGAAATGTCGTACGAAATATTCTAATTTTATTAGGGCTTCAAGAAAAAAATGAAAAATGTACTTTTTCTTAGATAAATATTTTTTTTTTTTGAATGACAGTGTATTCTGCTTCCGTGTCAGAAAACTTGTCGTATCCAACCAAGAAGGATTTTAGGGCTTGTACGTCTTTTATTTTTTTTACATTTACTGGATCTATAACATTCATGAAAAAAATCAGATTAGGGCCTAATATTACGCAGTGTAAAATAAACCATCTTTTATTTTTTACTCAACTTTCCTGAGGGAGATGCGATCTCTGTAGGTAAAGCCGGAGGAGAATGGGCTGTTAGCATAGTAAATGTTGATGATCCAAGTCCATCTATAAATTGTTTCACAACTATTTTTCTTGGCATGTCGTTCCCTCATATCGTTTGGACAGATAAGCCCTACCAGAGGTTTCATCAGAATTTGAAATTTTCTTGTACGACCGAGTCCATCATTTTTTAAAATTTTAACATCTTGAGGGGTTACATAGTGCATATAAAAGCGACCTGTTTAGAGTATTAAAAATCCCGCCGTTTAGAGTAGAAACCAGTTAAGCGCTGTCCTTCTTTCTGCACTAAAGGAAGATTTCCCGACATTGCTTCACCATCACAGGGAGGGGAGGGGGGGGGCAAAATTTTAATTGTTTTTACATTAAACGATGCATTTACCTTTGAAAAACAGTAATAGCACAATAACTCAATTTCTGATTTTTGTTGCTTGACTGGTTTTTGAAATAAACGATTCAATTAATGTATTTCTCAAAAGTTTCAAGACTGTCGCTTTATTTGTACTTCACATTTTTTTATAGGAGGTGCCACGGCCACTAGTCCTATCCCGGCCAATTTTCATTAAAATCTGACAGAGGCGTGCAAAGTGTCGAAGCTTTCCATTTTATACTACACCAATTATATAATATTATATATTTACTTTATAGGGAAGGTGCCACGCCCACTGCTCTGATCACGCCCATTTTTTGTTCGACTAATCACATGAATAACCTTAGGACTCACGCAAAGTCCCAAGGCTCTCACTATTACAATACTCCAGATATAGGACATTTTATATTAACTTTGTATGGAGGTGCCACGCCCATTGGCACGATCCTGTCCATTTTTTGTCCGACTACTCACATTAACAATAGATGGCCTTAGACAAATTTAAAACGCTTTCTCGAGATATATAATATTGAATTATTACACTGTATGGGAGGTGCCACGCCCGCTTATCCGATCCCGCCCATTTTTGTCATGGCTACTAAGATAAATAATAGGATATACATAATATTAAAAGTTCACTTTATATGGAAGGTGCCACGCTTACTAAAAATATCAAAAAATTCATAGCCTATGTCCATCCTTAAGGACCTTTCTAAATATTGAATAGTTACACGCAAAAAAACAAACACACATTACCTCTTTATTATATTAGTATAGATAGTAAAGATTTCATGAAAATATATTCATATTTGCAACCTATAGTTTGAATAGAAGGTTTACATGGACACAGTTTATCGCCAAATATTATAATTTTTGCGAAAGAGTGACAGGATGATGACGGACGGACATCGCTAAACCGACTCAAAATGATTCTGACTCTTTCTTCTGTACAATAAAAGATGGGTGTAATTCAAAAATTTTTCATAGTTACAAACATAAGCACAAACTTATTATACCCAGGCCACATAGTGGTATAGAATATAATAAAGCGTACAGAGAATCATTGCAAATACTATTGTCATTGAAAAAAAAAAGTCATTCTAATTCAATATTTACTTATTAATTCAATTAAATTTCATCATGCTGGAACTATATGAAGATATACGCACACATGCTTATATGCCCGTTGGTATGCAGTGATGATAGCAGGAGAAGAATATAGCAGAAAGCATCTTAAGTTACACACTTATCAAACCACTTCAACGCACACTTACCCTCTTCCAATACAGTGATCTCCTCCTCGACTAACTTATCATAGAAGGTACGCCATACATATAGCATAACTCTATTGATATCCTCGTTCTTGGTATATTTGTCATCTAAGAAACTCTTGAAATCACATTGATTTTCGAAAATGGCAGCATTGACGTATTCCGGTTCAAATACACCCAACATATTTGAAATAGTGCACTTAAGCCATACAAAACGATTATCATCCATGTTGCTGCTGCTGCTGCTGCTGTTGATGATAACGATGGTTGGTGAATTTATGCTAATGGTGCTAGGAGCTCTACGTGTCCTCTACTATTCTGATTATATAAAGAAGCTCAGCAATCAGTTCGTTAGTAATACAATAGCTGGTGGTGGCGTTAGCAGCACCACAATTTTTCACAATGATACCAACCACCACGCTAAGCAATAAAAATTCACACGACTGATGTGTATTCTTAGCTGGTTTCACTCTGCAACTTCTGTTGTCGTTGTTCTGGTTATTGTTTGTGTTTTTGTTGTTAAATATTTTCGTTAGTATATATTCTCAAAAAGAATTTATATCCTTAGAGTACACCAACAGGAAATACTTAAACAAAAAAAAAAAACGATAAAATATTTTAAATTGAACTTCATGTTGCAAATAGTTTTTATAAATTAATTTTTATTTTAAATGGCGTTAGCTTGGCAAGACTAGAGAAAATGACACGGATTGACGGAATAAAGACATTTGTTTTAATTTTTTTTTTTATAAAATAAATTGTGCAAAATCATTCGTTGAAATTTCACTATGCAGCTAAGCTAGAAATATTCATAACAATAGTAAAACCGAATTTAATTTTAGAACACTGACGTTCCCAGCTGCATTTGAACATTTACTGCCGTTTATTTTATTTTCGCGAGTTAGCATTCGCGTAGACTAAATTTCACGAAAAACAAAAACCCACGAAATATCTAATTAACCTTAGATATATTTATATATTTTAAAATTTTCCCTACCAAATTGAAGTTTTATTATTTGAATTATTTTTTTTTCAGCTTTTAAACAATTCTTTTTTGAAGTATTTATTGAAAAAAAGCTAGAAAGCAAATTTTATGTATGCTTTATTGTTGTTAATCAAATGGTAAAAAACAATGTTGTTAAGTGATATTTCGAATGGTGAATTTTTAAAAGCCCCATGTTGCCGTAGCGTTTGTTTATTTGTAGTATTAACGTTGCTACACTCCACTGAATATTGTCAGACAAAAAAAAAAAGCTTATATGAATAGGGTTGTTATATAAGTATGTTAAGGTTTGCAATATGCAGTGTAACTAATAATTTGGCATTTTATTGCTTTATTTCGCCAGAAATTAAGAATCGTTGTAATTATTATTTTTTTAATGGTAATTTTCCGCGATACTAATTTTTATATCAGAATGTAGTTAGGGTGAAATGAGTTTTTGTTGATGTTTGTAAATATTTGATCAGACCAAATTTTTGTTACACCGATCGACTCAGAATCACATTCTGTATCACTTTCTGAGTCGAGTTAGCAATGTTCGTAAGTCCGTCCATCCGTCTATGTGTCAATTATAAGCTTGTAATCACACAAAATTTGGAATATAAGCTTTTAGCGGCGCACATTGGGTTGAAATCGCAAAAAATGGAGATTAATTGAATAATGAAAATGAAGTTTTTTAAAAAATACTTATTACTCGATTAAAGAGTACTAAATTCTACATCACTACCGAAAATATCAATGTCATATGTTTTTTACTTTTCTTGCTACGTAGCCTTAAAGTTAAGAAATTTTTAAGTTTTTTTCTAATAGTTGTGAAAATTGAAATTTGTCATACTTTAAAGCTAAATGTTTTTATTTTTAACAATCAAAAGTGATACTTTTATTATGGAATCTTCAACGTCAGGTATTTTAACGTAATCTAAAAAAAAAAAATTTAACAAAAAGTATGTAGAAATATTTTTAACTTTTTTTTTTTAAATATGCTTAAATATGGGCTATTTTTAAAATATATGTGGAGTTTTAAATGGGAATAGGGTAAACTTGGGTAAAAGTGTAAATTGTGTATTAAACTGTAGTATGTAAGCTTTCATATTTATAAAAAAAATGTTGCGCGTTTTTGCGCCAATTAAATATATTTAATAAATTAAAAAAATAGCCACTCATAAAAAAGCGGTTCTTGTTGTCTTTAATTTGTTTTGTTCTCGTTTTCGTTGTTATGATTGTTATTGTTGTTATTGTTATACTACAATTTTTTTGTTTGTTGGTAGCAGTGTTACCATAAGATAAATATGAAATAGTGCTAGGGCATTTAAAAAAAGTTGCTAAACAGCTCTTAAAAATTAATTAAAGGCCCTGCAGAAAAAAAACTAGTAAAATTACTAAATACGCAAAAAAAAAATTATTAAATTTAGAAACAATAAAAAAAAGTTTTAAAAAGAGCTAAACAAAAAAATAGCAAATTTTAAAAATGTTGGTTGCTAGATTGTGGTAGATCTAGCACCCAAGGTGTAAAAATGGCAAGCCTGGTTACTAGTTATTCGTTATTTTTGTGTTTGTGAAAACGTCAAATGTACTGAAAGTGCTGTAAAGTTTGTTATTGGGTAATTGGTACAAACAAATACTTTAAGCTTCTGATTTATAATATGCTACTGTGTAAACTTTTTAGGAACAAGCTCCAAAACAGTATTTTTCTCTCGTCAGAGTCTTTACGATATTTTTCGGAATGCAGACTCTTTGCTATTTAAAGAAAAAATTAATATTTTGAAAGAAGAAATAATAAAACGTACAAACCCTGTTGATATGAAAGATTTTCAAACTAAATTTAATAGTTACGTTTTTGATTTTAAGAGTCGATGGTCTAAATCAAATAGACATGATGGCCGTTTTTGTAGAGATAATAAAAACTGGTTAGATTCTAGTGCACACAAATAAAAGAGGCCGCAAAGAAATGGAGTTTGATGAATGTTCATCAAAAACAAAAACAAAGAAATGCAAGGATATAAGAGATAAGTCATCGCTGTCTGTGTTAAGCTATGCCACTCAAATGAGTTTGCGAGCTTCTGGCCATATAGAAGCATCAAAAATATTGAAAGATGTTACTTCTTCCCCATCTAGAGCTGCAAAATATAAGGCAAGTTTGACATCACAAGAACGTGCAAAACAACTAAGTGCAGAATCTGCGCTTATAGTGCTGGCAGAAGCAAAGCTTACTCGTAGCCAGTATAATGTGATTAGAAAAGCTGCTCCGGAGAAGTTTCCTTCTTACACAATCGTCCAACAAGCGAAAAAAGATTGTTACCCAATGGAAGACGCAATAAGAGTAACCGAAACAACAGCTCAAATAAGTCTGCAAGCTCTTCTTAATCACACTGTTGAGCGTTTAGTTTTACTGCAAAAAGATGTTATTGCCACCTTATCTGATTACGAGTTTTTCAAAAATTATCTTATACACAAAGTGGGGATTTGATGGAAGCTCCGGACACAGCTCATACAAACAAGCTTTCCATGGTCATGGTGCAAGTGACGCAGCGGTTTTCATAACGTGCATTGTTCCACTTAGAATGGTGTGTCAAAAAAAAGTTATCTGGCAAAATCCTCGCCCATCATCAACAAGATTTTGTAGGCCATTAAAAATTGAATTTGTTAAAGAATGTTTGAGTGTCTCCACACAAGAAAAAAAAAAGGGTGGATGAAGAGATAAATGAGCTTGAAAATTCTCTAGTATTCACAGAAGACAGATCTGTAAGCGTAGCTCATAAGCTTATGTTAGTAATGGTAGATGGAAAAGTTTGCAATGCACTCACAGACACAAAATCAACCCAGAGGTGTTATTTATGTGGGTCATCCAGTAAAGATTTTAATAATGTGGAAAGAATGATCGCCAAGGAGGTAAAAAAAGATACGTTGGATTTTGGTCTATCTATATTACATGGTTGGATTCGTTTTTATGAATGTCTTTTACACGTGTCGTATAAATTACCAATAAAAAAATGGCAAGCTAGAACTGATTCCGATAAAACAATAGTTGCTGAAAACAAGAGACGAATTCAAACGGAATTTAGAAATAAAACTGGTCTTATTATAGACCAACCAAAACCCGGCTTCGGCAATTCGAATGATGGCAACACGGCTAGAAGATTTTTTGAAAACGCTAGTATATCAGCAGATATAACGAAAATTGATTTTGAACTAATTGAAAAGATGCACACAATTTTAATTGTTGTATCTTCTGGTCATGAAATCGATGTTGAAAAATTCAGGCAATTTTCATATAATACAGCTCGACTTTTTGTAGAGAAATATCCGTGGTTTAACATGCCTCCTACTCTGCATAAGTTTTTAATACATGGTCCAGAAATCATTTCGCACGCTTTATTACCGATTGGCCAACTGTCAGAAGAAGCACAAGAAGCTCAAAATAAGGATTTTAAAAACTACAGAGAAAACTTTTCGCGTAAATGTAGCCGGGAGGAATCGAATCGGGATATACTAAATAGGTTTCTATTAACCTCAGATCCAATTATTTCTGGAAAAATGAAGTTAAATAAAAATAAAATAAAACACCTCCCAAAATCAGCAGTGGAGCTATTAATTTCGCCGTCAATTTTGCCGACAGAAACAGAAATCGCTTATTATATAGATGACGATGATGAGGGTGACGGTGTCGATGGATGGGAATCTGAAGAGTTTGGACATATATTCTAAAAAAACAGGTTAGAAACACTTTACAAAATAAAATGTATATATTTTTGCTACTTTTTCGATAAAACGCTATAAATATAATTTTCATTTCTCGAATAATATAGGAAAACAGTATAAAAACCAAGAATAACATCAACAAAATGATTTGATGACTAGACAAGTGTGGGACAAAATGGGTTAAAGTTCCAAAATTGTCATTTTCACTTTGTGGTGTAAGGTACAACACTCATAGCAAATTTCATCAAAATCGGATGTCGTAAGGCTCTCCAGTTGCTTGATTTGAGAAATATTAATGCAAATTCTTTAATATAATATTAGTTAAATTAAATAAATAAAAAAAGTTCTCTTCAAAAGTATACAATATTTTTGTTTTTTTTTTTGTATAACTTATGTATAACTAATCCAAAAAAAATACTACCTAATCAATTAGACCCTTCGTTGAATTAATCTCCATTTTGGGGAAATCGAACCCACTGTGCGGCGACAGGATGAACGCTATTGCAATTTGGGAAAATCGGACCTAGTATTCATACAAATAAACCCTATCAGACAGATTAAAATTGTCGTCAATCCAGATTATATAATATAAAACTAGCTGGACCCGGCAAACGTTGTTTTGCCTTCAAGGAATTTTTTATTTTAGTTAGAATCTGTATATACCTATATAAAAAACGTTTGTGCATTTGTTAATATTAATTGAAAACTATTAAAAGAAAACCATGTTTTATTTATGAAAATGAAAATAAATATGTATTTATTGTAACATATAAGAATGACCAACATATTTCTATTATTGTAATGCTAAAGAGTGAATAATATTTTTAGTTTCATTATTCTCGCAGTAGATAAATAAATTTGCTGTCTTTCCGACACGGGAACATGCCATAATAGTTGCTCTTGGGAAAAACAACTGTTTTCGAGGTCCAAACCACATATTTGCAATGATTGTCCATGAGATTTATTAATGGTCATGGCAAAGCCCAATCTGATCGGAAATTGCAATCTGTTGAATGTTATCGGTGTGTCGGTAGGAATCATAGAAATTCTTGGCAACAAAATATGTTCTCCTTTAAATTTTCCTTTGAGAATTGTGGCCTCAATAACATTGGGCATTATTCTTTCAACAATTTACCTGGTTCCACTACATAGTCTCGGAGCGTTGAGGTTACGTAGCAAAATTATTGGAGAACCAACTTTTAATTTTAATAAATGTGGCGGTAGACCGGGTACATCAAGTGAATTCAAAAATTCTGTTGGATAATTGACTGCTTCATTTTCTTCAACAACACTATCCATAGATTTGAAAGAAAACGTTTCGGAATCAATTATGTCCTGAATAACAACATCGACATCGACATTTTTTGCTCTTTCACTTAACCAATAATGGCTACGATATTGATTTTGAATGTCGGGGAATACATTTTCAATTAAGTCATCGCGTGACGATATAAATTGACAAGAATCTTGTGGATATTTTAATAGTTTGACTGGTTGGGTTAATGTTGATTTTACCATTACCAAGATCAAGTAAATAGTTGTTTTGAAAATTGGTCAGCCGTTGGATCATTTTGTAATCGTACTCGAATGTTTGTTGTTAATTTTATAGCTTGAACGCTACTCCATAATGTTGATGATATTCAACAGGCATTTATTTCGTCAGCATAGGTTGATTTTGGTATGACTGGCAATGTTTGACGAAAATCTCCAGATAATAAAATGAGAGCTCCACCAAAAAGTCTTTCATTGCCTTTCAAATCTTTTAAAGTTCTATGTAATGCTTCTAAGGAATGTTTGTGAGCCATGTTATATTCATACCAAATAATAATATTGCATTTTTGTAGAACTTTTGCCATATCGGAATGTTTTTTTGATATTAAATACGGCATTCTCATTCGTTTGTACGTTTAACGGTGATTTGAGTGCTGAATGAGCTGTACAACCACCATGTAATAATGTTGCGGCTATTCCGGACAAAGCAATAGCCAACGCATTTCTTCCTTTCTTTTTTTTAGAATATTTATATATAAAAACGTTTGTGAGTTTTGTAACTTATAATATTTAAATAAATTTGACAACTCATTATTTTTTGAACGCTAGCGCCATCTACCGGGTCCAACAAATAAATTTTTTGGCATCATCTAACATACATATATGTACATTCTTAGTTTCAGTAAAATCGCACCGTAAATAAGAATATTCGAAATAACTTTACCCCAGCGCCACCTATTGGATCCATTTATACATACAAAAATTTCGTATGACGAAACATACGTACATTCTGAATTGCAGTCAAATCGCACCGAAAATAGGAATTTTGTTTATAACTTGACCCTAACGCTAGCTAGAGGGTTAAAACTAAAAAAAAAAAAACACAAATCTTAGCTCGACAGCTCTTATGGTTCCGGAGATCATTCGTTACAAACAAATGCACCATACATCAGTATAAAATTTGATGTATGTGTGTCCATTTTACCCACTAATAAAGTGGTCCAAAAATGAACCATGTAGAAGATTTCTTAGTCATAGACCTCATATAAAGCAGCTTCCCGATCTTCATTTTAATCTCTCTAAAAAAAAAAAAAAATAAAAAAAAAATTATTGCACAGTTTTTTGTCAAATTTGGTTTTTGTATGTTCTTGCAAAAAATAAAGGACTTTAGTAAATACGGTCAGGATCACTCCATTTTACGACCCAGTCCTTGTATATATATTGCATCCGATATGAACTCTCTCATATCTGAAGCCAAAAAAAAGTAGTAGCAATGTCACTCAAATTTTTAGTTTATGCTTGTTTTCTATAGTCAATTAAGTGGACCTTAGAACTTTTTCTTTATTCGGTCTGCACCGACTATAATTTCTTACTTGTTTCATTTATTTTCGTGTGCTATTCCTTCTTTTGTAATATTGGTAGCCTTTAAAAATGTTATGTATAAATAATATGTTTTATTTGAGGCTTGAAGCTTAAAGGGCGAACCAGCTTTGAAAACTTGCTTCTCCGCTATTGAAATCGATGAAAATCCGTATATGTTCAGACCAAACCCTCCTTACAAATAACCACTATCAGGCAGATTAAAAAGGGTCGCAAGATCCATACTATTATATGACAAATGGACCGAAAAGTTCGTATGCTTACACATAGATGACGCTACTAGAATAAATCCATCTGATTTTTAGTTAGTACTAACTTTCAAAAAACACTTGTATAAATTTGACAGCAATCGGACTAATGGTTCGTGAGATGTGAAAAAATGTTATTAAAGCATCGCTTTTTGGCGAAAAAAAATACTTTTGAATCCAAGGTTTGGCTTGATAAACATATTCTGGTCTCTGCTCAGGAAAACCCAATCAAGGTGAAATGTGCATCGAAGACGCTCGAAAGTGGCTTTTACAGACGAAAATATTAAAAAAGTCCACAAAATAATTTTGAATGATCGAAGAGTGATGTAAATCGAGATATCTGAGACTAAAGATATCCACGGAACATGTTGGGCATATTGTGCACGAGTATTTGGACATGTGAAGGCTGTGTGAAAAGAGGGTGCCGCGCGTGCTTGCAATCAATAAAAAGCAAACAACTTATAAGACTTATAATCAAATATAATCAAAAACAAGTAAGAAAATTATAGTCGGTCTAGACCGATTATGATACCCTGTACCATGGACATAGAAAATAAGCATAAACCAAATTTGCAAAAATATATTCAAACAAAATTTGAGAGGAATCAATGCAATATTTTTGTTTTTTGATAGATTTAAGTGAAGATCGGGAAGCAGCTCTATATGGGGCCTATGACTAAGAGTTGTCCCCTAGGGATCATTTTCTGACTACTCATTAATGGATGTAATAAACGTATACAAACCCAATTTGAGTAAGATCTGTATGACAATTTCGATCTTATGGCAATTTATGTCGATTTCATAGGGGTCATTTGTATGGGAGCTAGGTCTGAACATGGACCGATTCTCACCAATTTCAACAGCGTTCATTATGTGGCCAATAAAGGCTTATAGACCAAATTTAATCAAAATATATTCATTTTTGAGACCTTCACTTTGATTACAAGGTTTAGATGGACACACAGACGGGCGGACGGACATCGTTAAATCGAATCAGTTAGTGATTCTGATTCGATCGGTATAATAAAAGATGGATTTAGGTCAAATATTTTTGGTAGTTACAAATAGCAGCACAAAGTCATTATACCCAAACTACATAGTGGTATATGGTGTAAAAAGCAACAACATTTTGATGATTTGAAACAATGTTTAGCGATAGTCAATCGTAATAAAAACGAATTCTTCCGTATATTACAATGGATGAAAAGTGGCTGCACTCCAGAACCCAATCGACATTCGGACAATAGACTAAAGGCGATAAGCCGAATCAAGAGCATGGGAAGATACAACGGTCGACTGGCAAAGTTATAGCATAATCATTCTGGTATGCGCGTGGTATTAAATTAATGGTTTACTTCGTATAAGGCCAGATGATCAAATGCGAGTTGGAGTGCTTAAAAGATGAAAACACGAAATATGACCCCATTTGAAGGAGAAAAAAATTGTTGTTTCATCAAGACAATGCAACGTGCAACAAATCAATGAAAACGATGGCAAAATTGCATGAATTAGGCTACAAATTGCTACCCCATCCACATTTTCTGCAGATCTTGGCCCCACTATTTTTTTTTCTGTTTGCAGACCT
The DNA here is from genome assembly GCA_963682025.1 of Cordilura impudica. NCBI lineage: Eukaryota > Metazoa > Arthropoda > Insecta > Diptera > Scathophagidae > Cordilura > Cordilura impudica. Next base: position 5,336,547 of record OY821517.1, on the reverse strand, counting down.
CAAAAGAATTCTTGCTGGAAAGAAACTTAGCACTGATAAAGAGGTAATAGCCGGAAGTGAGACCTTATTCGAAGCTGAACAGAAATCGCACTAAAAATACGGTATGGACAAATTTTATGACAGCTATAATCATTGTATCGTCCTCGAAGGCACCCATGTTGAATATTAAAATCGAAAAACATTGGTTTCGCTATGTTAGCCCACGAACTTTTCTGCCTTTTACATATCGGTAAAATTTAGTATATATCCTCTAACCAGAAATAAGAAATATTTACAGGGTGCACCGTCTGGCATGCACACGTAAGTCCGTATGGCAACATCTAATAACTTTGACATTTGTGAACCGATTGACACATGTGTTTGAAATGTCAATTCTAAAAAAGAAAGAGTTTTAATAAAAACTTTGTTTTTTGTGGGTTAGATTATTATCATTTATTAGATTGGTAATTATCAAGTTAGTTACATGAAACAAATAAATTACCTAATATGTAAATAAATGGGTAAAATTTTATTATAATTACTACAGTATTTAATTTTATGAAAACGAATTATTTAGTTATTTAAGGTCAATTTCATTGAGTTAATTTAGTTTCAAGATAAAAAAAAAGAGTTGAAAGGATTGCATACCGAAATTTGGAAAAATTCAGAGATAATTACGAGTTGAAATCGTCGTTCGTAAATTATTGTGTTCTATATGTTTTTTTTGATTAATCCATGTTTAAGTTCTAATAGTTCTTACTCTTAAAGGCGTTTTCAAAGAGGAATTTTTTTTAAACAGAAAAAACCACAAACTATAGTACTTTCCTTGGTAGGAAGGTCGCAACAATTTTATCGGTTCAGTTTTTTTTAATTAGCAACTAAACTTTAGCAACTAAACTTTAACAAAAAATATATAGAACACAATAATTTCCGAACGACGAAATGTGGCATATTTAATAATTCATAAACCGCCGAGGTCCCCTGAAATCTCTAAGTTGAATTGGGAATGTTCTTTTTTCTCGAAATTTTAGGGAAAGGTTTTTGTAAATCATTTTAGATGCGAAAAATACTTATCAAAAATGGATTTATTTTTTTAATTTTAGAATAACATACATCGCAATATATGTATGCATATTAGGGGTGTATGAAATCGGCCCTAGTACCACGAGATGGCCAATATTGCATTAATAATGGAAACATTCAAGAAATTTGTATTTTGCCTTCACCTCATATTTTTTTAAATACGGAAAAATTTACCTCAATTTTTATTAATTATACAAAATTATTTCAGAGCCGCCGAAGCCAAAATTTACACTTTTTTTGGTTGCTTTTACGTGTTTTTACCGAATAAAAATAATGAAATATTTGTACCCAGTCATGCCGTTCAACGCGTTTTGCAATAGAACTGCAGTCTTTTGCCATATTGTCCGCTTTCTTGAAATATGTTTAACAAAATGAGTGTCCTTTTTGAAGACCCTCGAAAATAATTAAATATTTCTTATTTTTTAAATTTTTGATGCCACATTTAGACACAAATTAAGGGTATGTGAGGCGCAATGTATGTAAATAGCACTTGGATATGTCTTATTATGGCTTGAACGCCATAGCCTAGGTTTTTGACTGTCTCAAGTTGTTCCATTTATATGGGCAAAGCTTAAAAAATATTGTTTAATTTGAATCGATGTTTTTCCAAAAAATGTAACGCACAAATGAACAGTGCTTTTCCATCGATGTAAGTCGTTTGATCAGCTAATATAAAAAATGCAGCATCGTTGACTTCTTTGACAATGTTTTTCTTTTTAATTTCTGTTCCAATTATACTTATTAGTTCATTTTGTATAAACGAACTAATGTAGGAGGCATTTTTAGTGCTTTTTCTAAACTATCTTAACAGAGCTCTCTCTAAAGTTCCCATATCTCTCGGTTGGGTTTTCACATAAGACAAACTGCTTTTTATTAATTAATTTATTGATTATTTAAAAATTAGCTCTAGTTTAGAATACCATTGTAATCAATTTTCGAAATTTAAATATTTATTTTAAACCTACTTATATTTTGTGACCCAAAAATCCTTGTTATCAACAATTCCCAAAACCTAGCAAACATATGAGGATTGATCGATTTTTAATTTTTTAAAGTCTAGAAAAAAAATTTTTAAATTTATATTTTTCTTTGCAACTATGGAACCGATTCAATTTAGCTAATGACATTTTAAAATTTTACATCTTCGCTTTTTGAGATATGCCCTCCCAATAGAAAGAATAAGTTATTATCACTTTGAACAGTTGTTAGAAAAAAATCAATTTGTTACAATTTTGTAAACATAAATAACTCCATCATTGTATTGTATTGTATTTTAAAAACATTTACGCTAAAGACAATTTAAAAAAAAGTTAAAACAAAAATGGACGCCTTTAAAATTAAGACGAATACACAAATTTAACAAAATCAAATATGTAGCAATTTATAAGGAAACAAAAAGAAAATACGCGCATGAACAGGTTGTTGAAAGAAAATACAAAAAATAAATAAATAAACAACGACATGAGTTGGTAAACAGGTGCATAGGGAGCACTAGATAAAAAGCTAAAAACATAGGGTTTGCTGTACACCGAGCATAGAAACAACCGAAACTTATTTAGTTCTTGATTTTTGATAAAAAAAAAAATCATATTATATACATACATACATAGTTACATAATTCAATTGATGAACGTTTTTAAAATCAATTACCTAAAAGACCTTGTCTTCAAATAGTAAAATATAATTTTGATTCGGCGATTGTAAAATATAAAAAATTCCACGATCAGTCATCAAAATATTACAACTTTTAGTTTTTCATTGAATTACTTAATTTTCTCACTAGTTTTGCCTCATAATCTTGGAATTAGAATCTAAAAAAATTAAGTTTAGTTTTCATGGGTAATTCCAATTTTTCTATTTAATCACAGTTAATGAATTACGTTTATCTTATATATATTTACGCTGATCCCTGACTCACTGACTGACTGACTGATTCTGTAACGCTGAAATAATACACATAGCACTCCCTACAAAGCTATAGGAAATACACAAACAAAATTTAATCTTTCTCATTTTATACAAACCCACACACAATTTTCTCTCTTCTATGTTACCAACCAGTGCTGCTAATAAAATCTTCTGAAAATCGACAATTTTGAAAACTAAATCGCCAAAATCGTCATTTTTAAAACAAGAAATTGTCAAGAAAATAAAAATAAAACTCTAGAAAATATTACAAAAGGAAACAATCAAATTTATTTATATCATTCATATTACGAATATTATTACAGCATTGGTTATTTCTAATGTATTAGTGGTGAAATTTCAACGAAAAAAATTTAACACACCAATCAACTAAATAATTTTATTGACATGTATCTATAGCTGAAACATATAATATAGATTTAAAGTATCGCCGTAATTGAAACTTAAATCTTAAATAGAGATGCTATTCAAGGTGTTTCCGTATTGAAACGACTTGACCCAGAATTAAATCTATACATACTTTGTAATTTCCATTTACACTGAACAAAAACTATCAATTTTCGATAAACAACCCATTAATTGGTAACCCTTGAAATCGTAATTTTTATACTACTGATAATTTTAAATCTTCAATCATCATTTTTACAAATTTAACAAATCATTTTAACAAATTGAAAAATCGTCGAAATTACAATAAGTTGTCAAAATTGGCAAAATTGCAAATTCGTCGAAATTACAATAAGTTGTCAAAATTGGCAACACTTACTAAACTTATTCGTTTGTCTGTTTTGTTTTTCATCTCAAAATAGTTTTGTATTGTTAAGAGTACTTTCGCTCAGTTCATTGATGGCCAGCACTTACCAAAGAGCATGCTTTTTTTGATAAATATTTGAGAAAAAAGAGATCTTCAATGTAGATTTTGTTGTTGTCCAACGTATGATTTCGTTTATAGCTCTGTATTGAAAAGCCTTTGAAAAAATTGTGCAATATTAAATTTAAATTATTGTAACTTTGCATAATTAAATTACATTGTAATTTTAGAAGAGAGGTGGGAAAATAATTTTTTTTTCACTCATTATATTAATTTTTGCATAGTATGCTTTTAAAAAAATTTGGACTAGCATAAATTACGTAAAAAGGTGTATTTAAGATTTTAATTTGAATAATTTATTGAAATTATCATGGAAGAATTTAAAGCGATTTTTTTTTAAGTAAAACTAATACGCGCGCATTTTTATTTTTTCTTTTTTGGATTTATAGATAACTTTGCAAAAAATATAGTTCTCTTTTTTTTCAGTTTACATGTATGATGAAATATTTTTTTCTTTTTTGTGTACATTGGTGTATTGGTGTTTGCATTTCCTTAAGGGGTGGTATGGTAGGTTTTAAAACCTTTCTTTGCATTTCTCTTCCTAAATGCATAACATGTCGAGAGTGTTGTTTCAAAATTTTAAGTAAATCAGAGCAAAACTTAAAAAGATACAGCGTTTCCAGCGACCGGCCTCATACGGTATATAGTATATGAATCCGTTTATAAAAAGCTTTAAACCGATTTTCTCGCAAATAAATGTTCGAAGTCCGTGAACATCTTCTTGAGCGATTCTTTTGAAATTTTAGACACTATATCTACACAAAAATCATCAGGTAACCACGAAGTTTTTTTTTTTAATTCCATTTTCTTCCCCATTTTTTAACAACAAATTCCCGAAATTGTATAGCAAAAATCGTTTTTCACTTCAAAATGCTGCAAAAAAAAAATTGAAAAACTCTTCGTCACTACTTCAGGAAACATGTCACCTTTTAAACGCATTTCAATTTTTTTCTCACATGGTCCGGTAATGAGTTATGATGTTCACCGCAAAACAACAACGCCTCCGGATATTGGCTGTCACGGACTTATTTATTGAAATTTTTAGTTGAACATTTTTTCAAAGATTCTTTAAATGTTATGCTATAACGTGTATTCATGTCTTCAAAAAAGAATTATGCAATTAATTATTATTATTAACTTTTAAAACCTTTAAAACCCCCCCCCTTAAGAAACTTTTAGGAACCTTGCTCTGAAACGTTTTTTTTTTCTATGCTATTCTATTTTTTCTACAATAAACTAAGTTCGTTATAACCGTAGTATTTTTTGTTTCTTTTGTCCGAAAGGTTTAAAAACTTTTTTTAGTTGAATAAGTTTACTTATTTTGATGCATTTTAAAAAGTTATAAAACATAAGTTAAATTATTAAATTATTAAGACTAAAATTACCGAGTTTCTATCAAAATAAAATATTTTTTTAAAATCATATAATATTAAAAACTTCTATGTATAGAAGCAGAAAATATAAAGCAAAGGTTGGCTACTGGCAAACTTATGCGAAAATATACATAAAAGGGCCTTTTACAAAACTTCATTTGAAATTCGAAGTTTTTGGTTTGTATTTTTTACAACTGTTTTATGATTTTTTTTTTTAAATTTTAAAAACATTAAAATTAATTTTTTTAAATATATAAAATATAGGAAAATTTTGAAATGGGAAAAAAAATTTGTTTGTTAAAGTCAAAATAAACGGGCGCCTAGGCGCCACACAATCCACTAGTTTTTATATAATACATAAACTAGACATTGCAACCAGTAATATTTTTTAATCTATAAAAATAATAGGTAAGACGATTACTTGTTAAACAGTTTTCTCCCGATTTTGACCAAACGCATTTTATTTGAAAGATCGTTCCTTCTCGCTGTCCACTAGATCTACAGACTTTTCAATTTTTAATTTATTTTTGGAGTTGTGTTCATTTACAGTTGCTACTAACACATAGAAAAAATTATACAAAGCTATGTGTGTGTTTAATAAATTTCTTAATATGTTTGCAAAAAAAAAATTATTTGTTTTTTTCGTTCACAATAATTCACAATAAAAAAAGTGTTGAACTGTGAATTTTCTAAAATTGATTAGCATGCCTTTAGGATCAATAATTTATTAAATGAAACAATAAAATTTCCTAGAATTTGCACTCGAATTTCGAGGGCTGAAATCTACTGGTAAATTTTAAAAATCATAGAATATTTCGAAAAAGATTTAAAAAACAATTAGAAATTTTTGGCATAAATTTCAATGTTCTTTATAGACCACTATGCAGAGCTTATATATATCATTTGAAACACCTCGAAACATGAATTTGCGATCCCATAAAGTATATATTGTAAGCACTGTAAGAATATTTTAAAATGATCAAAGAAACATTTTCTAAATTTAATATGTCAAAGAAAATATTTGTATGTTATGAAAAATAAAAATAAAAATTATTATTGGGAAGACACTCTAACGATAGACACTGGTTTTTATTTAAGCTTTTAATATATTCTTATATCCTTATGAAAAGTCTAGTCGATGTAGCGATGTCCGTCTGTCCGTCCATCTGCCTGTCCGTCCGTTTGTCTGTCTGTTGAATTCACTCTGATTCACAAAATACATCATTTACCTGGTCTTACCAAGGATTGAACATTAGGCTTAGACCGTCTATATGATACCCTATCTCTTAGGACCAACTAATTGGATACAGAAAATAAGCATAAACCAAATTTGAGTGGCATTGTTATTAATTTTTTTTCCTTTTAATATGAAAAAGTTTATATCGGATGCTATATTTATATGGAGACTAGGTCGAAAATGGACCGATCCTGGCCATATTTGGTAAGGTCACTTATTTTTTGTAAAAACATATACAACCCAAATTTGGGGAAAATCTGTGCAAACTTTTTGTTTTTTTGATAATATTCAAGTGAAGATCGGGAAGCAGCTTTATATGGAAGCTATGACTAAGAATTGTCTGATTAATGGATGTAGTAAACACACACAAACCCAATTTGACCGAGATCTATATGATAATTTAGATCATATGGGAATTTAAGTGTTTGTTTACTTTAGATTTATAGATGCTGAATCCTTGGCCTTCTAAAATTTTATTGTTGAACTATGCACTGAAAATTCTTTGAAAATTTAGCGTGCCAACATTATTTGAAAATAATATATTGCTGGAGGAAGTTTCTCGTGAATTCGTGAAAAATATTTAAAGAATTCACGAATTCATTCACTCATAGTTATTCAAACGTATTCTCTGTTTAGAGGTCATCGCAAACCCTAACGGAAAGCAAAAACAAAAATGTGTTCCAAAACAGTTCATGAATTGCCAAGTAGCACAACGAATGACAAAATCTTTGTTTTTATACCGTATACCACTATGCGGTTTGGGTATAATGACTTTGTGCTGCTGTTTGTAACTACCAAAAATATTTGACCCGGATCCGTCTTTAATTATACCGATCGAATCAGAATCACTTTCTGAGTTGATTTAACAATGTCCGTCCGTCTATCCGTCTGTCTGTCTGTGTGTCCATATAAACTTTGTAATCAAACTACAGGTCGCAAATATGCACATATGTTGATGAAATTTGGTACATTAGCTTCCACCGGCCATAGAATGAAGCTATTGAAATGTGTCAAATTCGGTCAATGTTCAGACCTAGGCCCCATACAAATGACCCCTATGAAATCGACATAAATTGCCATAAGATCCAAATAATCATAAAGATCTCAGTCAAATTTGGTTTGTATGTGTTTATTATATCCATTAATCAGTAGTCCAAAAATAATCCCTATAGGACAATTCCTAATCATAGGCTCCATATAGAGCTGCTTCTCGATCTTCACTTAAATCTATCAAAAAACAAAAATATTGCACAGGTTTTCCCAAATTTGTTTTGTATATGTTTTTGCAAAAAATAAGTGACCTTACCGAATATGGTCAGGCTCGGTCCATTTTTCGACCCAGTCCCCATATAAATATAGCATCCGGTATGAACTTTTTCATATATGCAGCCAAAAAAATTAATAACAATGCCACTCAAATTTGGCTTATGCCCAATTAGTTGGACCGAAGAGATAGGATTTCGAAACCATGGTAAAGGGTATCGTATAGTCGGTCTAGACCAACTATAATTTTCTTACTTGTTTTATCTAGAATATCTCTGATACATTCATTTCTGTCCTGGGGTATTTTCATTACTAGTAATGATAAATTTATTGGGCTTATGCCCAATAAGTTGGACCGAAGAGATATGATTTCAAAACCATGGTAAAGGGTATCGTATAGTCGGTCTAGACCGACTATAACTTTCTTACTTGTTTATCTAGAATATCTCTGATACATTCATTTCTGTCCTGGGGTATTTTCATTACTAGTAATGATAAATTTATTGTGTTTTTCTAATAAATTTGGTCATTTAAATGCAAATATTTTAAAGTGCAATCAAGGATCATACATATAAGAGAATGCACAATGAAAATTTATTAGATTCAATAAAAATTTTGAGTTAAGAATCGACATTGATGCTAACACTATCAACAAAATTATTGTTGCTGTCAAGGTTTGTAAGCACAAATTTAGCCAAGACAACCTACAATGTATTGCCTAGGCTAATAAATCAGAAACAGTACTCACAGCAACCTAATCTTATGAATTTAATCTGTTATTAACTTGATTTTTAAAAAACATTAAACATGTGGTAACTAAAAATTAGAGAAGTTACTTTTTGTAAAATAAACTCTGTTTATTCAAAGCAAATAATTTTGTAATATTTTTGTTCTTTCAGTCGAATCTTTATCTAAACATACTAGATCTTATTTTTTCTTTCTACTTTCTATAAAGACTTATTGTATTGCTATTTTAGTAAAAACTCCCAGCTCAGGTAAAAATCCATATATGTATTGATGCATATAAAGCTGTCGAAAATATAGTGAAGCATATGTTTCCTGTGAAAACATAAAAAAGGGTGTCTGTAAACCGAAAGTACGAGTAGATGGAAAAAACAAAACATTATTTAGTTTTCTTTTCTGCGATATCCGAAAGAAATGAAAACTCTTCGTCATGAATCAAAAAACTCTTTAACAAACTTTGCGATAACTTATCAGTAGCAACATCATTGTTGAATTCAGGTTTTTTTTTTAGAAGTAGTAACGGTTAAACAATTTGTTGTATACTCGTGATACAGTGAGAAGCCAAAAAATAAATTTAAGTTTTTACTGTACTGGATTTTAAAATGAAGAAAAAAAAAAACTTTCACATGAATAATACGTCTGATTCATGTGAAAGTTTTTTTTTTCTTATCCACAATATCATTGTATAATACTCGTATCATTGAAAAGCAAATTGGTTGGATAATAAGAAAAAATACGCAAATGGGGATTTGGTTTAAAATGGTTCCATATTGATCATTTTTCTCTTTTGAATTTAACTTTTACTCTCAATGATATCTGCTTAAATAGTTGTAAAAATAAATAAACATTTTGAAAAAGGTATATAATAAAATAAAAAAAAAATCATGTGAGTCCGATCACAGGGGAGATTTGTAAACATCTAGTAATTAAAGATTTTTGTGTGGCACTTTTTTTAAATCAAACTGAAAGCGTCATCTATGTATCACTTATAGCAATCAACTGCAGGGGCTCTGCTAATATAAAACAAGTAAGAAAATTATAGTCGGTCTAGACCGACTATACGATACCCTATACCATGCGTTTAGAAACCCTGTCTCTTATAGGCCATAGGCCATCTTATTGGACATAGAAAATAAGCAAAAACCAAATTTGAATGGGATTTTTATTAATTTATTTGGCTGTAGATATGAAAAAGTTCATATCGGATGCTATATCTATATGGGGCCTAGGTCCAAAAATGGACCGATCCTGATCATGTTTGGTAAAGTCTCTTGTATTTTGCAAAAATATATACAAACAAAATTTGAGAAGAATCAGTGCATTATTTTTGTTTTTTAATAGATTTAAGTGAAAATCGGGAAGCAGCTCTATAAGGGGCCAAAGGGATAATTTTTGGACTACTCATTAATTGATGTAATGAACGCATATAAAGCCAATTTGAGTAAGATCTATATGAAAATTTGGATCTTATGAAAATTTATGTCGATTTCATAGGGGTAATTTGTATGGGGCTAGGTCTGAACATGGACTGATTCTCACCAGTTTCAATAGCGTTCATCCCATGGCCGATAAAAGCTTATATGCCAAATTTCATCAAAATATATTCTTATTTGCGACCTGCAGTTTGATTACAAGGTTTACATGGACACACAGACGGACGGACGGAAGGACGGACGGACGGACATTGTTAAATCAACTCAGAAAGTGATTCTGATTCGATCGGTATAATTAAAGATGGGTCTAGGTCAAATATTTTTGGTTGTTACAAACATCAGCACAAAGTCATTATACCCAAACCACATAGTGTTATAGGGTATAAATATTTATTTGTTAGATTTGTAGTTATTTTTCGGACATATTGCAATTAATACTGTAATTAATATGCAAATTTTAATTTTGTTTCAATGGTGAATGGTAGAGAAGAAGAAAGCATATATTTCAAAAATTCATAACTACACTGTATTCTTAAACGGACCGGTTTCTGGCATTTCAGCCTTCATCAGCGATTTATTGAACATTGTGATAATTGTTATGCTATAATTAAATAGATTGTTTCTATATGAAATTTTTCTCCTTAGGGCAGCCGTGAGGTTTGAACCGTGAACCCTCACATACACTCGTACTTGCATCTTTGATCAGCGCTTAAACACGTTCACCTAAAGTGAGGGCTACGAGTAGCGTGGTTTGAATCAGTTTTCACACCATACAACTTTTACTTCGTATTAATTTCAGAAGATATAACTCTGTTTTTTTTAAATATTTTTGCATTTATACTTCAAATTTCCACTATTTTCAGTTTCGTAGGAGTTGCCATATGTGATGTATGGTTTTGTACATACTACATATTGCGGTTATTACATATATTTACATATATTTTTAAAATATTTATTAATATTTCAACTGTTTTATATTTAATTTTTCATTTTTCATTGTCGTTTTTCAGTTTTCATTTTTCATTTTTAATTTTTCGTTTTTCATTTTTAATTTTTCAAAACGTTTTTATAAGGCTATTCGCTCGTTCATTTCATCTGCAAACACTTCCTTATGAAATCGTGCCCTCATTCTATCTTCAAACACTTCCTAATACTTTCACCAATACAATCGTACCTCACACCATTTTTGTCCTACTCTGTTTTTGTGATTGTATTGTGGAATAGATTTTTATGTATAGATGTTTATACATCAACAAGTTAGAATGTTAAATTCGGTTATGCCAAATCTTTGATATCCTCCACCTGGATTTTACGTTTACATTAATAGCTGAACTTATTGCACTATTTATAAAAATGTATGCAAAATATTTGAGAAAGTTAACAATCTGATAAACTAAATACTAAATTATTACAACAGGCAATTAATTTAAAAAAAATTTTTTTGAGGGTGTCTTCATGTTTTAGGTTACATTTTGGTAAAATACTGGCCTATTGACTCCATTTTAAATAGCATTCTGCTAGATATAATGATAAATAATATTATCCTAAGTTTACTCAAGTAAATAGTTTATTTTGTGAATAAGCGTGATTTCAACAGACTGATGGACAGACGAACAGACGGCCTTAACTATAGCGACCATAGTCTTGTTGTGACTACAGGTTCATTTTGGGGTAGTCAGGTAGTCACGAATAGTCACGGAGTGATCTAAAAGTTATTTACCCTCATCCGATCGATCATTTAGAATAACATAACATAGTCAAGGCGTATGATTATTATTTATTAGCAGCATACGTATACGTATGAGTGTTAATTTTAATATGAAATCAAACATAGTCAACCCAATTCTGAACAAAAAATTGTGACTTTTTTAAATGTTTGTATGGAGAACCCAACAGGCAGGTTCCAGGGGGTATGCCACTGGCATGGGTGGGTCGGCCCTCCAAAATTAGTGGGGGTGATAATACATTTGTACTCGATTGGGGCACTCTAAATGGGTCAAAGTGAGACAGACAGACAGACAGGTCAAAAGTCGGGACATCAGAATTCGTTTTAGAGGTATGGTTCCTCGGCCAAAGTTTCTTATTTTGACCCTAGAAGATGATTTTCCTCGTCACTTGGGCGATTTTTAAATGGTCCCGCCCTAATATTTATAATTTGCAGAGTGGTTTGAAGGGTATACAAATTTCAAAATTTATAATTTCTTAAAATCAACTAATTACTTTTGACCGACTTGGTCATAGTTCTAGGGATATTAAATATTTATTTGGAAGTATATCGCTAACACCAATGTAACGAACAACAAAAAGAACCCTCATGTATTTGTATAATATGAAATTTGGAATAGGTATTTTTTTTACGGACTATACGATACCCTATATTATCCGTTTAGAAAAGGAAATAACCGTAAACTAATTTTTAGTGATATTTTTATTAATTTTCTTGCTCGGAGATGTGAAGATTCCATATCGGATGATATATTTATATGGCGACTAGGTGGAAAAATGGACCCATCAGGACCATATTTGGTAAAGTCACTTATTTTTTTTTTTTTGTTGTAAAAACACACAAAAACCTAGTTTTGAGAAAAATCAGTGCAATATTTTTTGTTTTTTTTATAGATATAATTGAAAATCGGGAAGAAGCTTTATATGGCTGCTATGACCTTGAATTGTCCAACAGGGTTTATTTTTGAGTTTATTTTTGGACTATTATTCAATGGATGTAATAAACACACAAAACCCAGATTTTACCGGGATCTGTGTAACAATTTGGACTTTATGATAACTTAAATCCATCTTGTATTGGGACTAGACCTGAACATGCACCAATTTGCGCCAATTTCAATGGCGATGAAAGCTATTATGCAAAATTTTATCAAAACGTATTCATATTTATGCCCCGTAGTTTGATTACAAAGTTTACATAGACGCACAGACTTACAGACGGACATACAGAGGGACAGACGTATGGACGGACATGGCTAAGTTTACTCAGAAAGTGATGCTGAGTCGAAAGGTATAATATAAGATGGTCTAGGCTAAATTTTTCTGCAGTAAGAAACATCAGGTTAACAAGCAAGAGTGGTAAACTCGGCTACGCCGAATATTATAACTACTGTTTAATATAGTTGCCGGTTTATAACCTTTAATTTCTGATACCATTAATATTCGAAGTTAATTTTATTTCTTTTTTTTAACAGTATTTATTGTAGTTTCTCAATATTGGTTTTTGTAGTTTCTCTACTCTGTTATTACACACCTTCAGAAGAGCCCAAAGAGAAACACTATCTCAACGCAACTGCTGTTAGAATATTCAAAGTCAAAGCAAGGGATGAACTTTGCGATAGGTTGAGAAGAACTTTAAAAAAAAAAGTTTCAAATTAAGCTTGATTTAAAATATTAGCAATCTCTGTTTTGTCACATACCAGTTAAATATCAGATCTTAACCTTTAAAAAATCTATTTATTTAATATTTTTATCTGAATTAGCTTGTAATATGTTATTTTAAAGATACAACGAATAAAATAAATTTAAAAAAAAAAATACAATTAACGCATGTACGAAGCTAAATTTCGCTTTTGTGGACTCAAAAATGTAGTTTTGGAAAAGTAAAAATTTTGCAAAAAAAATAAAAATTATCATTACATGCTTCATTGAGTAGTATATATTCGGTCACCTAAATAATTTTAAACTTTTAAATGAACATCTTATCAAACTTTTCTATCCCAATTTTATAAAAAAGAAGAAGAAAATAGATATGGCCATAACATCAAAATGATCCGACTGTTCGATTATTTTCAAACTCAAATATTATAAAGCTATCTACAAAATTTTTATACCAATTTAATTGTTATTTCTAGGCTTTATAAGGATTTAGTGAAAAACTACTTTATGTTTAAAGCCATTTTTAAAAGAAAGTAAGAAAATTATAGTCGATCTAGACCGACTATAGGATACCCTATACCATGCGTTTAGAGATCATACCCCATAGGCCCAACTAACTGGACATAGAAAATAAGCATAAACCAAATTTGAGTGGTATTTTTTTAAATTTTTTTGTCTGCAGATATGAAAAAGTTCATATCGGATGTTATATCTATACGGGGACTTTGCCCAAAAATGTACCGATCCTGACCATATTTGGTAAGGTCTCTTGTATTTTGCAAAAATATATACAAACAAAATTTGAGGAGAATCAGTGCAATATCTTTGTTTTTTGATAGATTTAAGTGAAGATCGGGAGGCAGCTCTATATGGGGCCTATGACTAAGAGTTGTCCCATAGGGATCATTTTTGGACTACTGATTAGTGGATGTAATAAACACATACAAACCCAATTTGACTAAGATTTATATAATAATTTGGATCTTATGGCAATTTAAGTCGATTTCATAAGGGTCATTTGTATGGGGGCTAGGTCTGAACATGGACCGATTCTCGCCAATTTCAATAGCGTTCATCCTATGGCCGATAAAAGCTTACATACCGAATTTCATCAAAATATATTCATATTTGCGACCTGCAGTTTGATTACAAACTTTACATGGACACACAGACGGACGGACGGACATCGTTAAATCGAATCAGATAGTGATTCTGATTCGAACGGTATAATTAAAGATGGGTCTAGGTCAAATATTTTTGGTAGTTACAAACAGCAGCACAAAGTCATTATACCCAAACCACATAGTGGTATAGGGTATAAATACGCAAGTAAAAAAATAATAGTCTAGACCGACTATACCCTATATAATGCGGTTAGAGACCCTATCTCTTAGATCCTAATTAGATACAGAAAATAAGCTTAAACCAAATTTGAGTGAAATTTCATTTAATTTTTTTTTCATAAATTTCATACCGGATGTTACATTTATATGAGGACTAGGTCAACAAATGGACCGATGCTGACCATACTTGGTAAGGTCACTTATTTTTTGCAAAAACATATACAACCAAATTTGAGAAAAATCAGTGCAATGACTAAGAATTGTCCTGTAGGGTTTATTTTTGGACTACTGATAAATTAAAGTTATAAACATACACAAACTCACTTTGACCGAGACCTATAGGCTAATTTTGATAATGTAGCAATTTAAGTGGATCTCATAGGGGTATTTGCATAGGGTCTAGGTCTGAACATGAACCGATTTTCACCAATTATAATAGCGTTCATCATAACGCCGATAGGAACTTATATTCTAAATTTCATATTTGCGATCTGTAGCTTGATCACAAGGTGTGCATGGGCACACAAAACGACAGACGTACGGACGGACATCGGACTCAGAATCACATTTTCGGTATAATAAAAGATGGGTCTAATTCAAATATTTGTGGTAGTTATAAACATTAGCACAGTCATTATACCCTGACCACATAGTGGTGTATGGTATAAAAATAAAAATCTGTTTACAAAATCCAATTCACAAGTTATCAGTCAAATAATTGAATGTGCTACTTAAAATGACATGATATCTAGGCAGTATATGTTATATCCTGTTTTAAAATTAGACCTAGAATTTTTTTTTGTCAAATCTATCTGAAATAACTTTTTATTAACTTTTATAGGAAAAATATTATAATATGAAAAATACTAAACAACAATCTTTAAATGTGTTTATATGAAATATATTTAAAAAGTTTAGAATCTTATAAGTTTTCTGGAAAGAAATTGTGATATATTTTACCGAAAATTTAAATCAAAAAAACTGGAATTGTTTTCAAATGAAAAAATTTGAAAATTTGAAAAATGAAATTAATTTCATTATATATTTTTATTTTCCTTGAAATCTTGGAAACTATTGAGCCAATTTTTATGATTTTGAACAGCAACCTGCTCATGGTGCCCATGAATCATGTTCCATGAAAATGGGGAGCCCAGCTGACCTAATAAGCACGTGATGGTGATTTACAAAGACGGATAAGTGGACATTGCTATATAAACTCCACTTGTTGTAGCGATTAAAAATATACATCTTTTATGGGGTCCAGTTTTTTAAATTATTTTATATATAAAAAGTGGTGGTAGCAATACATAATAAATAAAAATTGCATTTCCACATATGTATGCATATCGATATGAAAAATTAGAATACAACAAATTAACGAGTATAAGTAAAAAATAGGCTTTGATACGATTTCATGTAGAAATTTATTAAATACTATGGTGCCATTTACAGAAGAAATTTATTTTTAAAAAATATTCAGGAATAAAATAATTTTTTTTTAAGTTACTAGGAAAACTGATCGATATGCAAACATACAATCTATAATATTAATAGCCTAGGCGATTTCTTGTGACTTATGTATGTTTTGATCTACCGTTTTGTCCCGATTTTAACCAAACGTATATTATTTGAAAGGTATTTCTTTTTAGCCATCTTGCAGATTTACAGATTTTTAAATTTTTCCCTTTATTTTGAATAAATTGCATTTAAAGTTGCTACTAACCCATACATAAAATTATAGAATACTATGTGTGTGTTTATTAAATTTTTAATGTGCTTGTAATAAAAATGAGTTTGTTTTTTTTTTTGTTGATCTGTGAATTGGCTGTAAATGACTAGCATACTTTTATGGTCTTTATTCAATGAAAAAATAAAATTTTCTAGAATTTGCGCTCGAATTTCGAGGGCTGGAATCTGGTAGTTTGTATTAATGGCTAATTTTAAAAGATTTTGTATCCATTTATATCATTTTTGTTCAATAAAATTTATATAACAATTTTAAACAACTTTTCATTTGTTTTTAACTTTATTTTGCGAAATGCACTATCAGCCTACCCATATAAACTTTTAGAAAAAATACAGTCATATTTCCAGATATACTCTTAAGACATTTTATAAATTTAAGCATAGGGAACCGATATGGGTTGATTTTTACACAATCGATGTCGATATGTGTATGATGATTTAATATTGAAGGATAAACTTTGCTTATAACATTGTTTTGAACATTGTTTTTAACCCTTTGAGTGTCCCCACACAAACACAGTAAAATTTTGGTAAAAATGACATGCATCACGTGTGATACATGGAGCAATATTTAAACTATTTATTATTCAAACGTTCTGTGCATCACACATGATGCATGTAATTTATTTTTTTTTTTTACTATTTATTAATTTTGCCGTACAGTGTTAGCAACACCGAAATAAATACATGTGCAATTTTCGTTGGTTCGTTGTACAACATAGAAGCTTTTAGCTGTCGGTATCAATTTATAAGTAAAGTATAGATCCATTATCATTTTACGGTCGGAAAACAAAAATTGGTAATTCAGATTTCAGAATTGATATAAAATGACAGTTCAGATGAAGGGAGCTTCGCTTCAGGTGCATTTGCTCATCTCTTCAGCAAGAGTGGAGCAATAACTTTGAAGAAGCAGAAAAGATTCCTTTTATTGGCAAACATGATACAAATAATCGTATTATAATTGAGGATGGAGTATCTTAGCCAATCAACTTTATTGGTCAATTTTTTACAGCGAAACTGATGGTTTTGGAAACAAAAAAATGTGCAAAATCCCATCAGGTTCGTCGTAATTCTCAAATACCACACATACCAATATGAAAAAGTTTATAGGTTTGATAATTACCAATGGCACTAATATTGAAGAATGGAACGTTATTTTGTCATCCGTTGTTTTATTGGTATGAGTTGTCTGAATTTAAAGAATTGGTATGTTACTGATGTGGATGATTTCGCATAGTGGAAGGCTTTTATTCCAGTAATTTAATCCAGGAAAAAGCCACAAATATGGTATAAAATTATTCAAGTTGTGTAATATGACTGGTTATGTTTAGAATTTCTCCGTACACTGGGGGAAAGGCACATATAAAAAAATTACCTGGACTAGACCATAGTGGTTCAATCGTTGCTTCTTTAGATGAAGATCTATTGAAAGATGGAAGATTATTGGTTGCAGATAACTGGTATAGTAGCATTCCTTTAGCTATGTTTTGAAAAATAAAAATATCGAATACTGTGGAATATTACGATCAAACAAGGTTGGGTAAACGAAATAACAACTGGAATTAGAGTAATGAAATACCAAGACAAGACAGAAGTAAGACTTGTTTCAACTTTTCATGGTCTCAATATGCAATAAAGCAGGGAAAAAACCGTGAAGGAAAAATGGTCAAAAAAGCAATCATAATACTAGGCTATAACCGAGTCAATGGTGGAATTAACGTCTCTGACCAAATGATACCTTACTAAAGCCTAGCAAGAAAATGTGTAAAATGGTATCGAAAAGTATTGTTTGAATGTGTTAGTATTGCAATTTTAGATAGTTGGGATTTGTATAATAAATTTTATTCAAAGAAACAAATAAAATTAGAATAGTTTACAAAGTCAATTTCAAATTCTTTACTTGGCATTAAATTGATAAGAAAAATTATTTTGATCGTTTTATATCGTGGAAATTTGAAGTTTTTCTTATACAAATGTTCATGTCTTATTTAAAAACAAATCATTCTCTACACGCTCAGACCGTTAGATCACCTTATTTTCATCAGTTCAGACAAAATTTCGTTAAAAGGAATAA
Organism: Cordilura impudica; assembly: GCA_963682025.1. Lineage (NCBI taxonomy): Eukaryota > Metazoa > Arthropoda > Insecta > Diptera > Scathophagidae > Cordilura > Cordilura impudica. The sequence goes on along the minus strand of OY821517.1, from coordinate 5,318,091 downwards.
GACAAATTATGTATCACATATGATGCGCAAGCTTATCATTCATAACGTCTGTGCATCATAGGTGATGCATTGAACAGTCAAAGGGTTAATAATTTTTTATAAAAAGTGTTTGCACCAAGGTTAGTCCTATTGGATAGTAGTTTAGACACAATTTTTCAACAAGATCTCTCTGAGTTAGAGGGGATCAAAATTTGAAATTTTTGGTCAGAAAGGTGTTTTTTTTTTCATCCGTGTAACTTATTACCTATTTTTCTTAGAAAATTTTCTCCCAAGTAGTTTATATAGCTATTTCTTCGGTATTTCGGAAAAAAATACTTTAAAAAAAAAATTTAGACTTTATTTTGTTTGCTAAAGCAAAGCATTTTTTTAACTTTTTTTTCAAAAAGGGCATTTTTTAGCTCATAAGAAAGCTTGGGATTTTTCCTTTAAGAGCCTTTTGGTCGCTTAGTGGGATGCGAGTGGGATATCTATCAAAATAAATGTTTTGTAACTCAAGACAACGGTTTTTCAATTTTTCACAAATGCACTATTTTGAATTTTTTCCTATTTGTGTGTAAAACCTTAGAAATAAAACTTATACTGAGAAACTAGACAAATTAACCTTTCCGAAGGTATGTAACATACCTAACTAAAATTTCATACCCTCGATACTGTAATACCCAGAATATGTTAACCCCAGGAAAAAAATCACCTTTTTTCTATAGAACTGTTGAAAAATTATTATTTTTTATTTATTTTTAATAATAATTAAATTAATGTATAATAATAATAATATTAAAAATAAAAAGATAAATAATTTATTAAAATTTAATCTTAATTGCATTAGATCCATTTTTATACTTAATTTATTATAGCTGATGAAGTATTTAAGTCTTGTAAATTTTTAAATACCCAGTCTTTCATCCAGCTTTTTTTCTCGCCTTTATTTACTGCGTATTTTTGTCAATCCTTTCTTGGCGTTACTAAGTTCAGCTGTTTATTTCGCTGCTGGTTTATTTGTTGGTTTTGGAAAGAAGTCGCATTGAATAGAGGCAGAAAACTTTTTCAACTTGAGTCTTCCACCGACAAGCGGTATAAAAGCATGGTATTGAGCGGTGCCATCGATTGTTACCGCAGCATCGAATCTGCTATTCAGTGTTTTCAATGTTTCCTGATGATCCTCTTTGCTACTAAAAACTATTTTAGTTTCTTTACAATAGCACTGGAGGCTATAATTCGCTGCATTTCTTTTAAGGTTCGCTCCAATACCATCACATGCTCCCTTACCATGAGCAGTAGGATGAAAATGCCACTCAGCTGGCATTCCAAAATCTTTTTCATGGGCCATAAGATTTGCCAAGCTACTTTTGTTTTTAAAATGTTGACGAGCTCCGTCCGAAACGTAGTATACCATATTTACTGTAAATTTAGATTTTACATATTTTAGTATTATCTTCTGGTACTCATAAACTGCAATGGTATCATGTTTTAAATCGTCGGATATGATTGCCATATATTTGTGTTCCAGTTTTTCATATTTCATGCAGTAAGTAACTACTGTGAATATACTGTGGCATTCTGCGAAATCATATGAAATAACGAATTCACCAGACTTCAAATGTATCTTCAAATCCTTGAAGAATGACCATTGCTCTTTGACTAAAAAGTCATGGGTTCTCAAGTTTAGCAATCCTGTACACATTTCTTCCACAAAATCATCCACATTTAAAATGATTGTTTTCAATGTGCATCTGTCAGTCTGAATCCAAGAATCAAATTTGACATCCTCTATATATTCTCAATCTAAAGAGTTGATTAAATTTTCTTTGATGAATGTGGTTTCCGGGCAATTGGTACGTTCACCTAAGTGGCAGGAAGTTGTTGCATTAGGACACATAGTCAATTTAAGACAATCGCGGTAATCGTGTAAATCTTCTGACGAATCATCTGTTAAACACTTTAAGTTGATTTCTTTCAACATCATATTAAAATAAACTACCTTTTAACTTCTACCTCTCCACCCACTTTTTAAAGTCAAGTGTCATAAAATAATAAATAAACTGGTATTTCGGAGGATGGCCATAATATATGTCCACCTGATACAAAAACCTGTACCTTGGGCACCTGCTATTTTGACAATAAAAATCACATTCAATATTACGTGCGCTCAAAACCACCTATAGAATTGACAAAAAAAAAAGCCGCAATGAAAGGGGGTTTAGCATATTCTGGGTATTACAGTATTGAGGGTATAAAATTTTAGTTAGTTATGTTACATACGTTCGGAAAGGTTAATTTGTTTAGTTTCTCAGTATAAGTTTTAATTGTAAGGTTTTATACACAAATAGGAAAAAATTAAAAATAGTGCATTTGTGAAAAATTTAAAAACCGTTGTCTTGAGTTACAAAACATTTATTTTGATAGATATCCCACTCGCATCTCATTAAGCGACCAAAAAGTCTTAAAGGAAAAATCCTAAGCTTTCTTATGAGCAAAAAAAAATGCCCTTTTTGAAAAAAAAGGGCAAGAAATGCTTTGATTTAGCAAGAAAAAGTCTAAGCATTTTTTTTAAGTATTTTTTTTCCGAAATATTGAGGAAATGGCTATCTAAACTATTTGGGAGAAAATTTTCTAAGAACAATCTTAAAAAATTGTATCTAAACTACTATCCAATAGGACTAACCTTGGTGCAAATTTCATCCCGATCGGAAGGCATCGGTTTCAAAAGTTGGTGCTCTTGACATGAAACCCCCATATATTAAATTAAGATAATCAGAGAATATACAAAACCTTTAAAAGGAACTAAAGGGTCCGCCAAATAATTTTTTTTTTTTTGAAAATGCTATAAAAAAAACTACTGAATACTTTCTCAAATTTCTTTTTTTATTTGAAAGCACAATCCTTCCGGTTAATAATGGAAAATAATTTCATTCAAATGGCTGCCTCGGCTGGCCATGCAGTAGCCTACATGATCGGTCCAATTTTTAAGCACATTATCGATTGTGTGCAGCTGTATTTCACCAATGGCTTCACGAATATTGTGCTTTAAAGCGTCAATTGTCTCTGGCTTGTTGGCGTAACACTTATCTTTGAGGGCACCTCACAAATAATAGTCCAACTGTGTCAAATCGCAGCTCCGAAGTAACTAAACGACATCAGCTCTGCGGCTGATAATGCGATCTTGAAAAAACAGGGCGCAAATCATCGAGTGTAGCCTCGGCTATGTGGCACGTAGCGCTGTCCTGTTGAAACCAATTGTTGACAATATCCTCCTCTTCAATTTTTGTGAACAAAAATTCGTTCAACATGGCCCGATAACGATCGCTGTTGACTCCAATGCCCATTCCTTGCTCATTTTCGAAGAAAAATGGCCCAGTTATGCCTCTGGACCAAAATCCGCACCAAACAGTGACTCGTTTTGGGTGTATCGGCTTTTCAATGTATGCGTGCGGGTTTTCTGTGCCCCAAATGCGACAATTTTGCTTGTTTACATACTCGCCAAGATCAAAATGAGCTTCATCTGAAAAGATGATTTTTTTTTGGCAAAATCGGCATCTTCTGTAAGTCGATCGCAGGCCCACTTAGCGAAGCGAAAACGCATTGAATGGTCAGTTGGCTTCAACTCCTGAACCAATTGGACTTTGTGTGGCGTCATACCAAGGTCTTTATGCAAAATTCTTCTCAATGATGCCTCCGAAATGTTCAATTCTTGAGAACGACGGTGAATTGATGTTGATGGCGCTTCACGCACACTTTCTGCCACAGCAACAATATTCTCGGGTGTACGCACTGTTTTTGGCTTTTCACGCTTTGGTTTATCGATGAGGATGCCAGTTTCTTTCACTTTTTTCACACGATAACGAAAATACGGAGCTGACGGTGCTTCTCTTCTTCCAAAATCCGTACGCAATTTTCGCACACATTCTGCAACATTACCATGATTTTCAAAGTAATGTCGCAATATTTCCCAGCGTTGTTCAAGCGTATACACAACCATATTCGTTCAGCGGATGGATAAAACTAAATATCTGGCAAGTCAGACTTGAGCTAAGTGTTACCATTCACGAAATAAGCACTAGTTGAAAAAAAAAAAACGTTTGATGGCGGACCCTTTTATTACTTATTAAATTTAGTGAACTACTTTTTTGAATCCTTGACAACGTTCACGTTTTCATATTTTCGACAAATTTTAAATGCGAGTTAATTTTATTAATTTTTTTTAAGGAAAATTAAAAAAATATAAACAAAATTGGTGATAGCAAAAAGTTTCTCGATGTGACATAGAGGAACTGTTATATGTCCTTAAAACAAATATAAGCTAATTTTTGATGTAATATATCTTAATTGTATCGCCTGAGTCTTCTTTTTTTAATGGGGACCAAAATGGTTCTGTTTATTTTTGTTTTGTTAATTTTCGTATACTCGTATAATAAATACATATTAACAAAGATAAGATTCAGATTATTATATACGTATGTTTGTATCTGGATCTTATATTAATTAAGTAAAAATCATAGGGTACTTTGCTGGGTGAGAGGGGCATACAAAACTTTCTAATCTACATATGTGTAATCATATGATTCTTTGGCTGCGTTTGCATCAATATGTTATACAATGTTTACATCATCCTAGCTTGCCAAAGCATTGTACATACCATTTGATTATACCAGAATTGTGTGATTCTATACATTCAAATGTATTGGATAAATAAGTGTATTAGTGAATTAGAACGTGAGCGCTTACATAGTGCATTTGAAATTTGTTTCAATTAGTTTCGTGGTACACGAAATACGTTGCCAATAACAAAGCCAACTAATAGAATAAGCTTTGTATTAGTACATAGACTACACTTCGGTATCGTATTTAGCATAGATGCAAGTTCGGTCAGTGCCGCAGCCACAAATGAACACTGCAATTACGAATAAACAAACAAAACTTTAGAAAATATCACAGTTGTCTGGGACATTTGTCACTAACAACAGTAGACATTATACGATAGGTGGACAGGCGCGAATATTATTTAATAATGTATTAAACTCATAATTTTTTGAAAACTTAACAACAGGTATAAACAGTCAAATAAAATTTTAATTGTTAATCGATTTAAATGTCATATAATTTGTCCAGTATTTTTAAAAGTTCAGTAATTTTAGAAACTTCTTCTGGTCAAAGATAAAGAATTGCTTCAGTATTTATTGATACTTCACATATAAACAAGTAAGAAAATTAAAGTTGGCCTGGAGCGGCGGCTATACGGTACCTATATCATGAGTTTAGAGAATTGGTCATAATATAAAAAATAAGGATAAACCAAATTTGGGTGCTTTTGTAAAAACTTTGTTACCAACCCATAAAATAAAGTTCTTATCGGTTGCTGCTATTTTTATACAGGGACTAGGTCGTATACAGGAAAACAAAATTCTGCACACGAAAAGGAGTTTGCACTCGATGACTTCAAAAATGTCACACTGTTTAATGTTACCCAATATTTTTCTTGATAGCGAATCATGTTCCCTAATATAATTGTGGTGTATTTAAGTTTCGAGTAAACTATATGTTGGAAGACTTGGCAAATCAAGTGAATTTAAAAAGTCAGTTCGAAAATACACTTCTTTATCCCTATTATAGTATTCGAGATATGTGTTGTTGAATATTTGCCACGCCTAATAAGCCGATAAGGCCCATTTTCAGCAAGACTACTCAGATTAATATGCTGCGAAGTCGCAGAAATAATCGTTCTCTTTTAAATTGCTCAAGATATAGGATATTGAAAATTCTCTTTATATGGGAGGTACACGAATACTTATTTTTTTCGTAAATTTTTCAGATATTTTAATAGCCGTTCTGCTATTTGGGTCGAAGACAAATTCAACATTAAAATCAGTTTAGCCAATATTGAGTTATAAATGGTGTAGCCAACTCGATTTTGTTATAATTTTAAACTGTAACAGATTGAATAATATTCAGCACAAAATCCACATTGAACTTTATTTAAGGATTTATTATATACAGAATTGTATCCCAATTCAAATAAATAAAAATAGGTATAGGTATAAAGATATATAATTATAATAATAACTCATTAATTTGTTTACATTTTCTCTGATAAATTGATCAAAAAAACAATGCAAACTTATACTCACAACAACTTTAACATGATGTCCCATTATGTGTGCATTTATTCCAAGCAATAGTAAATCAAAATTCAAATTAAAATTACAAGGATATATTCCCTAATGTGCATAAAAAACTTCTACGGGTTGCACTACCAGTAGTATTATACGAATACAACTGCATTTATACTACGCATATGTTTTGTTTTTCCATACTTTAGCAAAGAGACTCCTCGCTATAGATATCTTACAGACGGTGGTGTCTTAGGCAACATTCGGCACGTTTTCATTTCCGCACAGTGATTTTAAGCAAACAAAAAAAAATATATATATATGTGATCTTCTCCGAGAAAAGGGACGGAAAATGAAGTTTTGAGAAAAACGCATTTAAAGTTTCATAACGTATTATCACTTTGAACACATCTTCAGTTAGGAGATGCGATTTGGTATGGTTAGTTATGATTGGGTACCGACTTTGATGATGTCATGCCTATGTGGTGACGTATTTTTTTTCGCTTTTAGTGTGACAATACCTTTGCTGTTGTTGCTGCTCAATTTAAAACCAATAAATCAAAAAATAAAATTTTAATGTTTTTCTCAATTTTATCGATTTTTCCAAGTTCGTTTTATACGTTTTTATGGGGTAAAAAATTTTTTATCAGAAATCTAACTCATTTCATCTAACTCTACACCTTTTAAGGTACCAGAATCCACTCTTAAGTTCAAACCCGTTTTTTGACACACTAAATCCCTTTTCTCGGAGAAGGTCACATATATTAAAAAAAAAAAATCAAAACAAGTAACATATTCGGACATCAAAAAGTTCATATCGGATGCTATATATCAATGGGGACCAGGTCCAAAAAATGTACTGATCCTAACCATATTTGGTCAAGGCACTTATTTTTTGGAAAAACTTATACAAACCAAATTTAAGAAAAATCTGTGCAATATTTTTGTTTTTTGATAGATTTAAGTGAAGATCGGAAATCAGCTTCATAAGGGGGATAGGACTAAGAATTTTCCTATAGGGTTCATTTTTGGGCTGCTGACTAACTTACACAAACCCAATTTGACAGAGATATATATGATAATATGGATATAATGGAAATGTAAGTCGAATTCATAGTGGTCATTTGTATGGGGACTAGGTCAGAATATGAACCTATTTTTACCAATTTCAATAGCGTCTATCCTATGGCCGGTAGAAGCTCAAATACTAAATTTCAACTAAATATATTCATATTTGTGACCTATAGTTTGCTTGCAATGTTTACATGAGCACACAGACGGACGGACGGACAGAAAGTGATTGTAAGTCGATCGGTAAATTAAAAGGTGGGCGGGCATTTGTAAAATATTTTGGCAATTTACAAACATCAGCACAGAGTCAGTAAACCTTGACCACATAGTGGTATCTTATATATAAACATGGAGTTTTGTAAGTTTGCACGTTCGTTTGTGGTTTAGAGGACACCAATCGTCTTGAAATTTGTGCAGTAGGTAACTGCCTATCCGGAAGGAAAAATAGGCAATATGTTTTGACTTTACTAAAGTGGATTTTTACCAACTTATTTTAACATATAATATCTGGAGTACTGCGACAGCAAGAGTTCTGAAACTATGTGCATGTACATATTAAACTAATTTGATGAGTTGCAAAAAAATGGGCGGGATCGTACCAATGCGCGTGGCAAATGTTTACCATCATATATCTAGAGTACTGTAATAGTGAAAGCCTTGAGACTTTGTGTGAGTTATCAATGTTAATACTCGGAAGAGAAATTGGCCGGATCAGATCAATGTGCGTGGCACCCCCATATAAAGTAATTATTTTATGTCATATATCTGGAGTATCTGTGGGTCTTTGTGTGAGTTCATAAGTTATTACTGTGAATAGTCAGTCAAAAAGTAAATATTTAGTATCATATAAATAAAGTACTGTAATAGGAAAAGCCCTGGGACTTTGTCTGAGTCCATGAGTTGCTAATGTGAGTAGTTTCCTAAAAATGGGCGGTATCAGACCAATGGGCGTGACACCTCCTATACAAAAAATATGAAGCACTGTGAAAGCGATAATCTTGTAACTTTTGACATATATGGACGGAATTGCCAAAATCAAAAATTGTCAAAACCGAAAGTCGCGAATAACAATAATCGCCAAAATAAAAACCGCCAAAATCAAAAAACGCAAAAAACAAAAATCGCCAAAATAAAAAAACCACAAAAAAACAAAAAACAAAAGCAGTCAAAGTCAAAATCGTCAGAACCAAAAATCGCCAATAATAAAAATCGCCAAAAACTTAGATTGCCAGAATCGAAAATTGAGAACTACAAAAACTGGAAGAAAACCAAAAATCGCCGAAACAAAAAATTGCTAAAACCGAAAATTAAGTATAACAAAAATCGCCAATATCAAAAATCGCCAAAATCAAAAACCGTAAAAAACAAAAATCGATGAAGTCAAAAATCGCCAAAACCAATAATCGCTAAATTCAAATATCGTCAAAACTAAAAATCGCGAAGAAACAAAATTCGTCAAAACTCAATAATAGCAAAAAAAAAAAACAAAAATCGCTAATAGCAAAAACCGCCAAGATCAAAAATCGTAAAAAACAAAAACCGATGAAGCCAAAAATTGCCAAAATTAACAATCGCTTAAATAAAAAATCGCCAAAATCAAAATTCGCAAGGAAAGAAAAATCGCCAAAAATCAAAAATAGCAAAAAAAAACAAAAATCGCCAAAATCAAAAATCGGAAAATTATAATTGCGAAAGTCAAAAATTGCCGACATTTTACGCAAAATGTTTTCCCGAATCACATCGGGTTGCAGTTAGAAGCGTATAAAAATTGTAGTGCGAATATGCTACAGAGACAGATTCTAAGGCAAGCAATAGTGGTATATATTATAGGTCAGTTTTGAGCAAATTAAGCAGTTCTTCAAATTCTATTTGCATCTGATTTCGGAAACACAAACTACATCACGAATTATGGTAATTTATTCCATTTGTCCACGAAAACTTTGTGCTCAAATATATGACGATGTAGTTTGGCTATCGTCCAGAGCGAAGTGAAAATTGTTGCATGTTCAGACCTAGTGCCGCACGTCCTCTACTTGATCGAGTTAAATTCCCCTACGATCAAAATACTGCATATATTCAGTGAGTGAAAAAACCATGGTATCTCTTACCAAAATATATTTTTGACAACTTGAACGGTCAAAATTGGATCATAAAATTAAAAACTCTTTTATTTATTCCAGTTCCGTCTTGACCTGTTCATGTGTTCTTTAGGAAAATTTATGCGAGCCAGACGATTTTTCTCTGCTATCAGTGGTTTCTTCACAGGACGACAAAGATGATCCTTAATTCCAAAAAAAAAAAAAAAATGATTTTAGGACTTAAGGCGTAATTATTCAAAAACAGAATAGACAAATTTAGAATTTTGAGAAAGTTTTCCATGTGCTGTCATCCGCAGGTGCATAAGTATATCTTATACATTTTAAATATTAAATGATATTAAATTTTAATATAGAACGTCTTATTGATTTTTAAGTGAAAGGAATTAAATTTTAAAGTGAATCTTTATTTATTACAAAGTAACCACTGTGCATCGTTATCTATCTACGAGTGTTACGGCAGAAATGTGGAACATTTGAATTATGTTATTGTCTGTGTTCTTGTTAATTGAGTGCAAACATTCTTAATAAAGTACCACCATTTGAGCTTAAGTAAAGATTTGTTTATATTCGTATGCACATATAATTGCAACAAAGTGGAAATAAGTAAAAATTGTATATAGGATAATGTAATTTTAATAGACAATCAGTTAAGAAGTATGGCCATAAAAGAAACTTGCAAAAGTATGTTACCTGCAAATAAAATGACTTATACAGAATTTTTGCATTGTCAATAGGTTTTTTCGCTAGGGGAATTAAAAAAATGTGTCAGAGTTTTTTTTTTCTTGAATTAATTGTAATTGATGATTTTACTTTACTTTGTGTAAACTTTTAAATAGCATCGTATCGCATCAGGCTAAAATAAGTTTGCGGTGATGTTTGAAATCATTTTTCAGCCATATTTGTAATGAAATATATTTACAACCATTTTTTGTTCACAGTTCGAAAAATATTTTATTATTATTATTCAATTTTTTTATAGCCTCCACACCAATCTAGACTATATGAGAGGAAAAAAGTGTTCGAATTTAAAGTCTCACCCTCTAGAAATAGCAAAAAAACTAAGAAATACAAAGTTTTGGGTAAATCAAAAAAAATTTAGAGGTGCCTCAACGCGACTGAAAATTTCAAGTGTGTTTATATGGGGAAAATATACTATTTTCAGAGTTTACGAAAATTTCGTTCTATAATTTAATTTTTTCGACAAGTTGTTAGATGAGTCGGTTTCACTTCAAAGTGGAATACAAATTCGCCACGAAATAGCAAATACCCCAGACCACTTTTGTGCCAAAAAACTAGGTCGTGAAATTTGACAGAAATTTTTTAAACTTTAAGAAATTAATTAAAGCCTTAACTTTTTTCGGTCTTTATTCCTAAGAGCATTTAGACATAAACTATTGTTTAATTACCACGTTTTTAACCTACTGCGAAATGAGACAAAACATGGAAAATTTTTTTGTTAAAATTTTGAAAACTCCTTATTTAAGTTTTAAAAAATTTTCTTAAACAAAGCTTAAAAAAATGGATCTGGCACTTTAAAGTTTTGCTAAATATATCTTAGAGATTAACTATGTGAATTTTTATGGAAATTACTGTGCCAGAATTTTTTTTACAAGTATTTTTTTTTTTTGCGGATTTCGAGAAAAATTTGTTTTTGTGAAATATTCACTAATTGTACTCTTTCTAAATACTTTATATCAAAAATGTATAAGTTTTCTGCCTTTAAATAGTATACTTTATCTTAATAGCCTAGGATTTCGGAAAAAAATATATTACCCGATTACCCCCTTTCGGACTTGGGCTCACATATGACCCCAAGCTAATAAAAGACAATTTATTAAAAAAATTCAAATATTTTGTAAATGCTGTTGAATTTTTAGATCTGACGCCAAAAATATAATAACCAAAAGTGCAAGTCTTCCATGCTAAAAGTTTTGAATTATTCAAACAACGTTAACCCATACCTTACCGAGGCCAAACTTCGAATTTTGGCATATTTAAAAAAAATTAATTTTTCTAGTAAGCTAGATGAAACCCTTACTATGGGCTGGGAAACAAAATTGTGCTATATTTTACTTACCCTTTTGTGCTCCTAGGGTTAAAATAATCCAAAATTCAGCAGTATTTGCAAAACATTTAAATGTTTTGACATAATCGTCCTATACCAGCCTGGGGTCATTTATGGCGCCAAGTCCAAATGGGTTAATGGGTTAGCATAATTTTATTACATTCTAAAAATAAAATATACCCACATATATAAGTTTGTCTTTCCGTTTGTAATATTTAAAAAAATTCCGATCCTTATATAAGAGGAATTGATATAGCAATGTCCGTCTGTCCGTCTGTGGAAATCATGACCACGCCCTTGCTAGGCCGGCAGGGGTTTTCGGTTTTAGTGAGAATGTTCAACTGACATCTTATTCAGGATGCCGTGAAAAACCATCGAAATTGGTTCAACAGGTCCCGAGATTTCAATGAAAATGTAAAAAAAGGCTTGAAAAAATTTGATTTTTGTTCTTATTACACTGTGAAACAAATTCAGGTTAGCAAAAGTGAGGTCGATTCTAAGAGTGAGGGGTGAAAATAGAGGCTAAATTAGAAGACCAGTATCGCGGCGTTTGTTTATGTTAGTTCGAATTTTTTTTTAATCGACCTTCGAACTTTGCAATCAAATGCCGATGTTCAGCATATTGTTTATATAGTTGTTTGGATATAACTCGTCGACTAATTGATATTTTTTCAATCTGTAAAAGCCAAGTTATTTCTAGAGACCTGTGCACCAATTAAAATTTGTAAAAAAATTGATTTAGAAAACTTTTGTGGTGCTTATGAAGCAAAATGTTGGAAAAATTTTTTTTTTCATGCTTTTTGAAAATATTTTCCACAAAACTAAGTTTTGTTGCTTTCTGTTTGATCTATAATATGCTTCGCAGTTTCTTCAATAAATTCAATTTGAAATTATCATTGTTATTATCAATTTTGATTCTTGTGTGTGATAGCTGTAACTGTTGCTGTTGTTGTGATCGTCTGGTTTGTAGAATTTGCTTCATAAGTATGTATATGTGGTTATACCTTACGCATAAAGAAGTCGTGCCACTTAAAATCAGGCTTTATACCGCCGCCGTCGCCATTATATTTAAAAAAAAGAATACTTTTACTTGTTTTGTTCCAAAATTTTCCAAGTACTATTTGAAAATTTAAAAAAAAAAATTGTATATTGTGTAGAGTGTAAATGTACATTATCGTGTTTTTTTTATTTTTTATTTTAGTGGAAACCAAATCCTTCAACAAGCCATGTACTTTAATTGTTGAATAAACTTGATTCCATTAAAAACTGAACTTTATGTGTTATACTGAATTCAACTACACACTATGGTGCAATATCAAAGTCTCACCCAATTTTTTAGCAGTTTTTATTTTAAGAGATGTATTTAAAAATATTTAGTATTGAGAAAATGAAAGCAATATTAAACTTGAAGTTTCCAGAAGCTTTACTAAAAATAAATTGATTTTATTAAAAGTTAAACAAAAGGTATAAACCACACTGCTCGTAGGCCTGACTTTAGTTGAGTGTGTTAAAGCGTGTAAGATAGATAGATAGACGCAGGTTCAAACCTCACGACTGTGAGAGTTTGCTGGCAAATAGTCCGTTTTCGAGTGTAAAATATCAAAAATAAAATGATGCAGTTTTGTAGAGAATTATTCAATTAAGAGAAATTAAATATAATTTTTTTTTAATTCTTTTTTTTACCAAAATAACGCTGGAAATTCACCTGAACAAAACTCTGCAGTAACATTGCCTCACGTTTTCATGCATTTCAATGGTTCGGTTAGATTATATCGTTTTGATGGAAGCATATTTGTAATACATACTATTTCAACATTAATTTTGAAAAAAAAAAATAATTGGATAGCAATAACAGTTTAAAAAATATTCAGATTTTAAGTTTTTAGTTTTTCTTGGGCAAAAAAGATGAGTTTTATCGACCTTTGTGTTCTGGTTGCAAAAAAGTTAAAGATGAGTGTATAGTCTTTTGATTTAATAAATTAAATTCGGATAATATTGTATACTGTTGAACAAAGTTATAAATTTTATAAAAGAATTCACACGAAATTTAATTTCAGTAATTCAAAGAAACACGATATAAAATGGTGAATACATTTGGGACCATGTGTTTTAAGAAACGGAAGAAGCTCGAAAGAAAGACTTTAGATGGTATAGACTAATATTCTCCGGAAAGTACAACAGAGTCGCAACAAATAATGATGTTTTCCATCGCTTTTTTTAAGACGACAACCTCATAAAAATGTTTTGGAACTAGATGATGTCGTCAAAGAAATGAATAAAAGTCTATCTTTGCATACACGTAAAAATATTTATCAGTCACTATATCGTTTATTTGGTTTCAGGTAGTTTTTTTTCATGGAAAAGTATTGTCAATTATAGATTTTAAGCCGAATTACTAAACTTTTTCCGTTTGTTTCAAAAACAAAATTTTTAAATTAAAAACTTTTTTATGGGCGGTGGGTGTGGCATGTTTCTGTAAAACTTTGCAAACATCTTAACTTCATAATACTGATAACTTGAGTCAAAACACAAGACTTTTAATGAATAAACAAAAAATCGGGTCCCAAAATTCATTTTAGGGTATATGGGCAATGGGCGTGGCCGATTTCCATGAAACTCTCCCGATATCCCAACTTCATAACATTGATGACTTGTGCCAAGTTTCATGACTTTTGGTAAAGAAATACAAATTAAGGGCGAACAAATATTTTCGGGTTATATGGGCGGAGGGCGATGGGCGTGGTCAATTTTGATCACACTTTCAATTTTTATTAATTGAGTTGATAAAAGTACTGTGCCAAATGTCAATGTTCTACGAACTTTCCTTATACTTTTTGTCAAGAAATCTATGCAGCGATCCCACTGGGCCACGCCAAGTAGAAAAATTTCATATAAGAACAGTCTAATTACAATTATTACAAGTTAATATTACCACTGATGATACCAGAAACCGGTCTGATTAAGAATACGGAGTTTTTTCTTAGTGCAAAATTTTAGCCGCAATTCTAAAAATTAATATTACAATTTTACAATTTTAGTTTATTAAAACTAAAAACTGCTAATGAATACGGCGTCCATTGATAAAGATGATCTCAGAGATTGGAGGACGCATACTATTTGAAATATGCAAAGCATGTTTCTTTAGAGGTTCACAACTTCGAGTTGGTAGCACTGATTTATTTGATAACCGATATAACTGCTGATAGTTGCTTTTTGTTTAGTTTGGTTTGGCATTTTTTCATGGATAGACTTGTATGAGAGAAACCCTTGCAAATTGTTGAACTTGCCTATCGAAATAATAGTTCGGTTCGTTAAATTTATCATGCCCACCAAACCACCATCGTATGCGCCGCCAATTCGGCCAATGGGCTGAAGCTCAAATAGATTTTGATTTTAATTTTTCTTATAAAAATTTGTAAGGCGATGAAGCTCATTTCAGGTTGACTGGGTACATACTCGTAAATAAGCAACATTATCGCATTTGGAGAAAAGATAAACCACAAGCTTTGTCCCAATACCATCAGACTTACAAAAAAACTAGCTTCTGTTGCGCTTTATGGGCCGGCGTAATCTTTGGCCTTGTCTTTGGTCTTTGTCTTCAATAGCGATGATGGGCTGAATGTTACTATCAACGTTAAACTGTATAGGAAAAAGTTCTTTCGTGATATGTCGCTGATATGTGGTTCCAACAGAATGGAGCCACATGCTAAAACTTTTGATGAACGAATAATTTCACGTAATGGGTCTGCTAATTGTCCACCAAATTCGTGGAAAATAAACCAGACACAATTGAACACCTGGTAATCAACATTCGACGCGTTATTGGCGTCATAACCGCACCGGCAGCGGTGGCCACATGGACCAAATCTATATATTAATACGTGAAGGTTTTTAAACAAAATGCGGACACGGTGGAGTGTGAAATTTGGCATTGTTATAGTTCATATGGAGCAGAAGTACGGAATGATAAAATTTATGCATAATATGTGGTAAAATATACTTTAAATTAAATAAAATAAAATATTTATAATAAATAATTTTACAAGAGCCTAAAGGTATGCTGATCAATTTTAGTTAATTCACAATTCATGGCAGATGCATTTGTTATTGATGGTTTTAAAAAAGAGTACATTTTAGTTGCCCTGTGTTGAATTGTGAATTGCCTAAAAGTGATTAGTATACCTTTAGGCTCTTTTACAATTATTTATTAACAATCCCATTTATATTTATTCTGTATTTTTCATCAAATATTTATAATGAAATTTAATTAATTTTATTTCACAATTAATGAATTTTATTTAAATATTTATACATTTTTTATATAGATTAAAAGTAAAATAAAATTTCCCAGAATTTACACTCGAATTTCGAGTGTTGGGCTCTGCTAGTCATATATGTATAAACAGTAATGAAATAAAATTATCTATCCAATAAATCCAGTATAATTTATATTAAAAATATTGTTCTATACTTTGTTTTAATTGAAAGTTCTATAACTCTAAAAAAAAAACAATTAATCATAAAGAACAAAATCAAAAATAATAAATAGGGCTAAGTTTCTCATGCATTTCCAATCGTGTTTCATATACTTCAAACATGCATCAAAAAAAAAAAAAAAATATATGTGTTATAAATTAAAAAAATATGCATCTATATAGATTTATTTATATATATATATATATGAATTAAAAGAATTTATAAAAAATTTAAAAAAAACCCTGTTTGTAAACAAATGCAACCACGTAACAAAAGACCATTATACTTGTAATTGATTTATGTAAATAAACAAGTTTTTTTGAACATGAAAAGTGACCGTTCCGCGTCCACGGAATTTATTGGTGAATATTTAAATGCTAGTAACTGTTTTGTGTATTATTAAATTTATTCGTTAGAACGTTGCGAAAAAGTAACGGCGATTTTTTTTTTATTTTCTTAAATAGTCATATTTTAATTTTTTCGCTTATTTTTCCTTTGGCGGCAGAAATGTTGTTCACGGCATCTTCAATCGAACAGTAAACTCTCTCTCTAGTTGAGCAATAGTATTGTACAGAAAGTCATAATTCATGTGCATATAAGTATCAATTCCCTATTGATTTTTAATAAATTTAAAATTCCTTTGACTCGCTGAATAGAATTCTTCTTCTTCCGTCCGCTTAACTCCCTGTGGAGCATAGGGCCTCTACAAAGTTTCTCCAAGGTATTCGATCTTTCGTCAGTACTTTTGTTTCACACGAGCTTCTTCCGCTGTTTTCGTTGTCTTTAAGCAAGCTTCTTTTCCATGTGGTCTTTGGCTGACCTCTTCTTCTTCTGCCTTGTGGATTCCAATCTAGGGCTTGGCTTCTTTCATTTGGATCTATCCTAAGAGTGTGCCCGATCCATTTTCACTTTCTTCTTTTAATAATAATTTGGATATGCTCAATGTCGCATTTTCTGTATAGTTCGCCGTTGGTGAAACCTTGTAGTTTACAGTTCAGTGCTATTGTTGTCAGCCCCGTTACGCAGCTATAAAGCAAAACTGATAGAATGTTTGACTTAAATATGTTTAGTTTAGTTTTGACTGATATAATGGCTGATTTCTAAATATTTCGCAGTTGGATGAAAGCACTGTTTGCTTTACCAATCCTATGTTCGATGCCTGGTATTCGATGTTTGATTTCTTCTGGTGAAACCATGCTTCCCAGGTAGCAGAATTTGTCAACAAGCTCAACCTGTTCGTGACCGATGACATAAGGGTTGTTTATTTTCCCTGTGTTAATTTTAAGACCAAAATTTGCTGAGTGAACCAACCAAGTCATCAATTTTCTATTGCATATCCGAATGTTTAGTGGACAGAAAATAGATGTCGTCAGCGTAGTCTAACTCCTCGAAGTGACTGGTTAAGTTCCATTGGATGCCGCGTCGATTAGTTGCAACAGTAATTTCAAGGACATTGGTATTTTGTTACATTCCAACTAAGTGGGCAAAGGTGAAGGTGGTTTTCCTTCCCAAGGGAGGAAATTAACCTGTTGATCATCCGAAATCATATAGACCAATCAGTCTCTCATCCTTCATGCTGAAGACTATGGAGAAAAGGATGGATCTATATACCCGCACTGAATTCTGATAAGTAGACCGCTACATAATCTTCAATTTGCCTACCAAAAAGTTAAATCAACGATCACAGCTGTACACAAATTAACTTCAATGATTGAAAAAATACTGGAGTTGAAGGGAGTAGCCTTATGTTCCTTTATGGACATAGAAGGCACTTTTGACAATGCCAGCTTTCAATCTATGGAAGGAGCGCTGATCAGATTGGACTTGAACCCAATTGTGACAGGGTGGATAAAAAAGTTGCTCCCTAGGAGACCAATAGTGGCTTATCTTGGAGATGAAGAGAGAAGGATTAGTATTATAAGGATGCCCTCAGGGAGGCGTACTTTCCCCATTACTATGGTCAATATTGGTGGATGACCTCATTGCAAAACTAAACAATAATGGTTTTACCACTTTGGGTTACGCGGATGACATCATATTATTGATAGGTGGAACACATGACCAGGCAATAGGGGAACAAATGCAAGAAGCACTAAGGCTTACATGGGAATGGTGGGAAGATGAGGAACTTTCCATAAATCCCAATAAAACCACAATTATCCCGTACACTAGAAGAAGGAATCTTTATATTCCATCACTTCATATAAGAAACACGGAGGTCCAACTCAAGGAGGAGGTAAAATATCTGGGTATAGGACTTGATAGAACAGTCACCTAGAATCCTCATCTACAGTCGATAACGAATAAGGCTATAAAGTCAATATGGGCTAGCAAACACCTTCTAGGCAGATCGTGGGGTCTAAAGCCTAAAATGTTATTGTGGATATATAAAAAATTATCCTTCCGGGTATTTTATATGGCTCAGTTCTATGGTGGCAGAAGACAAACTAAACTGGAGCACGTTTAAAATTAGCTAAAATACAGAGATTAGCATGTTTGAACATTACGGGAGCAATGAGAACAACTCCTTCGGCAGCTATGGAGGTTCGACTGGAAGGCAGCTTGTTGCTTACGCTATTTCGTTTCTATTGCATCATTTATTCTATTTAGGAGGATTCTTGTAAGTATTTTAAATGGTATAGAAAGAAGTGATATCCCCCGATAATTCATACATTGCGTAAGGTCCCCCCTTGTTTTGGTATTTTTATAAGGATTCCTTGTAGCTAGTCGTTTGGTAATTTTTCTTCGTGTCAGATTTTTTCAAAGAGTGGATGAAATATTGCAGCCATTTTACCTGTGCAGCATTTTATAATTACAGGTGAAGTCTGGTCAAAACCTGGCGATTTGTTGTTTTTTAGTTTTCTAACAGCTGTTTCTATTTCATCCGAAAATGGAGGGCTGGTATTAAGCTGAACTAATGTTAGAGCGGACATGTCATTGGAAGGTTCACGATATGGGTAACTGTTGTTGAGGGTTTCCATATAGTGTGTCCTCCATTGTATCAATTGTTCATCTACGTTTGTTAGCAGAGTTCCATCTTTGAATTTGATGGGGCGGTCAGGTGGTTTATGTTTACCAGTTATGCTCATAAACCAGCACCAATTGACGCTTTGGTGGCCAACAGTGTTCGTGTCATTCGTGTCATATGGCCAGCAATGCTCGCAAAAGTTGCCAAAAATTTGACGCCCAGATTGCGATTCGTGGAAAGCAGCTGCGGTGGCCGTATTCCCGAAATCATTTTAAAATGTTAATGCCATATATCGCGCTTTCGAATAAAATAATTCTTTTAATTACAGTTTAATTTTTTGTGTTATTTTTTACAATTTAAAGTTCTATCTGACTTAAAAAACACCCTTTATATACATATTTCTATCATTGCGAACAAATCAAAAATTTTAAATTACAAAAATATAGTGTATAGTTTTAGGCATTCAAGTAAAATTAAACGAAGTACGAAAATGTGCAACTCAGCAAAATTTTGTACAATGAGTTGAAGGAAAAAAATATGAGTTAAAAAAAGTGTTTATAGTAAAATTACCAGAGCATAACGCTCGAAATTTGTGTGCAATTTCAGGGAAAATTTATTTTTTAATCCAATTATAAATATTTGTTGAACGCACAGAAGATATAAGTTAACGACACAAAAGTTGTCAACATTTTTTTATTTATTTTTTGCAACGTCTGGTACGCTACCTTTGTCACAATAAATATTGTGTTTCAATTTTAATATTTTCTGCTGACACTATGTCTGCAGTAAGTAGAATGAATTTAAAAAAATAATAAAACAAAGAAATGAATTTTATGACTCTTGCTTAATTTTAGAAATAAGAAAACCTGTTTATTAAAATTAATATACAATTCAATTCTGACGTTAAAAGAAAACAGAACACTTCTGTAACATAAATTAAATAAAATCTTAGTTATAAAAAAGTCTTGGTTTTTTTTATTATGAAAAAATAAAGTGTTATTATAACTGGCGCCCGGGCAAAAAGAAAAGGATACCTGTAGCTAGTAAATTGTGTGTTCCAAATACGACCTCAAGAAGCTCACCATTGGAAATATAAACATTACAAAGCCACTTCAGCCGACCTTAAGTAGCTCATCAAGGCTGGACATATCGTCGTTGGATTCATCAAAACAGCGATTGCTACGAGTGGTATAGTGGAGGACCACTAGTAGTCAACAGGACGACAAAAGTGAACAATCTGAAACTATCGGTAGCAAAAGATGTGGGGTATCATCTTATTAATGTAAGTTATTTAAGAATATTTTTACATAGATTTCAAAATAAAAAGCAATGAGAATTTTTAAACAGAAGTGAAAAAGTGATTAATAAATTTTGTTCAGTTTAAAAAAAAAAAAATCATTCAAAGAAATTATTCAAAGAAATAATAATTCAAAAAAATTAAGTTACAAGAAAAAGTAAAATATTAGAAACGAATTACGAAATATTAAATGCAAATAGTTACAGAAAAGTGTTGTCTTAAAATTATCAACAATATTGCGAAGCTAATTTTAAAAATAGAAAAACTTATATTCGTAAAGGGTGTTAAAGGAATTTCTTTTTTTTACTAACCAACTTAAATCCTATAATCCTAACCATGGCAAATCCATCTAACTTAATAAGACCAGCCGTTCTTAATCCCGAACAAATCCCTCGACAACCCAATCAACAAAATCATCCTCAAATTAATGCTGCACGACAGCAAGAAATCGCCACTTTGGTTGCGGAACAAGTTAGAGCAACAATTCAATTATTAAGTGATTCAAATAACGACTTACCTAACGGATCGGATATAGTAATAGAAGAAAGACATAGAAATGACCTAAGTGAATTAGATAAAATACCTGATATTGTTCGATGTTTGAGAGAATTCTCAGGCAATCCTGCAGAATTCAATTCTTGGAGGAAGAGTGTAGAAAGGGTCCTAGAAATTTACGACAATACTAGGGGCACTGCAAAAGATTTCGGAATATTGAGCGTTATCCGCAGCAAAATCGTAGGTAATGCAGATGCGGCCCTGGAATCGTATAACACTCCGTTAAATTGGAAAAATATTGTTAGGTGTTTGACACTTCGTTATGGTGACAAACGTGATTTGGGTACACTAGAGTACCAAATGACTTCACTAATTCAGGGCGGCAATTCTATACAAGGCTTCTATCAGGAAGTCTATACTCACCTTTCATTAATATTAAATCAAATTGGTTGCATGGATATAGGCAGGGAGTCAACTACATTGTTGACACAAACCTATCGCGATAAGGCCCTTGACACTTTCATAAGGGGTCTCAACGGAGACTTACCTAAATTGTTGGGAATCCGCGAACCCTCAGACTTACCACAAGCATTACATTTATGCTTGAAGTTAGAAAATCAAAACTATAGGGCAGAATACGCCTATAACCATCATAATATTAGGCCACGGAGAGAATTGCCACCACCTCAACCGAAAAGAAATATTAACTTAAATAGGGTACCATTTTACCCTGAACTTACCTTACAACAACCCAGTAGCGCCTATGCCTCCATCTCTACATACCCCGATGCCACATAATAAATTACAGAGAAATTTTCATATAGGAGTCAATGAGGAACTCCCTTCTGATAATGGTTTTTACGACCAAAATGACAATTCCAATAGTCACGAAATTAATTACCAGCAGATAATGCAAGAAGAAAGTCTTCGGGATTATATGCAGGATTATTCACAACAAGAAGGTGAACGGGAAAATACACATGCGGAAGATTTATCAGACATCCATTTTTTAGGTTAGCTCATTCTTCGCTTCCGTACTTTAAATGTAAAGCGAAGAATGGTCAAATATTAAAAATATTAATTGATACAGGCTCTAATAAAAATTATATTAAACCTTCCCTTGTAACGAACCCAATTCAAAATGAAAAACCTTTTTTCGCGAATTCCATATCAGGCAACATAAAAATTACACACCACAAGCTAGTGAATCTTTTCAACTTACCCAATCATGAAATAAAATTTTATATTTTGCCATCGTTGAAATCTTTTCATGGCATTCTAGGTCATGATAGCTTGGAGCAACTCAATGCAATAATCCATATAAGGGAACAGTACATGTTAATAGATAATGTGAGAGAGAATTAAAATTTATCAGCACATTTCCCAATCGATAAATAAAATTGAGCTTAGAACTGACCACTTGAGCAAATCCCAGATAATGAAACTGGAAGAGGCAATTCACACCTATCCGAATTTGTTTTCGGAACCAAATCATAAATTAACCTAGACTTCTCGTGTTAGGGGAGAAATTAGGACAACCAGTGATTCACCAGTTTATTCGAAGTCTTATCCCTATCCTATGGCACTAAAGAGTGAAATAGAAAAACAAATAGTTGAACTTTTGAACGATGGAATAATTCGACCATCAAAATCACCATACAATGCACCTGTTTGGATCGTTCCAAAGAAAATGGATGCATCAGGAGAGAAAAAATATAGAATGGTAATAGATTACAGGAAATTGAATTCGGTCACTGTGCCCGATCGTTACCCCATTCCAGAAATAAATGAAGTCTTATCAAACCTCGGCGAAAATAAGTACTTTTCTGTTAAAGATATTGAGAAAACTGCATTTTCCATTAATAACGGAAAATTTGAATTTGTACGACTTCCTTTTGGACTAAAGAATTCTCCTTCAATTTTCCAACGTACTCTAGATTACGTTTTAAGAGAACATATAGGGAAAATATGTTATGTCTACATAGACAACATAATAGTATTTGGCCAAGACGAGAATGATCACTTTCAAAATTTGAGCAAAATTTTCCAAACACTAGAGTCGGCAAACTTTAAAGTTCAACTTGACAAGTGTGAATTTGCGAGACAACAGATAGAATTTTTAGCATTTATCGTAGGTGTTAATGGTATTAGGACCAACCCTGCGAAAGTAAAGGCAATAGATAATATACCTCCACCCAGGACCTTGAAGGATTTGAGAAGTTTCCTTGGTATGTCATACGGGACTATGCGAAACTAGCTAAACCCCTGATATCCCTTTTAAGGGGGGAGGATGGACGCATCTCAAAGAATGCATCCAAAAATAAAAACATATGTCTAAATCAAGACGCAATAGACTCCTTCCGAAAAATAAAAAATTCACTGACCTCAGAAGATATTATTCTTTCACACCCGAACTTTATAAAAGACTTTGATTTAACAACAGATGCTTCAGAGTGCGCAATTGGAGCAGTCTTGTTACAAAACGGTAAACCAATAACATTTCTCTCAAGAACATTGACTAAAGCGGAAGAAAACTACGCTACAAATGAGAAAGAAATGCTAGCGATAATTTGGGCACTCACCACATTAAGAAACTATTTGTATGGATCAAGGAAAGTAAATATTTTTACGGACCATCAACCACTCACTTTTGCTCTTAGCAACAAAAATTCAAATAGTAAAATGAAAAGATGGAAAGCCATCTTGGAAGAATATAACTATGAACTAAAATACCAACCAGGCAAAACCAATATGGTCGCCGATGCATTGTCTAGACCCCCACAGATAAATTCCATGACAGCAACTCAGCATAGTTCTGAAAGTTCTTCCCACAACTTAATACCAGCTATAGAATGTCCCATAAACGCTTTTAAAAATCAACTTTACATACTGATAAATGACCAGATTATAAATTCGAAATCCCTTTTCCAACATATCACAGGCATATCATAAAACAACCCCATTATACGAAAAACTCTCTAATTTCGGTTCTAAGGAAATATTTGAATCCAAGTGTGATCAACGGACTTTTTACAAGTGAGCCAATTATGGGAGTCATACAGGAATTTTATCCCGAACACTTTAAGAACTTTAAAGTGAGATTTACCCAAAGCCAAGTAAGGGATATAACAAGTGTAAGCGAACAGGAGGAGATAATAATATCGGAACATAAAAGGGCACATAGGAATGGAAGAGAAAATAGGGAACAAATTAACGAAAATACTATTTTCCTAAAATGGCAGAAAAGACCGATAAAATAGCGAAAGCCTGTAAAGCTTGCAAGGAACAGAAATACGATCGCCATCCGAATAAACCTAGCTTAGGAACCACTCCAATTCCACATAACCCAGGAGAAATAATTCATGTCGACATTTACTCGACTGAGAAAAATCTAGTCCTTACGGCCATTGATAAATTTTATAATTATGCGCAGGCCAGAATTTTGAAATCTAGGGCAATAGAAGATATTAAGGAACCTCTTAAGGAATTAATTTTAGCATTCGGTGTCCTTAATTCAATAGTAATAGATAATGAGAAATCTCTAAATTCTGCTACCATAACATTTTTGCTTAAAGATCAATTTGGAATAAATATTTATACTACGCCCCCATATTGCAGTTCTGTTAATGGGCAGGTTGAGAGTTTCCATTCCACATTCCATCATGAGATGTTTAAAAACTGAAAAACTTCACACTTCATTTCATGACTTACTAATGAAATCAATTTACGAATACAACTCCTCAATTCACTCTACTACTAGGAGAAAGCCAGTGGAAATATTTTTTGGTAGAAAGTACAGAGATCCCAAAGAAATGGAAGACGAGAGAAAAGATATTAGTAATAGAATAAAAGAAAAACAGGAACAGGATTTAGAACACCATAATAAGAATAAAGGGAAAATTATTCTTATTCTCCTCGTTATAGAGAAGAAACAGTAAAGAAAAATAGAAATACGACAATTTTAACTAATTCAGGAAAGATAGTCCATAAGAGTAATATTAAAAAGTAAAATTATTTTACAGCATCCAGGTAATCTGTGTTCAGGCAGAAATCGAGATAGTTGACTATTCGTCCTCCCACATAATCACTATCGATAAGGGAATAGCGAAAATACAACAGGGAACGTTCACAATAATTCACGTGATAAGGATTAAAGAATATGAGGAATTCATAGACAGTGTTCAAATATTCATTGACCGCAACATCCCAAAAACCCACAACAAATATCCACTCCTTATCCATGAGTTGACACAAACAGCTAACATCCTAGAAGACCTTACACCTACTAATAATGAACGCCAGAAGAGATCCATAAATGCTATTGGCACCGTATGGAAGTACATAGCGGGAAGTCCTGATCATGACGACTTCCAAATATTAGCTAGTAATATTGTTGACTTGAATAACAATAATAATAAGCAAGTCTTCATTAATGAAGCATTCAATAAAAGATTAAACAATTTAACCGAAATTTTTAAAACAATGGCAAATCAAATAAAAAAGGATTTTTATCTTGAAAAAGAAATTGTAATTATAAAAACATGGTTATAAGGCCAGTAAAAAGAGAAAATAAAGTAATTCATTTAGATTTTAAAGAAATTCTATTTAACAAAAAGGAAATGTTTGCTATAAAAGAAAAATGTAAAGATTATAATAATGTAACCATTTGTAATGAAAAAGATATAATTAATATAACAGAAACTGATTGTATTCCTAAGTTAATTAATAATTCGAATTCATCCTGTATCTTAAGCAATAGTCATCATATCCCTTTAGCCGAAGAAATAGACTCGGAAATAATACTTCTAAATGACTAAAATGGGTCAATTTTTGAAAATTAAAAAAAACATAATATTTCGGGAACATTTTTAATTAAATTCCATAATACAACTATTAAAGTTTAGAATAGAACTTTTAGCAACTGGCAGGCTTCACCTTTGCAAACCATGCCAGCTGTACTGCAACCTACTCCCTTTGAAAAAAGTCGAATTAATCTTTTATCTCTCGAGTCACTTAACGAACTCCAAATCAATAATACGGACGTTATCACAACTGTGAAAAAACGTCTTATAATCGGAGAATGGACAATCTCTGGAATGTTTTTGGTTATTATTATTGCAATTGTGTTTCTTAAAATCTTTACCAAAACGGTGGAGAAAATTACAGTATGGGAACCTCAGGTACCTAAAGTGGACAAACCATTTGAAATGGATAACTTACCACAAACCACGAATATCACTTTCAACGCTCCAGAGAAACCTCCAAGGTTACATAAAATTCCACTGTTTTAAAGAAACGATTGAGGACGCTCGAACTAAAGGGGGAAGAGTTAACGACACAAAAGTTGTCAACATTTTTTTATTTGTTTTTTGCAACGTCCGGTACGCTACTTTTGTCACAATAAATATTGTGTTTCAATTTTAATATTTTCAGCTGACACTATGTCTGCAGTAAGTAGAATGAATTTAAAAAAATAATAAAACAAAGAAATGAATTTGATGACTCTTGCTTAATTTTAGAAATAAGAAAACCTGTTTATTAAAATTATTATACAATTCAATTCTGACATTAAAAGAAAACAGAACACTTCTGTAACATAAATTAAATAAAATCTTAGTTATAAAAAAGTCTTGGTTTTTTTTATTATGAAAAATAAAGTGTTATTATAACTTATATAACTGGGTTTATTAATAAATAATTTAATAAGAACCTAAAGGTATGCTAGTCAATTTTAGCCAATCACAATTTAACACAAATTTAATAAACACACACGCAGCATTGTATAGCTTTTTATTTAAAGCTTAAATATGTATTTTACGTATGTGGTGGTAGTAATTTCAAATGCATTTTACTCCAAAAAAATTTTCAAACGGTGCAAATGTGTAAATGTGGTGAACAGCTAAAAACAAATACCTTTCACATGGGGTATTTTTGTTCACAATCGGTTAGAAACTAAAATTTTTATATAGGTCACAAGAAAACAAAAATATGTCTTTATATCAAAGAATGCATAAATATGCGCTAACAAAATAAATCGAAGCCATTTTATTGTAAATTTATTGATTCGGTTAGTTAGTTATTACTGCGCTTATAATTACGTACCAGCTAAAAAGCAAATTGTTTTTTGTTGCTTCTCTTATTAATTATACCCTATACCACTATGTGGTTTGGGTATAATGACTTTGTGCTGCTGTTTGTAACAACCAAAAATATTTGACCTAGACCCATCTTTAATTATACCGATCGAATCAGAATCACTTTCTGAGTTGATTTAACAATGTCCGTCCGTCCGTCCGTCCGTCCGTCCGTCCGTCCGTCCGTCCGTCCGTCCGTCTGTGTGTCCATGTAAAGCTTGTAATCAAACTGCAGGTCGCAAATATGAATATATTTTGATGAAATTTGGTATATAAGCTTTTACCGGCCATGGGATGAACGCTATTGAAATTGGTGAGAATCGGTCCATGTTCAGACCTAGCCCCCATACAAATTACCCATATGAAATCGACATAAATTGCCATAAGATCCAAATTGTCATATAGATCTTACTCAAATTGGGTTTGTATGCGTTCATTACATCCACTAATGAGTAGTCCAAAAATGATCCCTTTGACCCCATATAGAGCTGCTTCCCGATCTTCACTTAAATCTATTAAAAAACAAAAATATTGCACTGATTCTTCTCAAATTTTGTTTGTACATATTTTTGCAAAATACAAGAGACTTTACCAAACATGATCAGGATCGGTCCATTTTTGGACCTAGTCCCTTTATAGATATAGCATCCGATATGAACTTTTTCATATCTGCAGCCAAAAAAAATTAATAAAAATCCCACTCAAATTTGGTTTTTGCTTATTTTCAATGTCCTAACTGGACATTGGGCCTAAGAGATAGGGTTTATAAACGCATGGTATAGGGTATCGTATAGTCGGTCTAGACCGACTATAATTTTCTTACTTGTTTTTAATGCTTTATCAGATGGCATAAAAATAATAATTTTTGTGTAAATATAAGAAATCGCTACAAAGATCACGCGGCAATAATATTGCACCATAGTGTAAACAGCTTTTACATTTACAGTCACTAACTAATTAGGCAATCGACATAAATAATCGCATCAGCATGTATAAATGTTAGGCAGTAACCAGACCGCAGCATGAATACTTTAGTACTAAAATGTACACGATACTTAACAAATGATTAGTTTTATTATTTCGAATGCCAAAAGACCACTTTTGGAAATAGCGGCATTGGTTAGTTTGTTACCCAAATTGTGTCATATGTAATATGTGTTTAAAAACTCCTGACTATCTGAGTTTTTCAAAAAAAAAAAAAAACACACACACACACATATTTATTATATACAGCTAGCACGTTTTGTTGCAGGATAATTAAGAAGAAGTCATGGTTTTTTGAATTGTAGCAAGTAAATAAATAACAATCATACAACCACAAAAAGAAATGGCAAATAAATCTTGTTCATATTGTTTCCGTAAAAAAAACATGGTACAATTTGTTGGTTTATTTACAATTTTACTCGGTAGATATTTAGGAACAATAAGTGTTAATTTTTGAAACAATAGAACAAACACAACATAATTTAACCAATACGTAAACAAACACACATACCTAATAAATATTTTCTTGTTAGTATTGGAAAAACGAAAGCTAAGTTGTTTTATAAACATGTTTGGCTCGAAGGAAGCTCTAAAGTGTTGTCGATGTAAACAAAACCTAACCTAAAGCTTCACAGTACATACACACACTTACATACATCTTCAATAAACTTAGATTTGTTAGGATTGGCATGAGTTGTGTGTGTGTGTGTGTGTGTGTGTGTGTGTGTATATATCTTTGTAGATTTTGTATATGTGTTCACAGACATGAATATTCCATCCGTATTGCTGTTGTTTGCAGGCTTGCATTGATTGCATTGACTTGAGGCGAAAATATTCATTGTATTTTAATAACAAAATTATACGAATTAATTTGTTGTAAATTTGCGAAGCAGTTTGAGTGTTTGTTTGTAGTTGTTGTTGTTGTTGAATCAACATCCTCTGCGGAAGTTCAATAACACTTGACATCCCAAAACTTTGCTAGCAATTTAAAAGCAACTATTTTGTCTAACAGCAAATTGTCTCCCCTTCTGACACTAACACGCTTACACTCACACTTCAGCCCAGCTTTCTGAATATTTTAAGTTAAACATACATTATATTTGTATATCTATAGAAAAGAAAAAAGATCTGAAAGGACAAAGTCCTACCAGTAGAGATCTACAACTCCTAACACGGAAGAGCATACATTAGAATGCATTACGGAAACCGGAAATACAGCAATGTAAGTTTACTGTTAATTAAAGTTTTTGCATGTTAAAATTTAAAAACTTTTTTCTCTCTAACTATCTCTATTGCACACACTCTCTTCTTCTTAACAACAACACATCACACATCACAATACAACAATTGCTACCAAATGTTTCTATGGTTTTTCTTTTTTGGTTTTAATTTGGGGTTTATTTATTTTTTTGAGTGTTGTTGTTGTTGTTGTTGTTGTTTTGTGTATATATAAAGTTATAAGTACATCTATACACACTTACATATATAAAGTTTTTCAATCTGGTTATTGCAGTTTTCTAAACAATGCTGATGCTAGTGTCAATGTTGCTATTGTTTTTCTTGTGATAACTTTTGTTTGTTAAGCACATGCAATTACAAAATAAACTCACAAATCATCTTCATTTTTGTCTGCCACTGAGTGTACATGGCCCATTTTGGTCCATCCAACAATAGTGTCTAAACAGAACAACAACGGAACGGATGTTTTCATATAAATTGACGGTTAAAACGGCTTAAATATATGGCCATTTTTATTTTTGTGCTCTCAACTTTTGTCGCACATATACACGCACACTTCTCAAAGAGACAAGACAAGACATGCAGCAATTGTAAAATATTATTATTAGGGAACGCGTTAGCTCCCCTAATGATGTTCCGGGGAGGATGAACTAGTTTATTGAGTGTGCCTGGGATAATTATCAGGTTTGACTTAAGCACAACTTATCAATGCTGGCGCTAACGTTAGCACCTGATGTTTCAGCAATTTCCTCCGATATTTTAACAGCACTTTGATTTGGATTTTTTTCATATTTCTTGCAATGGCCTGTACTTCGGCCTTATTTAGATTTTTTGGTCTACCAGATTTAGATAGATTTTTTACAATTTGCAAGTATTTATGCTTATCAATTATTTTTTTTTCAGTATCCTGGCTTTTGTTAATAATTGAAGCGATTTCGCGTAATGTTTTTCTTTCTGTATGAGACTTAATCACGAGGTCGCGAGTATCCAGTGAGGATTGTTTAAACATATTCGAAACACGTTTAGTTTACATAGAATAAGTTTGTTATGAAACGATCAAGATTAAAGAAAGTTGATTGCTAATTCACTGGAATTGTATAGGATGTAATTTTGGAACAAATGAAGAAAATAACTGTAATTTTTAACTGCAAAAAAAAAAAAAAAATAAATAAATAAAAATGCAAATTGTATGTATGTTTATATATTATTTTTATATATGTATTTTTATAAGTACATTAATAATACCAGCAGAGCCCAGCACTAAAAATTCGAGTGCAAATTCTAGAAATTTTTTTTCATTAATTTTTTTTTCAATGTTTGTTACTTCCAAAAATATTTGGATCAATATATATATATATATATATACAGAATCACTTTCTCAGATGAATAAGCGATGTCCGTCCGTCCGTCTGTCTGTGTGACCAGATAAAACTTGTAATCAAACTACAGTTCGCAAATATGAATACATTAGATTAGATACGCTATTGAAATTGGTGAAAATAGGTGCATGGACCAGACCAAGTCCCCATATAAATAACCCCTATTAAATCGACTTATATTGCTATTGTTATATAGATCTCGATCATTTTGGTGTTGTGTGTGTTTATTGCATACAATGATCCGTAAATAATCTTCACTTAAGTCTATCAGAAACAAAAATGTTGCATAGAATTTTCCCAAATTTGGTTTTTATATATTTTTACAAAAAATTAATGACGTTACCAAATATGGCCATTTGTCAACCTAGTCCGTATATGAATTTTTCATATTCCAAAGCAAACAAAATTAATAATTATGCCACTTAAATTTGATTTTTGCTTATTTTCTATATCCCATTATTTGGACCTAAAACCTTTTCTCTAAACACATGTTATAGGGTATCGTATAGCCGGTACACACGGAATTTAATTTTCTTACTTGTTTTAATCTATATTATAAACAATTATTGTATATTTAAACAAAATTCATTAAATTGTGAGTTCTTAAATAAAAATAAATAAAATTTCATTATAAACATTTGTTGAACACACAGAATCTATAATATTAATAGGCTAGGCGATTTTTTGTGACTGATGTTTAGTTCTACCTTTTTATTCCGATTTTGACCAAGCGTATATTATTCGAAAGGTATTTCTTTGTAGTCGTTTTGCAGATTTACAGATTTTTAAATTTTTTCCTTTACTTTGAGTAAATTGCATTTAAAGTTGCTACTAACACATACATAAAATTATACAATGCTATTTGTTGATGTGTTGTGTTATAGCATCAGCGCGAGCTATAGGGTTGCAATTAATTAAACAAATTGTGATATAGAGATAATATGCGTTTAAATGTTAAATTTGTGTTTTTATGTTTATACCCTATACCACTATGTGGTTTGGGTATAATGACTTTGTGCTGCTGTTTGTAACAACCAAAAATATTTGACCTAGACCCATCTTTAATTATACCGATCGAATCAGAATCACTTTCTGAGTTGATTTAACAATGTCCGTCCGTCCGTCCGTCCGTCCGTCCGTCCGTCCGTCTGTGTGTCCATGTAAAGCTTGTAATCAAACTGCAGGTCGCAAATATGAATATATTTCGATGAAATTTGGTATATAAGCTTTTATCGGCCATGGGATGAACGCTATTGAAATTGGTGAGAATCGGTCCATGTTCAGACCTAGCCCCCATACAAATTACCCATATGAAATCGACATAAATTGCCATAAGATCCAAATTTTCATATAGATCTTACTCAAATTGGGTTTATATGCATTCATTACATCCACTAATGAGTAGTCCAAAAATGATCCCTTTGACCCCATATAGAACTGCTTCCCGATCGTCACTTGAATCTATTAAAAAACAAAAATATTGCACTGATTCTTCTCAAATTTTGTTTGTACATATTTTTGCAAAATACAAGAGACTTTACCAAACATGATCGGGATCGGTCCATTTTTGGACCTAGTCCCTTTATAGATATAGCATCCGATATGAACTTTTTCATATCTGCAGCCAAAAAAATTAATAAAAATCCCACTCAAATTTGGTTTTTGCTTATTTTCAATGTCCAGTTAGTTGGGCCTAAGAGATAGGGTTTCTAAACGCATGGTATAGGGTATCGTATAGTCGGTCTAGACCGACTATAATTCTCTTACTTGTTTTGTTTTATGTTAAATGTAAAATGTTATATTTTAGTGTAAAAGAATCATAAATATTGTAAGTTTAAAATTGGTGTTAATGTATTATTTGTAATAATTTGTTTTTATTTTATTAAATAGACGATCCCTAGAAAAAGTAGCCAAAAAGCTACGAAACGTCGGGCAAACTTGTACAAAAAATGCATTTTAATTTACATTGAAACAATTCAGGTCGTATTAGCTCAACAAAAAAACACAAAATAAAAACAAGTAAGAAAATTATAGTCGGTCTAGACCGACTATACGATACCCTATACCATGCGTTTAGAAACCCTATCTCTTAGGCCCAACTAACTGGACATAGAAAATAAGCAAAAACCAAATTTGAGTGGGATTTTTATTAATTTTTTTGGCTGCAGATTGTAACGACGAGTTTCCTCCGGTTGCTGGGGTAAGCTCGCGGGGTAGGGATCGTCACAGAAATTTGTTTCTGCCAGTGACCGAGAGTAAAAGGCGGTTTCTAAATGTTTTAAAATTAAGTTTTATTTTTGGCTTACTCTAATGAATAATATAATATTTTGGAACTAACGACCGGGGACGGCGTGTTGCTCCTGTGTGTTGATGTCAACGGCCGACGGTGGCACACTGAGCTTGCCGTCGAGGTTAGCGACCTGGGACGGCACGCTACTACTGCGGTTGACTAGCGACCGGGGACGGCACGCTGATCCTGCCGTTGACTGGTGACCGCGGCGGCGCGTTATAACTGTGGTCGACGCTTACCTGTTGTTGATGCCGGCGACCGGGGACGGCACGCTGATCTTCTTGTTCTTGTCAGCGACCGGGGGCGGCACGCTGATCCCGCTGCTGATGACTAGTGATCGGGGACGGCACGCTAGTCCTGTTGTTGACGTCAGCGACCGGGGACGGCACGCTGATCCTGTTATTGATGTCAGCGACCGGGGACGGCACGCTGATCCTGTTGTTGATGTCAGTGACCGGGGACGGCACACTGATTCTGCTGTTGGTGGTAGCGACCGGGGACGGCACGCTGGTCCTGCTGCTGACTAGTGACCGGGGACGGCACGCTAGTCCTGTCGTTGATGTCAGCGACCGGGGACGGCACGCTGATCCTGCTGTTGATGTTAGCGACCGGGGCGGCACGCTGATTCTACTGTTGGTGGTAGCGACCGGGGACGGCACGCTGGTCCTGCTGCTGACTAGTGACCGGGGACGGCACGCTAGTCCTGTCGTTGATGTCAGCGACCGGGGACGGCACGCTGGTCCTGCTGCTGACTAGTGACCGGGGACGGCACGCTAGTCCTGTCGTTGATGTCAGCGACCGGGGACGGCACGCTGATCCTGCTGTTGCTGTTAGCGACCGGGGACGGCACGCTAATCCTGTCGTTGACGTTAGCGACCGGGGACGGCACGCTGTGATCCTGCTGTTGATGTTAGCGACCGGGGACGGCACGCTGGTCCTGCTGCTGACTAGTGACCGGGGATGGCACGCTAGTCCTGTCGTCGATGTCAGCGACCGGGGACGGCACGCTGATCCTGCTGTTGATGTTAGCGACCGGGGACGGCACGCTAATCCTGTCGTTGATGTTAGCGACCGGGGACGGCACGCTAATCCTGTCGTTGATGTTAGCGACCGGGGACGGCACGCTGATGGACCTTACAGGGTATCCGCAATGACCTTTCAGGATATCTGTCAGGATGTCCGGATATCTCCCAGGACCTCCAAGTATATTAGCCGGGCCTAGGACTCTCAAGGATGTTGAAGGACCTTCCGAGGACCTTCAAGGATGCGTTAAAGGACCTTCTAAGGATGTTGAAGGACCTCCCAAGGATGTTGAAGGACCTTCCAAGGATGTTGAAGGACCTTCCAAGGATGTTGAAGGACCTTCCAAGGATGTTGAAGGACCTTCCAAGGATGTTGAAGGACCTCCCAAGGATGTTGAAGGACCTTCCAAGGATGTTGAAGGACCTTCCAAGGATGTTGAAGGACCTTCCAAGGATGTTGAAGGACCTTCCAAGGATGTTGAAGGACCTTCCGAGGATATTAGGAAGTCCTTTAAGGATATTCGCAGGATATTTAAGGACTCACGGGTCCTTCAAAGGATATGAAAAAGGGCGTGTAAGGATACTTACCGACCTTTCTAGGACGTCTGGGGTGTTTGCGAGCACTACTCTTTAACTTTACACTTTTCACTTCACTGCACGACTGTAGCCAACTGATCATGATTTTCCTGTCGTTACGCCTTATATAGTCATAGGTACAATGGAATATTGGAAAGAGAGTAATAGCTTTCTCCCATCTGTAAATTCCCGTATACTCTCTCATAACGGGATATTAATTAATTCCAGAATTCAATAAGTCATAGTTTTAAGGGTTTTAACAAAAGTATAATTCAAAAAATAAGGCATATTAAGTAACAAAAAATAAAGAAAATTCATTTAAATAGGTGTTGGCAGAAACGAGGGACGACTTCTGCCATTACACATGGTCCCCCCCTGGGGTGCGATCAGATGTTGCCATTTCACTTCCGGGGGTCACGACGTCGGGGTACGAACCTCTCCTGGTTGTTGCTTAGCTTGTTCAGCCGTTTCACCACGGCGGCGTGTTGCCGCGTTATATGGATCCGGTATCGGTATCCATCAACCTTGAAGGCTTGATTACCCCGTTTTCCTGGGGCATAGTGACACAGCATGTAGTGGATGTGGGGTCGTAGCAGACCCCGGACCCTTTCCGACAAGTAGTCTTCTGCTATGATGGGGTGATACGGGATTCTTGGTGGTGGTGTCTTTGGCGGCGAATGCCGTGGACTGCCAGGGGGCGTGCCGAGAGGAGTATATGGTCGTCGTGGTGGTGAATAACGTCTAATGCCAGGAGGTGTGCCGGGAGGTGTATACGTTGGCGACTGTTGTGGTGGGGTGGCTTTTCGGGTGTTTGTCAGTCTCGGATTGACCCGTGCCTCCTTTTTTGAACCGGTTGGTACCTCCTTGACGCTCTCTACTTCCGGGGGAAAAATCGGGGTTGGCCTCGACGTGGCTGACGAGGATGATGTATCCGAGGAGGATGAAGAGGTGGATGAGGATGATGTGTTTGATGAAGATGACGTAGTGGATGATGCCGGTGATGGCGGGCACAATGTGGTGGTTGGTCTTCCCGATGATGAGTGCGACGTCTGGGACGACGAGATCTCGTGGCTTTGGACCGGGGAATCGCTGGTCAGCCCCCCCTCTAGATGGGGTGTCTCTTCCCGATCGTACCTCAGTTGCTTCGGTATGCGCCATGGGGAGACCTGGGGGGATGGCTGAGGTGTCGGTGCCTCGTCGCTAGAGATGTAGATGATATCCCCTTCGTCCTCCGACATGGTCTTCGTGGGAGCGGGCGTGTATCGTTCCCCAATCGCGCGGCGAATCTCCTCCGTGGTTAAACGTTTTACCGTGACGACACAACGTGGCCATGGTTGATCGGCGACTTCTCTGGGTCGACTCGGTCCGGCGGGCCTCAACTCTATATGTGTGTTCCACCACGGTTGCAACGCATCCTGGACAATGTGGCATAGGCGTTCGCCATTCGTCGGCCTAAGGCCGACCCCTGCCTCTCGATCTAAGCGGTTCGCAAGTGAGTTGTCCTTTCTTCTTTGGTCCATTGAAGTCTTCAAAAATTCGTTTCGGGTATCTATGGGGTTGGGGTGTGATGTATTGTAGTGTAGATGATCGGATGCGGTTAGTGTTAATGAATGATCTGTAGAAGATAGATGAGAGTGTACATGTAGTGTGTGGAACGGCGGAAGGATTCAGACTATTAATGACAGTATATAGATGTTAATGAATGATTGGTGGAAAATAAATGAGGATGAGTATGGGGTATGGTGGAGGTGTGTATGTGAATGAGTGGTAATGATTGATCTGAGGTAAATGAAGATGTGTATGTGGTGCGTGGCATGACTGAAATATCTAGAGCTTTGATGACGTATATGTAAAGGAGCGGCATTAGGCGTTACATGTTATATCCCCGCATGTCTGTGGTGAGTCCGCGAAGAAGGGTTTAATTTCGCTTAAATGTGCGGTCCTTATGTCGTTGGCCTCTTGGCCTCTGAGCTGGACTATTACTGGTGACGGAAAATTCACTACTTCATAGGGGCCGGCAAACTTTGGGGCTAGCTTGGCGGCAAAATTTTCCGTTGCTTTTGATAATGGATGCTGGCGAACCAGGACCAAGTCACCTATCTTTGGGGTCCAAGGTCGCCGGCGTAGGTTATAATGCCTCCGCTGATCCTGGGCGGACCTACCGAGTTGATGTCGAACAATTTTGAATATCTCGACTAGTTCATTCGCTTTCTCCTCGGGGTTTCGTCATTGGGCACCCGTACCGGTTACCATCTCATCATACAAGGCCTTGGGTAGTCGCGGTTCTCTTCCCTGTACCAGATATGCTGGACTGTATCCCGTCGACTCCGAGCGGCTCGTATTAATAGCTAATGTGATTTCCGGCAATTGATCATCCCACTGAGTATGGTTGTTTCGGACCAATTGAGCGATCATGGTCTTCACCGTGCGATTTGCTCTCTCCGTGGGGTTTTCCTGTGGGCAGTAAGGTGCTGTGAACTGTTGCCGGACGCCAATTTCCTGGAGGTACTTCTGTAGTTCGCGGCTGATGAATTGGCTGCCATTATCCGTGATCAAAACCTTCGGGGTACCAAACCTAGCCAGAATTCTTTCCCGGAAGGCTTTAACGACGCCTTGGGCCGTAGCCTTGCGGAGTGGTATGAGTTCGACCCATTTGGAGAACCGATCAAAGAAGACCAGGAGCATGTTGTTGCCATGTTTGGTTCGAGGTAGTGGTCCAACGAAATCCGTGCAAACTGTGGCCCACGGTTCCTCGGGAATTGTTATTAACATTTCGCCAGCTGGTGCCGCTTGACTTGGCTTGTATCTTTGGCAGGACTCGCAACTCCGGACAAATCGAGCCACATCCCGAAACATTCCTGGCCAGTAGTACCGGTCACTTACCCGATGGATAGTCTTTCGTACACCTAAGTGTCCAGCGGCAGGTTGGCTGTGGTTCTCCTGGAGCACTCGTTGCCGCAACGGGGTGGCGACACACAACTTCCAAGGGGTGCTATCGTCGTCGTTGGGATGTGTGGGTATATGCCGGAATAGTTGGTTACCCACGATCGAATAGTCTGAGTACTTTTCGGGTTGTCGCTGAACCTCTTCTCTCTTGCGTCGGAGCCAATTACAATCCGCGGGGCTGCTGTTGGGTTCGTCCACAACTCGTTGTAGCATCTCTACTGGCTGTCGGGAAGCATCTGCGACTACGTTATTCTTGCCTTTGCGATACTGGACAGTGAAATTGAATTGTTGTAACTCCAGAGCCCATCGCGCCAACCGTCCCGTGGGGTTGTCGATAGAATTTAGCCATTTTAACGACAGATGATCGGTGATGACATGAAAGCGGTACCCCTCTAGATACGGCCTCATCTTCCTGATTCCCCAGATTATGGCGAGACACTCTTTCTCGGTGGCGGTGTAATTCCGTTCTGCACTATTAAGGCTCCGACTAGCATATGCAATAACACGTTCCCCTTCTTCCAGATCCTGTGTCAAAACGGCCCCTAGCCCGTAGTCGCTAGCATCTGTCTGTAGTTTGAAGGTTTGGGAAAAATCCGGACAGGCCAATACGGGTGCTTCGGTCAGCTTCGCCTTTAAAAGCTCGAATGCTGTCTGTTGTTCCTCTGTCCACCTCCAATGCTTGCCCTTCTTAAGAAGTGTAGTGAGGGGTTGTGCAATAGCAGCGAAATCGGGGACAAAGCGTCGGTACCAGGAGGCTACCCCCAAGAATCTTCTGGTTTCTCGTATATTTTTCGGTGCCGACATCTCTCTGATAGCAGCAACCTTGTCGGGATCGGTCTGTATGCCTGCTCCACTGACCACATGGCCGAGGTATTTCGTCTCTCTCTTAAAGAATTCGCACTTGTCGGGGTTAATCTTAAGGTTGGCGGCACGGAGGCGTCGAAATACCTCTCTCAAGTTGGCCAGATGGTCGTCTAGTGTTTTCCCCGTGACAATGATGTCATCTAAGTAGGCGAATGCGAATGGGTCTAGGTCTGGTCCGATGACACTGTCGAGTGCTCTCTGGAACGTAGCCGGTGCGGAGTGTAGTCCGAATGGCATCACCCGCCATTGGTATAACCCCCGGCCAGCGACGGTGAAAGCGGTGTATTTCTTGCTGTCTTCCTCCAAAGGGATTTGCCAGTATCCATCCTTCAAGTCGAGACTGCTGACGTATCGGGCATCCCTCAACCGATCCAAGATGGTCGCGATTCGTGGGAGTGGGTATGCGTCGGGATCAGATTTGCTGTTGAGGTGGCGGAAATCGATACACAATCTCCAGGTACCATTTTTCTTTGGTGCTAGCGTGATAGGGGAGCTGTACGCGCTTCTAGATGGTTCGATGCACCCATTCGCCAGTAGTTCGTTCACCTTGGTGTCGATTATAGCCTGCATGGCTGGATTGCGTGGAGCGTACCTAATCTTAAAGGGGCGATCATCTGTCATTACGATTCGGTATCGTGCTGCGGTGGATAACCCATGCAACTCCCGGAACTTTTGTAGCTCCTTTTCTATGAAAGTTAGTATTTTCTTTTGGTCCTCTGGACTATGTTCACTTACCGGTAAATGTCCGTTGGCGGTCTCTGTTGCTTCACCTAGGTTTGGCCCCTCGTCTCGGGATGGAACCTTCTCGGGGACAGCTGAGCTTACCGGGGTGGGCGGTGACGTCAGGTGACGGTTTATCTCGCCGCCTTCCGGCGAAGAATTGGCTTGAGAAGTTCGTTGAAACTTGCAGGTGAGTCCGGCGCATATAACTTTGGTCGCGCACTTCTCCAAGAAATCCAATCCGAGGATGAGGTCTTCCGTGGTATCGCGCATGACTAAGACCTCGGTGTTTATACGTCGGTGTCCCAGGGTGATGTCGAGATCGAGCGCATGGTTGATCCGTTTTCGGGATCCGTCGGCTAGGGTCACCTCCGATTCGTATGGTCGTAAGTTGGCGGCATTTGGTAGAGTGTTGGCCACGCCTTGGCTGATGAAACATCTGGTGGCCCCTGTATCGATGGTGGCACCAATCACCCGGGTCCCTATCCGGACGTTGGCCACCAGCTTAGTAGACATATATTTGAGGGACGTTCTTAATTTTGAGGGTAGTCGTTCTGCGGACCCGTACCCCCTCGTTCGATACGGCCCCGGCGATCGTTTCCCGGTTGTCGGCAACACTGGATGGTTCGCACGTCTAGTGTACCGCATTCCCAACAAAATATGACCCGTGGGTTTTTGCACCGTGTGGAGAAGTGGCCCGCTTGGCCGCAATTGCGGCAGGCATTCTGGGGGTTGGTGATATTCTCCCGTCGACCCTGGATGTTTTCCTCTGGGGTTATTAGTCGGTGTTGTTCCCGGGGATGTTGAGGTGTTGGGGAGATACATTCAAGATCCGCCGCCATTTCTAAGAGCTCGTCCAAGTTGTTGAAATCCTTACGTCGGATGTATCAAAGATATTCGGGAAGTGCGTTCCGGAATATTCGTTCCAGCTTTTCTCTTTCTGAGTAGCCAGTGTGCCTCATCAAATTTTGCATATCGAGCGTATAATGCCCGAAAGGTTCACGAGGTCGCTGGTGCCGTTTCCTGACCTCATCTTCCAGCCGTTCGAAATACCGCGGGGGTAAAAAGAACCTGAGGAAGTCCTTTTTGAACCGTTCCCACTCTTGCCACTGTCGGTTGTTGTTCCGAAACCAGATTAATGCCCTGCCTGTAAGGACTTCGGGCATCATGTTTGGTAGAAGGTCGAGGTCGACAGCGTACATCTTTGCGAGTTCCTCGATCCTTTCTGTGAATTCCAAAGGCGCACCTTCCCCATTAAATTTAACTCCCCATTTTCTGACCTGATCCGCAGCTGCTTTAAGGTCGGGGGTGTCCCGCGGCGCGGTTGACGGACTGGGGTTGACGTTGTGTCCCAAAGTGTCCTCCGGTGGGGTAAGTTGGGGCTCGGTGGGTATACTGACCGGCTGCATTGTCCTTGGGGTAACAGGCCTGCCCTCGGCGCCGGTAGCGGATGATTCGTGCTTGGTTTGTAGCTGTAAGAGTCTCTGTACTATCTCCGGTTTATTTTCTCCGCCAATAAATTGACTCAATCGTTTCCGCAGTTCCTCCACGTTGCCAGCGCTTGTAAGGCCAAACTCGTTGAGGTATGCCGTCAGCTCCTCCTTCCGTAAGGAGTACACCCAGGATGAACGCAACATGATTCGTTCTGATGAGGATGGTGCCTTCTGCACCAGACCTGTAAAACCTTTCTCTCCTGTTTATGGATCGTATGAAGCATTAACTCTCGGTCCCTGCTCGGGCGCCACTGTAACGACGAGTTTCCTCCGGTTGCTGGGGTAAGCTCGCGGGGTAGGGATCGTCACAGAAATTTGTTTCTGCCAGTGACCGAGAGTAAAAGGCGGTTTCTAAATGTTTTAAAATTAAGTTTTATTTTTGGCTTACTCTAATGAATAATATAATATTTTGGAACTAACGACCGGGGACGGCGTGTTGCTCCTGTGTGTTGATGTCAACGGCCGACGGTGGCACACTGAGCTTGCCGTCGAGGTTAGCGACCTGGGACGGCACGCTACTACTGCGGTTGACTAGCGACCGGGGACGGCACGCTGATCCTGCCGTTGACTGGTGACCGCGGCGGCGCGTTATAACTGTGGTCGACGCTTACCTGTTGTTGATGCCGGCGACCGGGGACGGCACGCTGATCTTCTTGTTCTTGTCAGCGACCGGGGGCGGCACGCTGATCCCGCTGCTGATGACTAGTGATCGGGGACGGCACGCTAGTCCTGTTGTTGACGTCAGCGACCGGGGACGGCACGCTGATCCTGTTATTGATGTCAGCGACCGGGGACGGCACGCTGATCCTGTTGTTGATGTCAGTGACCGGGGACGGCACACTGATTCTGCTGTTGGTGGTAGCGACCGGGGACGGCACGCTGGTCCTGCTGCTGACTAGTGACCGGGGACGGCACGCTAGTCCTGTCGTTGATGTCAGCGACCGGGGACGGCACGCTGATCCTGCTGTTGATGTTAGCGACCGGGGCGGCACGCTGATTCTACTGTTGGTGGTAGCGACCGGGGACGGCACGCTGGTCCTGCTGCTGACTAGTGACCGGGGACGGCACGCTAGTCCTGTCGTTGATGTCAGCGACCGGGGACGGCACGCTGGTCCTGCTGCTGACTAGTGACCGGGGACGGCACGCTAGTCCTGTCGTTGATGTCAGCGACCGGGGACGGCACGCTGATCCTGCTGTTGCTGTTAGCGACCGGGGACGGCACGCTAATCCTGTCGTTGACGTTAGCGACCGGGGACGGCACGCTGTGATCCTGCTGTTGATGTTAGCGACCGGGGACGGCACGCTGGTCCTGCTGCTGACTAGTGACCGGGGATGGCACGCTAGTCCTGTCGTCGATGTCAGCGACCGGGGACGGCACGCTGATCCTGCTGTTGATGTTAGCGACCGGGGACGGCACGCTAATCCTGTCGTTGATGTTAGCGACCGGGGACGGCACGCTAATCCTGTCGTTGATGTTAGCGACCGGGGACGGCACGCTGTTCCTGCTGCTGACTAGTGACCGGGGACGGCACGCTGGTCCTGCTGCTGACTAGTGACCGGGGATGGCACGCTAGTCCTATCGTCGATGTCAGCGACCGGGGACGGCACGCTGATCCTGCTGTTGATGTTAGCGACCGGGGACGGCACGCTAATCCTGTCGTTGATGTTAGCGACCGGGGACGGCACGCTAATCCTGTCGTTGATGTTAGCAACCGGGGACGGCACGCTGATGGACCTTACAGGGTATCCGCAATGACCTTTCAGGATATCTGTCAGGATGTCCGGATATCTCCCAGGACCTCCAAGTATATTAGCCGGGCCTAGGACTCTCAAGGATGTTGAAGGACCTTCCGAGGACCTTCAAGGATGCGTTAAAGGACCTTCTAAGGATGTTGAAGGACCTCCCAAGGATGTTGAAGGACCTTCCAAGGATGTTGAAGGACCTTCCAAGGATGTTGAAGGACCTTCCAAGGATGTTGAAGGACCTCCCAAGGATGTTGAAGGACCTTCCAAGGATGTTGAAGGACCTTCCAAGGATGTTGAAGGACCTTCCAAGGATGTTGAAGGACCTTCCGAGGATATTAGGAAGTCCTTTAAGGATATTCGCAGGATATTTAAGGACTCACGGGTCCTTCAAAGGATATGAAAAAGGGCGTGTAAGGATACTTACCGACCTTTCTAGGACGTCTGGGGTGTTTGCGAGCACTACTCTTTAACTTTACACTTTTCACTTCACTGCACGACTGTAGCCAACTGATCATGATTTTCCTGTCGTTACGCCTTATATAGTCATAGGTACAATGGAATATTGGAAAGAGAGTAATAGCTTTCTCCCATCTGTAAATTCCCGTATACTCTCTCATAACGGGATATTAATTAATTCCAGAATTCAATAAGTCATAGTTTTAAGGGTTTTAACAAAAGTATAATTCAAAAAATAAGGCATATTAAGTAACAAAAAATAAAGAAAATTCATTTAAATAGGTGTTGGCAGAAACGAGGGACGACTTCTGCCATTACAAGATATGAAAAAGTTCATATCGGATGCTAATCTATATAGGGACTTGGTTCAAAAATGGACCGATCCTGATCATGTTTGGTAAAGTGTCTTGTATTTTGCAAAAATATATACAAACAAAATTTGAGAAGAATCAGTGCAATATTTTTGTTTTTTAATAGATTTAAGTGAAGATCGGGAAGCAGCTCTATATGGGGTCAAAGGGATCATTTTTGGATTACTCATTAGTGGATGTAATGAACGCATACAAACCCAATTTGAGTAAGTTCTATATGACAATTTGGATCTTATGGCTATTTATGTCGATTTCATATGGGTAATTTGTATGGGGGCTAGGTCTGAACATGGACCGATTCTCACCAATTTCAATAGCGTTCATCCCATGGCCGATAGAAGCTATACCACTATGTGGTTTGGGTATAATGACTTTGTGCTGCTGTTTGTAACAACCAAAAATATTTGACCTAGATCCATCTTTAATTATACCGATCGAATCAGAATCACTTTCTGAGTTGATTTAACAATGTCCGTCCGTCCGTCCGTCCGTCCGTCCGTCCGTCTGTGTGTCCATGTAAAGCTTGTAATCAAACTGCAGGTCGCAAATATGAATAGATTTTGATGAAATTTGGTATATAAGCTCTTATCGGCCATGGAATGAACGCTATTGAAATTGGTGAGAATCGGTCCATGTTCAGACCTAGCCCCCATACAAATTACCCATATGAAATGTACATAAATTGCCATAAGATCCAAATTGTCATATAGATCTTACTCAAATTGGGTTTGTATGCGTTCATTACATCCATTAATGAGTAGTCCAAAAATGATCCCTTTGACCCCATATAGAGCTGCTTCCCGATCTTCACTTAAATCTATTAAAAACAAAAATATTGCACTGATTCTTCTCAAATTTTGTTTGTATATATTTTTGCAAAATAAAAGAGACTTTATCAAACATGATCGGACCGATCCTGGACCTAGTCCCCATATAGATATATCATCCGATATGAAAAAAAATTAATAAAAATCCCACTCAAATTTGGTTTTTGCTTATTTTCTATGTCCAGTTAGTTGGGCCTAAGAGATAG
The DNA here is from genome assembly GCA_963682025.1 of Cordilura impudica. Lineage (NCBI taxonomy): Eukaryota > Metazoa > Arthropoda > Insecta > Diptera > Scathophagidae > Cordilura > Cordilura impudica. Next base: position 5,274,263 of record OY821517.1, on the reverse strand, counting down.
AGTTTCTAAACGCATGGTATAGGGTATCATATAGTCGGTCTAGACCGACTATAATTTTCTTACTTGTTTTATATTATTTTTAATTAAAAAAAAAAAAAAACAGCAAATGATACACATCTGCAAATTTGGTGCACATCTGTAAAGAAATACCTTTAAAATGGTATATTTTTTGTCAAAATCGGTTGACAACTGAGAGTTTAGGAAATAGCACAAGAAATTGCCTTGCCTATTAATATTATTGATACCAATATTATGAGTGTTTTAAATTAAGTAGTCTGTGGATTGTTATTCATGAGGTACAATGAGTTTGTTATGATGTTAGTAAGTATCGAAAATATTTTACCTAAACCCACCTTTAATTATACAGATCTATTCAGAAACAATTTCTAAGTCGAGGGTGCTTATTAATTGGTTGTCCATTTATTAGTAGTCATAGCCCCCCAACAAAGCTGCTTCCCGATCTTCACTTAAATCGATCAAAAAACAAAAATATTTCTCAAATTTGGTTTGTATATGTTTTGCAAAAAATATATATCGTTAACAAATATGGTCAGGATCGGCCAATTTTTCGAAATAGCCCCCCATATAACTGTAGCATCTGATATGAACTTTCTCAAATCCGAGGGCAAACAATTATAACAATGCCAAACAAATTTGGTTTATTCTTAATTTTTAGACCCAATTAGTGCACCCAAGAACCTTTCTCTAAACATATCGTATAAGTTATCGTGTAGTCAGTGTAATCCAGAGTTCAGAAAAAAACACACACTGAATAAAAAACTCGTACATATATGTAAACAAACATAACTTAGACCAACACACACATATTTTTATTTTCATATCAATTATGTTTGTTTTTAAATTTTCTTCGGTGCCCAACACAATTATGACTGAGTTCGTTTCAATATTTCGTTATTTGCACGAATATTTTTGTATCACGTACTTTTTGTTTCAATCACACATAAACCACACATTTTTGAGTGTTGCTTTATTTGAAGTTCATGTTCTGGTACGTGTACTGAAAAAAAAAAAAACGCAACATGTACAATAAACAGGTTCGAGTTCAGTTATATTTTAGTCGTGTTGTGACTCGTGTACTAAGAAAAAACAGAACATATACAATAAACGGGTTCGAGTTCAGTTATATTTTAAACACGACTAACTGAACTCGAACCTGTTTATTGTACATGTTCTGTTTTTTTTTCAGTACACGTACCAGAACATGAACTTCAAATAAAGCAACACTCAAAAATGTGTGGTTTATGTGTGATTGAAACAAAAAGTACGTGATACAAAAATGTTCGTGTAAATAACGAAATATTAAAACGAATACAGTCATGGTTGTGTTGGGCACCGTAGAAAGTTTAGAAACGCACATAATTGATATGAAAATAAAGATATGTGTTGGCTGCTTTTGAACAGAACATTGTGTGTTTCATGTGTGTATGTTCTGAACCTTGGTGTAAACCGACTATAATTTTCTACCTTGTTTTAATTTAATTTTCTTTCCTTAAGTTTTCATTAAATATTGTAGTAATTTTGTAGCAATTTCAAGTGGTTGTTACTCCAAAAAAATTTACCAGGTTGGGTAATCCGTAAAGATGGTGCACTTCTGTAAAGAAATACCTTTCAAATGGCATATTTTTTGTCAAAATCGGTTGGTAGCTAAAAGCTTTGGAGATATCACAAGAAATTGCCTCGGTTATTAATATTATAGATACCAATATTATTACTGCTTTCAATGGTGCTTGGTAGACAAGAATAAATGATATGTATACTATTACAAAAATCATAGCTAGTCTGTGAAAATCTAGTAGTCCATTAAGTAGCAATCAAAGCCCCCTACAAAGCTGCTTCTCGATCTTCACTGAAATCGATTAAAAAAACAAAAATATTTCTAGTTAATAAATATGATCAGTATCGGTCCCCATATTACTGTAATATTTGATATGAACCTATTAAGATCCGAAGGCAAAAAAATTATAACAATGCCTCATAAATTTGGTTTATTCCTAATTTCTAGATCCAATTAGTGCACCTACGACCCATTAAACATATCGTATATGGTATCGAGTAGTCGGTTTAGGCAGACTATAATTTTCTTAGTTGTTTTAATTTAAATTTCTGTACTTAAGTTTTCTTTAAACATTGTAGTAATTGTGTGGTGAATAAAATGTTTTATATGTACCAGAACAAAGAGTGGTCATGGACTTTAATGCCTTCACCTTTGGGTGAGGCATATAATTGTGGTTAAGAATCAGTTTTGTTACCTTGCAGTTTGACTTTTTAACAATCTCAGAACAAGAACAAGACAATCGTTATATTTCTATTTTTATATAATTTATTTATTTTATTATTTAATCTGTTCAATCTGTGAAACGAAAACCCAAACAATATTTTGTTTTTCAATTCAAGCACAATTCAGTGGCCTTGAATCTATTTTCTATGTTCAAGGACAAATTTTTTAAATTTATATATTTTAATAAAAAAATTATCCAATCATACTTACATAATTAAATTATATTTTTAGCTCCAATCGTCCAAATTCAAAAAATTTAGTGTGGTCACGTTCGAAAACGAAAAAAAAAGAAAATATCAATTTTAAATTCAGTAAATATTTTAAGACCGTAAAACAGACTCATAAAAACACAAATTCGGATGGTAAATATAAAATTAAGATGACAAAAAAAAAATCAATTATAAACACAGATACGCACGCATACGTACTCAAATACATACATATACACTCACAATATTCTCAATAACGTGTGCAGGTTTTTATTTATTTTATTTTTGTTGCAAAAGGTGCTCATACATGCAACGGCATATAAAGCAATTAAGCTTCACGTTTGCTGTCCTCCTGCTGCAGCCAAAAATAATATTTTCCTTTTATTATTTAAAATGTTGTTAATTAACAAAAAATACATCATAGCTCGTGGTGCGTGTATCAAGCATGAAGCATCTGTGTTTCAATGTTAAACTTTATATTTTTTGTTCGTAGAATTCCAAATTCAGCATGAGTCCATGAACACTATTAATGCACTGGCTTGAAAATGTCTGCGTATAATCAATTAATATTTTGCTATAAAATATGATAATCAAACTTAAATATAAGGAAAGTGTTGTTTAAGGTGAAACAAGGTTTATTGATATTTATGTATCATATTTTTACCCGTAAAACTTAAGTAAGATTTCCACCACTTTTCAAACTAAATAACCGGCCTGGCTCCCTTCTGAATTTCGCAAAATGAAATATTCGCCGCATAGTTTTTAATATGTGTCTTATTCATAATATTAGAATAGGTTAGAAAGATTTTATAAATAAATTTATGCTCTGAATGACTTTCGCTTGATATCATCACAATTAAGCTTTGAAAATAATATATTCTTTATTTGAAGTACGTCATTAAATCATTTATTAAATAAATAAAATAAAATTAATATCTTTAGCATACTCGAGAGCTCGTTTCTGAGACTTTGTATATAGCAAGTTAATCAAATATTGTTAACTATTGTTTATTGTAGTTTCAATTTTTTAAATATTGTGAATTAATAAACGAAAACAAAAAAAAAATGACTTTCGCTTGACATTCTATTCTATATATTGTCATAGATTTTCAAAAAAATGCTTATATTTTTTTACATTTTAAAATCAAAAATTAATTTTTGACTATAATCACTTCTGTTACAAAAAAAAAAATTAATTTGTTCAATTTGAATTTTTAGAAAAAAATATTTCTTTTCTGTACGCAAAATTTTTGTGGCAAGTCTACTTATCTATCACATTCTGTGTGATGCTCTTATGTCAGTTTTGTCATCAACATAACCATATCAATGTTTGCCTGTACAAAACAATCGTTCTCTCACACACACACCATACACATACTCAAACACACACACACACACACACACACACATAAAGAAAAACACAATTATGTACGAGTACCCAGTCAGCATTTGGAAGACTGTTTTCATAAAAATCACCTAGACTGAGTCTTCTTAGAGCCCTTTGGATGATTAAGAACTGATTAATCCCATGAGCGTTTGATAGGGACTCGAACTTACTCTTTAAAAGTGATTGTCAATAATTATAAACTTGAGTCTTCTTCGAGTACTTTTTATAACCAAAAAATAATTTATCACTTGCGCACTCGAAAAATTCTCGCAAATGATTATAATGATTATGAGTCGAAAATATTTCGCAAATGATCAGAAAAGCGGGTAATAAAAGACTATTTAAAAAGAGTCCTGTGTAGAGTACGACTTTCTCCCAATAATTGAGTTTTTTTATTATCAGAAAATTAGCGCATTTATAATTGTTTAAATCTGGCAGAGGAGTCGAACAAGATCATTAATTTCATTAAATGCTGACTGGTTAAGAAAACGTCTGTGTAAACTTCGTACAGAACTGATGAATTTTTGTATGTTTTTATTTAATAAAGAATTTTCCATATTTACCGACATATACATGCATTCATTCATCAAACATATAAGCGAAATTGCAGATAGGAAAGCAACATCCACGAAAACCACACCATGAACTGCATCGTTACAATCATTGTAATTTTTTTTTTTTTTTTTTTGATACAAAATTATTTAAAAACCAAAAGCTGCCCATCATTTTCTTTCAAATGCCAGAAACAAACAATCACTCAAAACAAAAAGAAGAAAAAAAACCGAGCAATTTTGGTAATAATTCATGCATTGTTTCCATGGTGGCCAATATTGAGACTGAATTACTTTTTCCAGGCACTGATAAATTAACGTTGAAAGAAAAGAAAACAGATGAAATTAAAAAAAATAAAAAATAATTAAACCAAATAACTGGGGTTTCGCTCGCTTTAACTTCTTAACGCGTGCTTTAACAATCAGTTCATGTGAATGTTTAAAAATTTCTGTGATTGTGATTGTAAGTTATATTCCAGAAAATAAAGAGCATCCAAAGAAATGAGAAATATGCTATTCTTGTGATTCTCACATGGGCTTGTCAGAGATTAGATGTTGTCTTTAATGGATCCTATGAAGTGAATATTAATGAGTGCTTAGGCTGACATTATTAGTCACTTATTTTGAATGGAATTTCTTTCGTTTCCGTTGAAAATTTAAATCCAAAACTTAATCTATAATATTAATAGGTAAGGCGATTTCTTGTGACCGATATGTCTTTGTCAGTTTTAAACCGATTTTGACCAAACATACCTCATTTTTAAGTTATTTCGTTTAAACTGTCCATCAGATTTACAGATTTGCACTTTATGGAACATTTTTTAAGTAAAATTCATTTAAAATTGCTATTAATCTGTTTGCAAAAATTGTACATGAAAAGCCCTGTGTTGAATTGAAAAATAATTTTGGACATGAACCATTAACGGCAAAAACGCAATAGAATTTCACTATAATAAATGCATATCACATGTCCTGTATTGAATTGTGAATTGTCTTAAATTAGCATACCTTTAGGTGACATAAAAGTGGTTCAAAATACCTTTAGGCTTTTATTTCTGTGTGTTCAATAAATATCTATAATGAAATAGATTTAATAAATTAAACAGATTAAAGAAAACAATGAAAGAAATAAATTGAATGAAAAGTAAAATTTCCTAATCTGTCAACTCTAAAAGTTTCAGCCATTTTGCTCTACGACTGGTCGCGACGCTTCAATTTTTCGAAAATGTGTGATTTTATGTTTCTCGCCAATATTTTACGTTTTTCAATCTGTGCACCCAAAAAAAAGTTACTTCACAATTACGTTGTTTTTTTTTTTTTTCTTAAAAGGGAGCAAAATTTATTGATTGATTATTAATCATACATATAAGTGCAGCATTACAGAATCAGCGGAAGGGTGACTGAGTGATGAACATGACTATTATAATGAATTTTTTTTTTATTTCCCAATGCAACCTTTTGTTAGCTCAAAATCAGTTCTTCTTACTTTAAAGTCAGTTATATATTTTTTATTTCTACATATTTTTGTATGTATTTTTTGCATTTTTCGATCTCAATTTATATATCCCAAAAATATTTTGGATATTCTCCATTTTTATTAGATATTGATATTAGTTTTTAGTTTTTCGTAATAAATTTTAATTTAATTTTTGACTGACACCTTTGGCAGTAGTTTAAAAAAATTACAATCTTTCAGAATAACTTCATTCTATTTTCGGGGGTTATAAACATAGACATTCTAAAATGCATGTACAGCGGACCATATAAGTTCTGCATTTTGCTTTTGCTAAGAATAACATACTTATAATCTTTTTTCTTTCGGGTTTTTTATTCGATAGTGCAGTTTCTTAATTACGGAACACTATTTCATTCAAATAATTTTATCGGCTTGCCTTTCGTTGGCACAACCGATAAAAACAATGTTTTAGTACATTTTCAACAGTATTAAGCTTACCGATCACTGCACAATATTTTTTAGTGCCTTGATCAAGGCTTAGTATTGATCTAACGGGGCCCAATCGCAGCTGCGCGGTGACTTATGCACATCGCCAAAACGGCTTATAATGAGATTTTCAAACTTGCCACGCAAAATATCGATTGTTTCACGGCTTGTTAGTTACGGCGTGGCATTCTGTTGAAACCAAATGTTGTATATATTCGAAAAAAGGCCGCAAATAATTATATCACTGTAACGCATGATACCCAATGATACCTCTGGCCCATAAACTGCAACAAACAATGCATCGTTCAGGGTGCATTGGATTTTCAGCAGTCCAGATGTGCCCCAGATGCGACAATTTTGATTGTTGACGTAACCACCGAGCTGAAAATATGCTACGTCAGAAAATATATGATTTTTCTGTCAAATTCTCATCTCCTTACAAGGTTAATTCCATAGAAATGACATTCAGTGGTCTTTCTAATCCAATATTATACAGTAAAAGTTTTTCACTGTTCATAAAATTATACAAAATTATGCAGACGGACCTGGCCTACATATTCAACATTAGAAGAAGTGAGAAAGTATTATTTTTATTAATAATTGGTGGCAAAAAGCAGTCGTGACAGACATGACAACAAACAGACATCTTTTTAAATGATGTTTGTAAAATAGACAAAAGCTCTGAAGTTATTTGTATGACAAATGAGAGCTAGTTAGTAAAAAGCATATAAAAAAACATGAACTCTAAAATATATTACAGTAAAAAGAAGTACTTTGTAATGTGACAGACATGACACTACCTTTATCATCAAAATTACTTAATTACAGTTTTCAATTCTTACTGGAAAAATGGGGGCTATAAAGCTATTCAAAAATACATCTAACAAATTATTTTCATATGTTCATACCCTCCACTTTGAAATGGTATCAATAAAAATTATTTGAATTAAAATTTTGAAATTGGACCTAAGGTTGACCTTTGCATGAAATTACCCCCAAGCACGTTGCAGCCAAATTAGAGAAGCGAAAATGGTGTGGGTGGCATTTACTCCTGCACATACATAAAACTACATATGTTTATTAAATTTTTTAATGTGTTTGTAAACAAAAAATTATTTTTAAATGGTGCGTGGTAAAGAAGAAGAAAGCATATATTTCAAAAATTCATAACTGCACTGTATTCTTAATCGGACCGGTTTCTGGCATTTCAGCCTTCATCAGCGATTTATTGAACATTGTGATAATTGTTATGTTTTAATTGAATAGATTGTTTCTATATGAAAATTTTTTCTACTTAGGGCGGCCGTGAGGTTTTGAACCATGAACCTTCACATACACTCGTACTTGCACTTTTTGCTTTAACACATTTATTTTCTTCATTCACAATAATAATTGTGTGGAATTGAAAAATAATCTTGGACATAAACCAATAAATAATAATATTTAAGAAGCGTTGAATTGTGAATTCTCTAAAATTGATTTGCATACCTTTAAGGTCTTTATTAAATGAAACAATTAAATATCATAGAATTTGCACACGTATTTGTCAGTTTTAGTCCGACTTTGACCAAACATACCTCATTTGAAAGGTATTTCTTTTTAGTTGTCCACTAGATTTACAGAGTTTTATATTTTTACATTTTCTTTTGGATTAAAATGCATTTTAAATTACTAATATTATTAAATTTTGTGATGTGTTTGCAAAAATTGTGTATGAAAAGCCCTGTGTTAAATAAACCAAAAACGACAATAACGCAACCGATATTTAAATAAAAAGTGTTGCATTTTGAATCAGCTAAAATTGATTAGCATACCTTTAGGGTCTTATAAAATAAGTTATTAAATGAAAAATAAAATTTCCTAGAATTTGCATTCGAATTTCGAGGGCTGGGCTCGGCTACTTACTATAAAACTCTTACGTGTTGAACATGATATTGACATTGATATTCACATGGATTAACCATAATCTATATTTTTTTGTTTTTGTATTGAGTTTAGATAGATATCCACCTCTTAATATATTGAGTCAGAATCACTTTCAGGACTAATTTAACGATGTCCGTCCGTCCGTTTCCATTTCAATGTAAACCCTTTGATCGGCTCTAGGACAATCACTGTTGAAATTATATGTAATCGTTGCTTGTTCAGCCTCCATACATGTGTTCTCTAAGAAATTATCTTATACAGTTTTAATAATATAAAGCTGCTTCCTAATGTTAAAATTAGTCCCTTTATATATATTCAGACGACATATTAAAATTATTTTCTAATTTTGTAGGTGTATGACTTTAGAACCGGATCATTTTCTGATCTTGCACTCATATAATATTCACAAGCGATTTGAACTTAGCATGACTGCACACAACAATTAAATGACATTCGTTTCAATTTAGTTTATGATCATTTACTTTGTCCATTAATGGCCTCACGCAGAGTGGTTGGAACTGCAACTCTTTCCTGACACTAATGGTAGAGGGATGCGCATAGTCGGCCCAGCCCAGCTATAATTTTCTCAATTTTTATACCCTATACCACTATGTGGTTTGGGTATCATGACTTTGTGCTGCTGTTTGTGACTACCAAAAATATTTGACCTAGACCCATCATTTATTATACCGATCGAATCAGAATCACTATCTGATTCGATTTAACGATGTCCGTCCGTCCGTCCGTCCGTCCGTCCGTCCGTCTGTGTGTCCATGTAAAGTGTGTAATCAAACTGCAGGTCGCAAATATGAATATATTTTGATGAAATTTGGTATATGAGCTTCTATCGGCCACAGGAGGAATGCTATTGAAATTGGTGAGAATCGGTACATTTTCAGATCTAGCCCCCATACAAATGAGCCCTATGAAATCGACTTAAATTGCCATAAGATCCAAATTATCATATAAATCTTATTCAAATTGGGTTTGTATGTGTTTATTACATCCATTTTGCAAAATACAAGAGGCCTTACCAAACATGGTCAGGATCGGTCCATTTTTGGGCCTAGTCCCCATATAGATATAGCATCCGATATGAACTTATGAAAATCTGCAGCCAAAAAAAATAAATAAAAATCCCACTCAAATTTGGTTTATGCTTATTTTCTATATCCAGTTAGTTGGGCCTGAGAGATAGGGTCTCTAAATGCATGGTATAGGGTATCTTATAGACGGTCTAGACCGACTATAATTTTCCTACTTGTTTATTTTTAATTTTGTCTACATTTTATCTACTTTTAAATACTTATATTTTTATAACATTTTATATCAATATTTTTGTAGCGAAGGAGGAGAGGAAATGGTTTCAAGTATTTTGTGTTTCCCTCTATGCATATTTTTATTAATATGCAACACGAATTCCTTTCATATTGAAACTGTATAAAAAAGTGAGAAGAATAAAAAATAATAAAAAAGAAATCACAAAATTTTTTTAATTTTCATTTTGGCCAAAAATTACATGCACAGAAATTCAAATTCAATTTATTCGTGCCGAAAAATATTAATTTCTGTACGTGTGATGTCGTTATATAAAGTTAAAACTTCTACATGAACAATTTGTTGTTCAATTAACTGCAATTACTTTTCGTAGAAATATTTGTTTTAACTTTTTCGACAATTATTTCAAACAAGTTATTGAACTTAACTTTTTCCGGTATCGTTTTTACATCCTCCAAACCAATGTGCAGAGGATTTATATAAGTTTTTCGTTCTAGTTATAATAATTAGGGAAAAACCTGGACTTCATAACATATATATATTAAAGTGACAGTGGTTTTTGGTCGAATTTTGAGGTGACCGAGTCGGATTATTGTGACACTTGATATAAAACTTTAGTGCGCAAAATTTGAGCCAAATCGGACAATGAGTTCTGGACGTGCATTGAGTTCAAAGTTCAAATGTGCATTTATATCTAAAAATTATTCAAAAAAAAAATTGCGCTTGGATTAAATTAATAAATAAACCATAATTAAGAGTAAATTATCTTTCTAATAAAACAACAAAATCTATTATCGGTTGAAAAAACAGTTACATCAAGTTCCCCAGACCGTTGCAGACCACTTGATTAAGAAAATCGAGCCCACATTTTTAAAGACATTGAAATAAATTACAACAATAGCTATATTTATGTTGGTTGGCCAATGTAGTTGTTTATTATATTTATATTTATTTTAGCTAGTAAGGCCTAAAGTTCTTTATGTAATTAAAAATGCATTTAATCCATATTTTCCCAACGTTTCGTGAATGGTATGTTCACTTTATCAAGGGATTCGTCTATTTAAATTAAAAGAAAAATATATTTAACAACATTGCAAAAACTTTTATCAAAAAACAATTATGACTTACAGTAAGAAAAAATGTTTTTATTACATTGAACAATAATTTGTTGTAGACAAACATAAAACAGTAAACATGAAAATTATATCAAACGCAAACTTAAAAATTATATCACCGTTTAATTATAATATTGCAACACAGTAACTGGCATTAATGTTTTGTGTTTCTTCTTTTAAGTTCATCGTCTTTTTTATTTTCTGTTGTATCCTTAACGTCTCTATTGTGAATCTTTTCTTTTCTATTTTTTCTCGATCTAATATTCGTATTTTGTCAAAATCTGCCGTATGATTTGTATTTTTTATATGTTGGGCTAATGCAGTACTTTCTTTTGATTTGTTTATGTCCATTTTATGTTCTGTTATTCTTGTTTCTAATGCATTTTTACATTCTCTTGATCACAGAATAATCTTATGTAGGGCATTTTGCATCGCGTCTATTGATATGCCGTTCTAAATTAATGTCAAAACGTTACGTATATTTTAGCACTATTTCAAAATCTCCAATTTTACTTTTTCAAAAATTTTGTTCTAGAAATTTTCCGAAATCAATGACTGGACCTTAAGGTCTTATTAACAACGTATATGTGATTAAAAATGCCGAATATTGTAGATATCCTATTCTTAATTTGGCGAGGGCAGCGTTTTTATTTCAGCGGATTTGAAGAAAAATTTGATTTTTCATACTTTTTCAACTTTTAGGCTACATCTTCTTGGTAATTTCTTATTTCAAATATCTTTTGTCAATATATTATACTACTTGATAGAAGTTCTCAATCTTGTAAAGTGAGGTTAAATTGCAACACTATAAACTGTCCCTCTTTAAGGCCAAAAGTAAAATTTAAGAAGATTTATATTTTTATAAAACAAAATATCGAAATAATATATATTTGTGCAGGGATTTCGACAAAACTTGTTGACAATATATTAGTAATTCAAAAAAATATTATTCTGAACTTATTATTTGAGATTAACCCGTGGGGTACCCTTGATGTCAATTTGACTCTTTATGAAAATCTATAAATATTTTCTTCATCAGGATTTTTATACCCTATACCACTATGTGGTTTGGGTATAATGACTTTGTGCTGCTGTTTGTAACAACCAAAAATATTTGATCTACACCCATCTTTAATTATACCGATCAAATCAGAATCACTATCTGATTCGATTTAACGATGTCGGTCCGTCCTTCCGTCCGTCCGTCTGTGTGTCCATGTAAAGCTTGTAATCAAACTGCAGGTCGGAAATATGCATATATTTTGACGAACTTTGGAATTTGATCTTTTGTCTGCCATGGGATCAACGCTATTGAAATTGGTGAGAATCGGTCCATGTTTTGACCTAGCCCCCATACAAATGACCCCTATGAAATCAACATATATTGCCATAAGATCCAAATTATCATACAAATCTTAGTCAAATTGGGTTTGTATGTATATATTACATCCATTAATCAGTAGTCCAAAAATGATCCCTATTGGACAACTGTTAGTCATAGGCCCCATATAGAGCTGCTTCCCGATCTTCACTTAAATCTATCAAAAAACAAAAATATTGCACTGATTCTTCTCAAAATTTGTTTGTACATATTTTTGCAAAATTCAAGGGACTCTACCAAACATGGTCAGGATCGGTCCATTTTTGGGCCTAGTCCCCATATAGATATAGCATCCGATATGAACTTTTTCATATCTGCAGCCAAAAAAAAATAATAAAAATCCCACACAAATTTGGTTTATGCTTATTTTCTATATCCAGTTAGTTGGACCTGAGATATAGGGTCTCTAAACGCATGGTATAGGGTATCGTATAGTCGGTCTAGACCGACTATAATTTTCTTACTTGTTTCTAAATAAAACAAATTTAATGTATTCATAAAATTCCTCAAATTTTTTCGGTATTTTATGAAAATATGTAGATTAATAGAGTAAAAACAAATTTGTGTATCGAAGGCTTATATTCAAAAAGTGCTATCTGCATCAATAATTATTTTAAAGAGAGCATGTAAAACTAATTTATTAAGAAGATCTAATAGTATTTGTCGCTCGATTTGCTACAATATCTGTTAAGAGATAGTCGTTCTAGATATGTACGAAATCAAAATTAATATTATATTTGACAGTTATATCAGAGAACAGTTTGAAATCAAAAATTAATATTGCTGTCAAATATAGATAGCAGTTTTTGAATATAAGTCCTCGATATAGAACGATTTTGGATTCAGCTTGAAATTATTTTTCTTTCTATTTATCTAACTGTTGTAAATACTAGTATATAACAAATTGTACTGAGCCCGGCAATACAATATTTTCCATCAGTAAGAGTAAAAGTTACCTTATACTTATTGTAAAGTTTATTATTTGTTTATCTTTATACCTTATACCACTATGTGGTTTGGGTATAATGACTTTGTGCTGCTGTTTGTAACTATCAAAAATATTTGACCTAGACCCATACTTTATTAGACAGATCGACTCATAATCAATTTTGAGTCGATTTAGAGATGTCCGTCCCTCCGTCCGTTCGTCTGTGTGTCCATGTAAACTTTTAATGAAACTACAAGTCGCAAATATGAATATATTTTGACAAGATTTGGTATATATAATACAAATGACCCCTATGAAATCGACATAAATTGCCATAAGATCCAAATTATCATACAGATCTCAGTCAAATAGGGTTTGTATGCGTTTATTATATCCATTAATCAGTTGTCCAAAAATAATCCCTATATGACAATTCTTAGTCATAGGCCCCATGTAGTCATAGGCCTTCACTTAAATCTATCAAAAAACAAAAATATTGCACAGATTTTCTCAAATTTGGTTTGTATATAATTTTTCAAAATATAAGTGACTTTACCAAATATGGTCAGGATCGGTCCATTTTTCGACCAAGTCACCTTATAGATATAGCGCCCGATATGAACTTTTTCATATCTGCAGTCAAAAAAATTTATAACAATACCACTCAAGTTTAGTTTATGCTTATTTTCTATATCCAATTAATTGGACCGGACAGAAAGGGTCCTTAACCGTGGTGTAGGGTATCGTATAGTCGGTCTAGATCGACTATAATTTTCTTACTTGCTTAATATAGATAGTTGCTAGGAACTCCAAAGAGGGAGATTAAAAATAATCCGTTTTGGAATACATTTATCCATTATGCAATAAATGGTGTTATAGGATGAATCAGTCATCATATCTATAATATTAATAGGGAAGGCGATTTCTTGTGACTGGTGTAAGTTTTACAGTTTTACCCCGATTCGGACAAAAAGATTATCATTGAAAGGTATTTCTTTTTAGCTGTTACCCAGATTTAGAGATTTTCATCGTCTGGAACATTTTTTTGAAGTTATGATCATTTAAAGTTGCTACTAAAACATATATAAAATTATACAATGCTATGTTTGTGTTTATTGAATTTGTTAATGTGCTTGTGTTAATGTGTTGAGGTTGTTTCTTTAAAATGAGTTGAATTGTGAAGCATAACTTTAGGGTCTTTATTAAATTAAAAAATAAAATTTCCTAGAATTTGCACTCGAATTTCGAGCGCTGGAATCTGCTAGTAATGTTTTTAGTAAAATCGCCAACTACAAAAACAGAATCCGTCGATTTTGAAGATTGTGCCACATGTTTAATAGCTCGAAGATGGTTTTCATAAACAAAATGATCAGCGCACGGAGGGATATAAAAGCAGGTTACAAATGTTTGTTTATTATTTAAGTTTATTTTTACGCATATAAATTCAGTATCAGAAGATGAGTCAGACATAAACAATTCAGATGAAAAACAGTCAGCGACTGCAAGTAAGTACACCCCCCCCATTACTATCACCGCCTCTGTTTCTCCGATATATTTGATATTTGTTACAAAGTATTTCCATACTAAAAACATTACTAGAAGATTCCAGCGCTCGAAATTCGAGTGCAAATTCTAGGAAATTTTATTTTTTAATTTAATAAAGACCCTAAAGTTATGCTTCACAATTCAACTCATTTTAAAGAAACAAACTCAACTCATTAACGCAAGCACAGTAACAAATTCAATAAACACAAACATAGCATTGTATAATTTTATATATGTTTTATTAGCAACTTTAAACGATCATAACTTCAAAAAAATGTTGCAGACGATGAAAATCTCTAAATCTGGGTAACAGCTAAAAAGAAATACCTTTCAAATGATAATCTTTTTGTCCGAATCGGGGTAAAACTGTGAAACTTGCATCGGTCACAAGAAATCGCCTTGCCTATTAAGATATGCTTTAGCCATGTTTCAGGGAATGCAAGAATATTACAATTAAAATCATAGCTTTTCATTAATAAATTTATTAATTTCGTATTTAGGCCACGAACGTTTTAATAAACAAGGCTGAGTTGGTTATCAGTCAATATATTTTGTTTTTTGAAATGTTATCCACATGTGACGGAATACGAACAATATTATTTTTTCCAAGGATATTCTTAATTATATACTCACGTACGAATGTACTATTAGGCCAAAAATCCTGATCAACAATTTTGTCGTATAGATCAAAAGGCACTCTTAGCTTGAAAGAAGTTATATCTCTCGGTTCAGCTTATGTGAATTTCTTGATTAAAATTGAAAAATCCGGGATGAAGTTTAATTTCGATTTTATGTAATTATCAATATCATCATAGATGTATCGAATGCAAAATGGAAATTGAAGATCGACTTTCTAGGGGCAATAACATTTAGGTGCTTTGTTCTGAGTTTAATGGTTTCATTAGAAGTAGACGGCGCTATTACGGCGTCAAGATGATTCTATGTAAGTTGTTATTTGTTGAGATCATTTGGATTGGACGTAGATAAATATTGGTCAGGTATTTGAGAAATAGCAGATTGTGAGGTAACAGGTTCAGAATAAGATATCTTAGAACTTGATGGACCAAGCTCATGAATAGGAGCTTTACTCAACGCATTCTAATCGTCAAATAGCTTACCATAAAAAGTTATGAGGTCGAATAAATCATAGACTTCCTTTTGAATTTCAACAAACCATGTCAGAATCACTCTCTGAGTCGATTTAGCTATATCCGTCCGTCCGTCCGTCCGCCCGACTGTGTGTCCATGTAAACCTTGCAATCAAACTACAGGTCGTAAATAAGCTTCTACCGGCCATAAGACGAACGCTACTAAAATTGGTGAAAATCCGTTCGTGTTCAGACCTAGTCGCCATACAAATTACCCCTATGAGATCGACTTAAATTGTCATTAAATCCCAATGGATCTCGGTCAAATTGGGTTTGTGTATGTTTATTACATCCATTTATCAGCAGTCCAAATATAAGCCCTATAGCACATTTCTTAGTCATATCTTCCATATAAAGCTGCTTCCCGATCTTCATTTAAATCAATCAAAAACAGAAATAATGCAAAGATTTTTCTCAAATTTGGTTTGTATATGCTTTTACAAAAACTAAGTGACCTTACCAAATATAGCCGGTAGCGGTCCATTTTTCGAGCAAGTCCCCATATAAATATAGCATCCGATATGTACTTCTTCATATCCGAGGGCAAATAAATTAATAACAATACCACTCAAATTTGGTTTATGCTTAATACCAATATCTAATTAGTTTGACGTAAGAGATGGGGTCACTAAGCGCGTGGTATAGGGTATCGTGTAATCGGTCTAGATCGACTAGATCTTACTTGGGTTTTCCTTATATTGATGTTTATTTGCTTAGCTTTTCAGCTTAACATAGGAACAATTGCTGATATCTCATTTTATTCTTCAGCAAAATTGTAGCCATGGCTTAAATAGATAATGTATATATCCATGTAAAAAATTAAATTGGACCAATTTTATCAAATGGAATCTTCAAAAATTTGTATTATCCACACCAGTATGCAGAGGGTATATATTAGTTTGTTATTCTGTTTGTAAATCATTGAAATATGAGTTGGCGACCCCATAAAGTATACTATATATATATTTTGATTCTTATCACAACTGGAGTCGATATATCCATGTTCAGCTGTGCATCTGTCTATTAAAATTACACACGTTCACAAAATAAGCCATTTTCCTGAGAATGGCAAACACTTTGGAGCTTTTACCCTGACTGTGAAGTTCTCACAATGTCTGTTGCACTGTGTTTTTTGCAATTGTATTTAAATGGTAATCATTCCCAATAGAAGTTACAATATTTAGTTTAAGACACAGGTGGATGGTATGAATGATTCGAATTTAACGCTCTTACTTGTTTTATTTATACCAGCAGATTCCAGCCCTCGAAATTCGAGTGCAAATTCTAGGAAATTTTATTTTTTCATTTAGTAAAGAACCTAAAGGTACGCTAATCAATTTTAGCCAATTCACAATTCAACACTTTTTAAATATTATTTATTGGTTTATGTTCAAGATTATTTTTCAATTCAACACATTTATTATTGTGAATGAAGACAATAAACTCACAAACACATTAACAAATTTAATAAACATACACATAACACTTTATAATTTTATCTATTTGTTAGTAGAAATTTTAAATGCATTTTACTCTAAAAAAATTTAAAATTTAAAAATCTGTAAATCTGGTGGACAGCTTTCAAATAATATAAATTTTTTTCAAAATTGGGATAAAACTGTTTAACAAAACATCGGTCACAAAAAATCGCCTTACCTATTGATATTATAGATGTAATGAATATTTTCCGGTTTTCTATATTTAAAAGATGTTTCTCAAAATGAATTGACTAAGTACATATGATTAAATTTTTTGTAGGAAAATGCATACACATTAGAGCGCCCATGAAATACATAGAAAAATTGAAAACGTTTGAAAAAAATTTTGACTTTGAAATTTGAAGTTTGACCTCTTATAACACCATGAAGCGTCATAGCTAGATCAAAAATTTGTAGGAGAAAAATGTTTGCCTATATATTTGCAATACAAATGCGTAAGGTGTATTTTCCGAAAGTCATCTGGCTTACGAGTTATAGCTCGTCAAAGCTTGGAACTAATTTTACTCCATTTTTAGGGTTAAAAGTCGTGACGGACTGGCCGGTTTGCATCCGATTGAAAAAATTTTTGCCCGGATATTATTTTTTATGCCCAATATACTAGAAAATGAGCGAGGAGCGGAAAAGCAAAACACTTTTTGTTTTATGGGCGCTCTAATACACATTTGATGACGATGTTGACCATCATCGGTGCTTAAGAGGGAAGGGCAGGTTTTAAAACCTTCTTTGCATTTTTTTAATGTAGAACATGTCGAGAGTCTTGTGTCAAAATCTCAAGTAAATCGGAGAAGAAACAGCATTTCTACCGACCGCCCTGATACGGTATATCGTATATAAATCAGTTTTAAAAAAAATCTAGATAAATTTTCTCGCAAATAACATGTTCGAAGTCCGTGAACATCATAACTCAAAATCTACTTGACCGATTCTTTTGAAATTATACATATTATTCACCAGGTAACCACGAAGAGCTTTTTTTAATTTTCCAATTTCTTCCCCATTTTTTAAAAACAAATTCACTGTAATTTTATAGCAAAAATCGTGGTTTTCACTTCAAAATGTTGCAAAAAAAAAAAAAAAAATAAAAAATCTTCGTGATTACCTCGGGAATCATATCACCTTTTAAACGCATTTCGATTTTTTTTATTCACATGATCCGTTAACGAGTTTTAATGTTTGTTGCAAAACAACAACTCCTACGGTGATTCGCTGTCACGGACTTATTTATTAAAATGTTTAATTGAAAATTTTTTCAAAGATTCATGAAATGTTATGATAACATGTGTATGAAATAGGTAATCCAACATTATTAATAACTTAAAAAAATAAATTATGAAAATACGCCTTTTTCGCTTTTAAAACTTAAATCCATTAAATTTATTTTCATCATTGAAAAACAATTGCTGCGTATAACTTGAAGAGATCATTATCACTACATTATTTACCCTTATATTTTATTTATTTATTTATTTATTTTTTTTTGTTGATACAAGTATTTTGAGGTACAAACAGCCATAACCCATTCCCTATATAAAAAATTATAATTATAATTTTTTTCTTTTTGTATCTCATTAAATTTTTACAATGTGATTGATGCCCTTTGCCCGTCTATAGAAATACTTAAATGTTGTTGATATTTTTATTGCTGTTAAACAATTTATAGTTTTTTTTTATTTATTTGTTATCAGCTGCGTATAATAAAATTTATTGAAGTTTCTCAAGGGCCGGTCATTCAGTTCTTAGCTTTGATTACTATTCATATAAACTTATCACCCTATATAAAAACATATAAATTTGTCAGTCGTTCCTTTGAAATAATTATATGCGTTGGAGCCCTACGACACGATTGTAATATGGATGCTGCTTTTAGCCGTTTGTAATTATACATTAGGCTTGTTTCCTGTACATTTTTGATATTACCCTTTACAAAATTAAAATGTGTCATCTAAGATTTGCACAAAATTTACATACCAATTAGAATTAATTAAAAAAAAAAATAATACGAATAAATTATAGAAAATTATATAGTTTATTGGCAAGCCATAAAAAAAGTATTTTTTAAGTCGATAGTTCGAATCAAACCAACAACAAAGAAATTTATAAATAAAGATTTTTACATGTATTTGTATACTAAATATATACCAGAAGTATGGTCCTTGTATTCCAAAAGTAGAAATTTTTATTCAACTTAACAATTTTTGAATACAAAAAATGCATGAAAATAAATTAAAGTATGAAAAGGTTTTTAGAAACATCTTATTACACATTTAAAAAGAAAGTCAACCAATGACATCAGCCATGGCTAAAGTAGTGTAAAATTTATAGCCAAAAGACTCTATTATGGCACATTGCTATATTTAAATTAGACATATAAAAAAAACTTTAAAAATACCGTTTATCGGGATATCTACCCATAAAGTAAAAATCAGGAGCTTTTAAGTTTGAAGGAAGAAATCATGTTGTAAAAGTATTACGTAGCGAAAGTAATTTTAGTAAATTTTTTCGGATTTTCTCAAGTCGTTATATTTGGCAAACCAGCCAAACCAACCAGTGTTAGATTTAATAGATATAACAGTTGTGCCAAATTTCATTAAATCCGGATAGGTTGGAGCAAACCATTAGATTGGTTTTAAATGTTTTTAATCAATATATATGGATAATTCCATAGCGACAGGCATGACACTCAGAGATCTTTCTATTCCAATATTATACAGTAAAAGTTTTTCATTGTTCATAAAAATATACAGAATTATGTAAACGGACTTCAACAACATATTTACCAGTAAAAAAGTAAAAAAAAGTATTATTTTATTAATAATTGGGGCGAAAAAACAGTCGTGACAGACATGAAAACAAAGAGACATCATTTTAGAGGATGTTTGTAAAACACAGAAAAGCTCTGAATTTATTTGTATGACAAATAAGAAACAGTTAATATAAGAGCTAGTTTATTAATAAAGCATATAAAAAAACATGAATTCTAAAGTAAATTATTAAAAAAAAAATTATTTTGTAATGTGAACGACATTACGGTGCTTTTAGTTTCAAAATTACTTAACTACACTTTACTTTCCTACTGGAAAAATAGGGACTATAAAAATGTATATAACAAATTGTCATATTTCCTACCAGCGACTCTTCTTAAAGAGCATTTTATAACCAGCTTTTCTGTTCAGTTTCGACTCATTTTCGAGTCATATTTATAATCACTAGCAGAGCCCAGCCCTCGAAATTGGAGTGCAAATTCTGGGGAATTCTATTTTTTTCATTTAAATGATAATTTTATAAGAGTCTAAGGGTATGCTAATCAATTTTAGCCAATTCAAAATTAAACACTTTTTAAATAGAACTCATTAAATTTTATTATAAATATTTGTTGAACACACAGAATATATATAAATGGGTTTGTTAATAAATAACTTTATAAGAGCTTAAAGGTATGCTAATCAATTTTAGCCAACTCACAATTCAACACAAGGTTTTTGATATTTATAATAAACACACACACAGTATGTGTTTTATATATGTGTTAGCAGCAACTTTAAATGAGCATAACTCGAAAATAATGTTCCATATGGTTCAAGTCTGTAAATCTGGTGGATAGCTAAAGACAAATACTATCAAATGAGGTATTTTTGGTCAAAGTCGGTTGGTAACAAAAATTTTTACATCGGTCACAAGAATATTTAAATTTGCGAATCTTTTTCAAGCATGCACAGTGTTCATGTCTTTGTCTCTGCATTTGAATTTGAGATTGCAAATATCTAAAATGAAAAATTTTAATTTAATTTTTTCGATAATGGAATTACGTATCTACTGTTAATGCTTATTATCAATAAGCAATTTTCGGTACATAGCTTATTGCTGGTTCCATTCCAGCTGTATTAAGAAGCCAATTCGTGCGATTCATACCACGAAAGTTATTAATAAACAGACATTCACAATATTAAACAAGTAAGAAAATTATAGTCGGTCTAGACCGACTATATGATACCCTATACCATGCGTTTAGAAACCCTATCTCTTAGGCCCAACTAACTGGACATAGAAAATAAGCAAAAACCAAATTTGAGTGGAATTTTGATTAATTTTTTTGGCTGCAGATATGAAAAAGTTCATATCGGATGCTATATCCATATGGGGACTAGGTCCAAAAATGGACCGATCCTGATCATATTTGGTAAAGTCTCTTGTATTTTGCAAAAACATATACAAACAAAATTTGAGAAGAATCAGTGCAATATTTTTGTTTTTTTTTAATAGATTTGAATGAAGATCGGGAAGCAGCTCTATATAGGGCCAAAGGGATCATTTTTGGACTACTCATGGATGGATGTAATGAACGCATACAAACCCAATTTGAGTAAGATCTATATGACAATTTGGATCTTATGGCAATTTATGTCGCTTTCATAGAGGTAATTTGTATGGGGGCTAGGTCTGAACATGGACCGATTCTCACCAATTTCAATAGCGTTCATCCCATGGCCGATAAAAGCTTATGTACCAAATTTCGTCAAAATATGTTCATATTTGCGACCTGCAGTTTGATTACAAGCTTTACATGGACACACAGACGGACGGACGGACGGACGGACGGACATTGTTAAATCAACTCAGAAAGTGATTCTGATTCGATCGGTATAATTAAAGATGGGTCTAGGTCAAATATTTTTGGTTGTTACAAACAGCAGCACAAAGTCATTATACCCAAACCACATAGTGGTATAGGGTATAAAAATATTTTGATCTTGATTTTTTTGCATACTGAGTATTATGAAAAGGTGTGACATCGCCGGGAGGGGCTGAGTGGAACCGCGCCGTGTCAAGTTCCATCTTATATACAAAAATAAAGTTTTGTATGTTTGTTTGTATTTTTGGACACTTGTTTCAAAAATAGTAAAGCATTGCCCCGTTATAGACAAACACAACGGCAGAACAAGCAGTTTTTCATTGTCCAGCTGTTCAAAATATTTTTCCAAATTAACGTTCAAAGCAGTCACACTTCAATCGCCAGCAAGATCTCTTTGCGATTACTGTACACGTTGTTGTTGTATTTTCAATCAATCACTTGTTAAGCGTAAGCGTGAATCATTTTCGATACATTTATCAAATGCCCAAGTGAATAATCAATGTTTGTCATCAAAGGCATATGAAAGAGACTCAGTTAAATAATTTTTAACAAAATAAGCTTCCAAATCAATTATTAAGCGGAAGCGCGAATCATTTTCGAGACTTTTTTTAATCGCGCATGAGATTAAGTATTTTTTAATCATCAGAAGTGCTCGAAGATGTCTCATTAACGTGATATTTGTTTAAAAAACAAGCAAGAGTGTTAAATTCGGCTGTGCGAATCTTTGATGCCCTCCACCTCGGTTTGAGTATTGATAATAAATATAAACAAAATATTTGAAAAAGTAAACAATTTGTTAAATTTACTACCAAATTATTTCAGCAAATACACTGATTTTTTAGCATTTTTGAAGATATCTCCATATTTTAGACCTTACCCTGACACAGAGATACCCGATTTAACCTATTTCAAATACCAACCTGCTCGTAGTAACGGCAAACAATATTATTTTAACTTTACCCAGGTAAATGGTTTATTTTGTTGAATGACCGTAATTTCAAAAGACAGATAGACCCACGCATGTACGGACATTAGATGGACTCGTGTTGTTATAGGGATTAAGAATACAAATACTTTATGGGGTCGCAATTCATTGTTCAATGCGCTACAACAGAATACCAATAATCACAATAAGGAATAATACTTTTCAACGTTTTGAGAGCTAAAAATTATGCGGTAGGTAGTTCAAAATAAAAGTTTCTCAAAATCTTGGCAATTTTTGGTTTGCCATATACCAGGAAAATGTGCTTTTTTTAAAAGGTACTTTAAAAGAATTTACTTTAAAAAAAAATTATTTAAAAAAACTTATTTTATTTAAAAGATCCTTGTTTGAGAAAAGGTATCATTCTATGAAAATTTACTTTAAGAAGAAAGTTATCATAATAAAAAGGTACTTTTTTTTTTTTAAAAAAAGAGTACTTTAAAAAATTACTTTTTGAGAAAATGTTCTTTTTAAAAAAGGGTAAATTTTTAAGAAAATGTACTTGTTTAAGAAAAGATGTTTTTTAATGGTTATTTTTGTTAAGACAAAATTTTTTTTTTTAATTTTTAATATGATTTTCTGAAATTCAATTGCTATTTTCTAATTTATAATTGGAAATATGAATTCCAATTTTTAGAATTGATATTTTCTTAAATTTGGATGAAAAATTTAAAAGGTGCAATTTTGAATTTGTGCGAATAACAATGTTTTAGTAATTATTAACAATTTTTAAAAATTATATGTAATCGCCATCAGATATTTTTTAGGTAAAGCAGAATAATAATTTTATATAACTATGTAGAACTGTTTTGAAAAAAAAAAAACACATTGATGAACCCTGTAACTCTATTCTGTAAACAAAAAAAAAAAAAGTTAATATGCCAAACTTATGGTCATATTTGTAAAAGAATAATGGAAAAACGTATGAAATAAAAGATCAGCCCTGTGTATACTCTTAATATTGTTGTGTTTGGTATCTAATTGAAAATGTTGACATTCATGTTAAAATAGAAATAACTATTACAAAGAACAAAAATTGTGACGCCATCTACTGTGACATAGCAACACTGAGCAAAATGAAGTGACATTCTGTTTGTTAATACAAAAGAAATGTGTTTTTATTAAAACAAAATACATATTGGAGAATTTTATATAAATAAAATAATATAACGATTTATTTCTAACATGCGGCTATTATGAATACACATATGTATTTAGAATATATGTATACATTTACATATATAGAATATATGTATATTATTTTATTACTTAACGTATGTGTGTATGTATATGTAAATATTACACACAAAAAATACAACATCAAATGTAATTTTCGTGTTTTACTTCAAATAAATTAATAGATACAATTTGGTTTGGTAAATTTAAATTGTTTTTTTTTTATTAACAACTAGGTAGTTTAGCATTATTTGCGTTAGATGTTGGCGAATTTTCGCTCCCTTCATATTAACTAGTTGTGTCTGCTTGTCTGCTTGTCGACAAAATTTTGGATCGATTTTTAACTCCTTTGCCATGACCCAATCGATCTGAATCTTTGCAGGCAGGCTCGTGGCGATGACAAATATTATATTGCAAATTTTTTAGGGATGCCAAAACAATGGAAACTTTAAAATTTTTCCACCAGAGATAAAAAAGTGTACAAAGTTTTTATTATATTATTGCCACAGTGACCACAAAAACAACAAGGCCAGCTATGACAACAATACAACATTTAGAATAACAACAAGAAGAATACAGAAACATATATTTTTAAATTTTTTTACTTCTTCAGTGATTTCTCGGGACCTATTTTAACTGATTTTCACGATTTTTCAAACAGATACCTTCTCATGATGTTAGTCAATTATTCTCACTAAAAACGAGCACCCCAGTTATCCTATTGAGGTCGTGATCGTGACAAGAACAGCATAGACAAATCATATTTTTTGAAGACTTTTTTTACTTCTTCTTTCAATTCTCGGGAGCTAATCAACCGATTTGGGCCATTTTAAATAAGGAACTTCTCATGATGCTACTGAATCAGTTTTTATGCCAGCGAGCTTCCTAGCTACCCGATTGAATCCGTCATCGTGATTTCCACAGACGGACAGACGGACATCGCTATATCAACTCCTCTTGTTATAAGGATCACAAATATATATATATATATTTTATAGGGTCCAACATTTGTTTTCTCATTATTACAATCGGAATGACAAACTTATATATACCCTCTGCACACTGGTTTGGAGGGTATAAAAAATCTTCCAAATGCTGTCTGGGTATTTATACGTAAGCGATGCATACACATGTTGTTTTCTTGTTTTAGTTTTGTTTTTGTATATGTAAACGAATGGTTTGTCGATGAGAGTAAGAAAATAACAAAGATGGTTATACTCTTATTTTCCTCTCAAAACAAAAATTTAATATCATTTATTTATGTTTCTGCTAATTGCATTTAATATTGTTTTCAATTCAAAAGAAGTAAGACAATTATAGTCGGTCTAGACCGACTATATGATACACTAAACCATGTGCTTAGAGACCCTATCTCATAGGTCCAACTAACTGGACATAAACAAATAAGCATAAACCAAATTTGAGTAGTATTTTTTATTAATTTTTTTGGCTGCGGATATGAAAAGTTCATATAGGTTGCTATATCTATATGGGGACTAGGCCCAAAAATTAACCGATCCCGACTATGTTTGGTAAAGTCTCTTGTATTTTGAAAAAATATATACATACAAAATTTGAGGAGAATCAGTGCAATATTTTTGTTTTTTGATAGATTTAAGCGAAGATCGGGAAGCAGCTCTGTATGGGGCCTATGACTAAGAGTTGTCCTATAGGGATAATTTTTGAGCTACTCATTAATGGATGTAACAAATGCATACAAACCCAAATTTGAGTAAGATCTATATGACAATTTGGATCTTATGGGAATTTATGTCGATTTCATAGGGGTCATTTGTATGGGGGCTAGGTCTGAACATGGACCGATTCTCAAAAATTTCAATATGGCCGACAGAAGATTATATACCAAATTTAATCAAAATATATTCATATTTGCGACCTGCAGTTTGATTACAAGGTATACATGGACACACAAACGGACGGACGGACATCGTTATATCGAATCAGTTAGTGATTCTGATTCGATCAGTATAATAAAAGATGGGTCTAGGTCAAATATTTTTGCTAGTTACAAACAGCAGCACAAAGTCATTATACCTAAACAACATAGTGGTATAGGGTATAAAAAGTGGTACACCCTATAAGTATAAAAAGTGGTACACCCTATACCACTATGTGGTCAGGGTATAATGACTTTGTGCTGATGTTTGTAACTACCAAAAATATTTGACCTAGACTCATCATTTATTGTACCAATCATTTATTATACAATTCCTGAGTCGATTTAGCGATGTCCGTCCATCTGTCCGTCAGTCCATCCGTCTGTGTGTCCCCGTAAACATAATAATCAAACTATAGTTCGCATATATGAATATATTTTGATGAAACTTAGTACATAAGCTACCAACGGCTATAGAATGAACGTTATTGAAATTGGTGAAAAGCGGTTCATATTCAATCCTAGTCCCCATACAAATGACCTCTACGAGATCGACTTAAATTGCCATAATATCCAAATAATCGTTTACATAGATCTCGGTCAAATTGAGTTTCTGTATGTTTATAATGTCCATTTATCAGTTGTCCAGAAATAAAGGCAATAGGACAATTCTTAGTCATACCCCCATATGAAGCTGATTCCCGATCTCTTCACTTAAATCTATAAAAGAAAAAAAACAAAAATATTGCACAGATGATTTTTCTCAAATTTGGTTTGTATATGTTTTTGCAAAAAATAAGTGACCTTACCTAGTCCCCACATAAACACATAAATATAGCATCCGATGTAAACTTTGATTTATACTCAAAATTGATTTATACTTATTTTCTATATGTAATTAGATGGAACTAATAGATAAGGTCTCTAAACGAATAGTATAGGGTATCGTATATCCGCGGATAACCGACTATAATATTGTTAATAATATTGCATTTTGAACACAGATAGAGGGTATCAATGATACGGCAGAGCAGAATTCAGTACTCAAGCTTATTTTATTTCATAAGGATAACAGGATTTAAAAATTTTTCCTAAAAAAAAATAAAAATCAGCAAATGAATATTTATCTCGCTTGAATTGCATTACTTGAAACATATTGTAACAATTATATGGAATTCAGTTGAATTCATGTGATCGTTGGCCATTTTAAAATATGTTCCAATTTACCATTATATTTAAGATATTCCTTTGCACTTTTTTCTTTTTGCTCGGTTTCCAAGCTTCATATGAACTTTTACCAAAATACTTAATCATTATTAAATGCTAATTAACAAAAATATCAGGTGCTAAAATTTCATGTTGACCATTTTTTTCATTGTTTCATATTTACACAGTGTACAGTGTCATATCCGTTGGGATATAGTTGAATATTGTGTGAGAGTTTAAGTTTTGTGGTCAAGTTGTTGTTTGGCGGAACATGTATTCGTTCGTGTGTTCACACAAGTCATTGTTTTGTAATTAAAACAATTTTTAAATTAGTATAAAGATAAGCTACGACATTAATGGTGCTCTTACGTTCTTATATTTGGTTAGTTGCTTCTAGAACCATATGAATATAATCCAAAAGCAAATACAAATTTTAAATGACAATGCAGTTTCAGTTATGGCTTAAAAATTAATTCTGCAAAGTTGGTTATTTAGCAAGTTATTTTAAAATGTTAAAAAATATATCTTGTCTTTAATTTAACTGAGTAAATTGATTTAATTGGCTCTAACTTGTAAATTCACATATCCCACTATAAAAAGTGTGTTGATATAAATCTGGAGATCGCCAATGGAAATATAGTTTCGTAAAATCAAATTATAAATAAGAATTAAATATTTGAGCTTGAGGTCTGAAAAAATATTTAATTCTTATTTACAATTTGAAAGGTCGAATAAAAACATCATTAAATAAAATCAAATAATTATATAAGCTTTTGTTGACTACAGGACGATCTATTTTGACATTTATGAAAATCGGATCCTTTTCATATCCAGCTGGCTCAACTATTACTTCGTAGTACGTACTTAGATCCAAAAAAAAAAACATTCAATATTAAAATTATTTTTATATATTTGTTTTTGACTGAATGTGATTTAATAAGTTTGCCTTAAATCCACTTAAGTATTTTTTCTATTAATTCATCAATGCAAAAGGACTCGTGTTCGTGCTTCCATGTAAGTGTATGTTTGTTTTTTCTGTTTTTTTTTTCACTAGAAAACTGCCAGTGTTGACTTTAGTATTTAATTAAATTTTAATATATGTTTTGATGTTTGAAAATGTCGTTTTAACACAAGAAATTGTGAATTCTCAATTAACAATGCACGGCGACAACAAAGAGAATAAAAAAATTTTATTTGAAATGAATTTCAAATTATATTTACTTTGCTTAGCTGCCAAATTTATTTTATGCCTGTGCGAATGAACACATCCATACAAATGTTTACTTACTGTCTCTTTGCTAAATTTGCTTTATTTTACAAATTAAACATTTGCTGTTACTTGAATGAAATTAAGAGCATAATTAACAATAAACAGCTCGAAATACATTCATTTCTTTTTATTTCTTGCTTTCGTATATATTGTAGTGTTCGAGGTTAAGGCGCTATATTCGGTTTAAATTAATCGATTAAACTTTTAAACTTGAAGATTTTATACTTGCCGTTTACCTCCAAAGACGCATGGTATAATGCTAAGACAGATCTAATATAACTTGAAATAGTTATTGTAGACTCCCCTTTTAAGAAAATGTTTTTTTTTTAAGAAATTCACTTTTAGGGAAATTATATTTTTTTAAAGGCACCTTTTAATGAAAATGTGCTGTTTTAAAAAGTAATTTCTTAACAAAACTATCCTTTTTTAATAAGTATTTTTTAAGAAAAGATACTTTTATAAAGAAAATTAAAATTTTTAAGAAAACGTACTTTTTTAAGGAAACGCACTTTTTCAAGCAAATTAGCTTTTTTACGAAAAGGTACTTTTTTAATAAAAGGTACTATTTTACGAAAAAGTACTTTTTAAAGAAAATTTAAGTGCTTTTTTAAGAATTAAACTTTTTAAAGAAAAGGTACTTTTTAAGAAAGGTTTATTTTTTAATGTAATTTCCGAAAATAAACAAGCTGGAGGTCATTTTTTATCTTATTTTTTTCAAGATCATTTACTCTTTTAGAAAATGTACCTTTTTAAGAAAAGGACTTTTTAATAAAAAGTTCTTAATTTTAAGAAAAGGTAGTTTTTTAAGAAAATATACTTTAAAGAATGGTACTTTTTAAGAAAAACTACTTTTTAAAAAATGTCCTTTTTTAAATACTTTTTTAAGTATGATACTTTTAGGAAGAGGTAATTTTTAAGAAAAGTACTCTCAGAAAATTACTTTTTTTAAAAAGATAATTTTTTACGTCTTTAGGATAATGTACTTTTTTATGGAGAGGTACTTTTTTAAGAAAATAACTGTTTTACGAAAACGTTCTTACTTTTAAGAAAAAGTTTTTAATATTAGAAAAAGATATCTTTATAAGAAAATATGTTTTTTTAAGAATTGTACTTTTTTAAGAAAAGGTACCTTTTAGGAAAAGTACTTTTTTCATAAAACGTAATTTATTTAAGAAATGGTACTTCCTTAACCAAAAGTACTTCTGTATTTTTTTGAGAAAAGATAATTTTTTAAGAAAATATATTTTTTAACAAAAGCCTCTTAATTTTAAGAAAAGGTGCTTTTTTTAAGAATATATATTTTATTAAGAAAATGTACTTTTTTAAGAAAATAAACTTTTTTAAGAGAAGGTAAATTTTTTTTCAACTTTTATAAATAAGTACTTTTATGAAATACTACTTTTTCAGAAAAGTTACTATATTGAAAACATTTATAATATTAAGAAAACTACTGTTTTGAGAAAAGTACTTTATATAAAATGTTTTTTGTGTAAAAATACTTTGTAAGAAAACAAACTTTTTCAAGAAAAGGTACATTTTAAGAATATTAGCTTTTTTTAGACAAACTTAGTTTTTTTTAACAAAATGTAATGTTTTAAGAGGTACTTTCTTTAAGAAAGGTAATAATTTAAACAAGTAGGAAAATTATAGTCGGTCTAGACCGACTGTACGATACCCTATACCATGCGTTTAGAAACCCTATCTCTTAGGCCCAACTAACTGGACATTGAAAATAAGCCAAAACCAAATTTGAGTGGGATTTTTATTAATTTTTTTGGCTGCAGATATGAAAATGTTCATATCGGATGCTATATCTATAAAGGGACTAGGTCCAAAAATGGACCGATCCTGATCATGTTTGGTAAAGTCTCTTGTATTTTGCAAAAATATGTACAAACAAAATTTGAGAAGAACCAGTGCAATATTTTTGTTTTTTAATAGATTTAAGTGAAGATCGGGAAGCAGCTCTATATGGGGTCAAAGGGATCATTTTTGGACTACTCATTAGTAGATGTAATGAACGCATACAAATCCAATTTGAGTAAGATCTATATGACAATTTGGATCTTATGGCAATTTATGTCGATTTCATATGGGTAATTTGTATGGGGGCTAGGTCTGAACATGGACTGATTATCACCAATTTCAACAGCGTTCATCCCATGGCTGACAAAGGCTTATATACCAAATGTCATCAAAATATATTCATATTTGCGACCTGCAGTTTGATTACAAGATTTACATGGACACACAGACGGACGGACGGACGGACGGACGGACGGACATTGTTAAATCAACTCAGAAAGTGATTCTGATTCGATCGGTATAATTAAAGATGGGTCTAGGTCAAATATTTTTGGTTGTTACAAACAGCAGCACAAAGTCATTATACCCAAACCACATAGTGGTATAGGGTATAAAAATGCACTTTTTGAAGAAAAGCTACCATTTTATGAAAACGTACTGTTTTAAGAAGATGTACTGTTTTCAAAAAAGTTTTTTTTTTAGAAAAGGAGCTTTCTGTTAAAAAAAATTTTTATTTTTTTGAAAATGTACTTTTTGTTGAAAAAGTACGTTTAATAGAAAAGGTACTTTTTTCAGAAAAATCACTTGTTTAAGAAAAGTACTTTTATAAGAAAAGGTATTTTTTCACAAAAGGTTCTGTTTATCAGAAAAAGTAGTTTTCTCAGAAAAGGCTCGTTTGGCGGAAAATGAACTTTTTTCAGAAAAGTGCGTTTTTGTAAGCACTTATGCCGTTTTCTTTTCTGACAAAAATGTCGCATTTTATTGGCGCTTTTTTCGAATAGTGCATTTTTTTAAATCTTCTAAATTACTAAATTTAAAAAATAACTTATATAAATGATTTATAATTTGTTGTAATAACTTATTGATTTTCGATACTTTCTCTTCATGATTTTCCTTTATAAGTTGTGATTTTAATTTTTTGTGTCTTCTGTTAAAAGAAAGTAAAAATAGATTTAATTTATACAGAGACTATTTCAATTAAATAGTCTCCACACGCATGTTTCTTTTAAACTAATTAAACTCATTAAATCCAATCACTCATAACTTACGTACAATCTGCATTCTTTCTTCAGAGAATATATCTTCTTACATCTGTTTCAAATTGTCAACGAACTCTACCGCCCTATAGGTAGTACGACGTTTTTAAACTTAAACATTTAATCTTTTGAACACTTTGATAAACACCTTCATTTTATTTATTCGTACCCATTTAAAAAACCTTATATTTCTAGTGCTTTTATTTGGTCTAGTAGTCATTATTAAGTCCCGTTATTTTTAATTCTTTTTACACATAAAGCTTATAGAGAAAAATAAATAATGTGAGACCGATCTCAGGGGAGATGTGTAAACATCTACTAATTAAAAATTTTTTTATGGCAGAAAGCGTCATCTATGTATCACTTATGGCAATCAACTGCAGGGGCTCTGCTAATATAAAAATATTTATTACTATTTATTATTTCAACCGGTTAATTTTTAATTTTTCGTTTTTTATTTTTCATTTTTCATTTTTAATTTTTCACTTTTCGGTTTTTAATTTTTTATTTATTTTATTTTTAATTTTTTAATTTTTCATTTTTCGTTTTTAATTTTTTTATTTTTTACTTTTTATTTTTCATTTTTTATTTTTCATCTTTTATTTTTGAATTTTAATTTTTAGTTTTTCATTTTTCACTTTTAATTTTTATTTTTCATATTTAATTTTCATATTTAATTTTTCATTTTTCTTTTTTTATTTTTAATTTTTTATTTTTCGCATTTTTCGTTTTATATTATTATTTTTTTCATTTTTCATTTTTTATTTTTGATTTTTCATTTTTCGTTTTTCATTTTTAATTTTTTTTTTTTATTTTTTATTTTTTATTTTTTATTTTTATTTTTAATTTTTCTTTTTTAATTTTTCTTTTTTCATTTTTCATATTTCGTTTTTATTCTTCATTTTTCATTTTTTAAATTCCATTTTTTATTTTTCGTTTTTCATTTTTAATTTTTAATTTTTTATTTTTGGTTTTTTATATTTCATTTTTTATATTTTATTTCTCATTTTTTTATTTTTAATTTTTAATTTTTTATTTTTTGTTTTTAATTTTTTATTTTTTATTTTTCCTTTCCTTTTCCATTTTTAATTATACCCTATACCACTATGTGGTTTGGGTATAATGACTTTGTGCTGCTGTTTGTAACAACCAAAAATATTTGAACTAGACCCATGTTTAATTATACCGATCGAATCAGAATCACTTTCTGAGTTGATTTAACAATGTCCGTCCGTCCGTCCGTCTGTGTGTCCATGTAAACTTTGTAATCAAACTGCAGGTCGCAAATATCAATATATTTTGATGAAATTTGGTATATAAGCCTTTATTAGCCATGGGATGAACGCTGTTGAAATTGGTGAGAATCGGTCCATGTTCATACCTAGCCCCCATACAAATTACCCATATGAAATCGACATAAATTGCCATAACATCCAAATTGTCATATAGATCATACTCAAATTGGGTTTGTATGCGTTCATTACATCCACTAGTGAGTAGTCTAAAAATGATCCCTTTGACCCCATATAGAGCTGCTTCCCGATCTTCACTTAAATCTATTAAAAACAAAAATATTGCACTGATTCTTCTCAAATTTTGTTTGCATATATTTTTGCAAAATACAAGAGACTTTACCAGACATGATCAGGATCGGTCCATTTTTGGACCTAGTCCCTATATAGATATAGCATCCGATATGAACTTTTTCATATCTGCAGCCAAAAAAATTAATAAAAATCCCACACAAATTTGGTTTTTGCTTATTTTCTATGTCCAGTTAGTTGGGCCTAAGAGATAGGGTTTCTAAACGCATGGTATGAAGTCGATCTAGACCGACTATAAATTTCTTACTTATTTTTTATTTATCATTTTTCATTTTTTATTTTTATTTTTCATAATTTTTTCACCAATACAATCATAAGTCACACAGATTTTGTTTTACGTCTTACATGTTACGTGGTTTTTGTGATTATGTTGTAAAACAGAAATTTACCCCCCCTGTTTACACATCAAAAAGCTTATGGAGTAAATGAACAATTTTAAGACATTGTCGTCCATGCTGTCTTTAACGGTGTTCAATATAGGACAACTTGAAGACAGCATCGCACATCATGTTCCTAACGGAGTTCGGCTGTCGACAATTTAGACACTATGTCATTCATCTTCTCGTCAGTAGACACATACACGACAAAACCTGACTTTTTCACGTAATATGTCGTCAATGGAATTTGATACACGACCATATAAGTTATTTGTCATCCAGATGGTCGTTAGCTAAATTTTTTTATTAAATCTCTGCACGAGCAACTATAGACATTGTCGCTTGACTTGTCGTCAGTTCGACGGACGACAACTACAAGACGTTGTCGCTCATATTGTCGTCACCGGACCTTGATAAACGACAATATAGATATTTGTCGCTGAATTCGTCATCAACGTGATGCTATACACGCCCATCTGAGTGATTTGTCATTTGTATGTATTTTGATATTGAAATAAGGTCATGAAATGAGAACCAATAATCACTGTTTTACTCTGAGTCAAAGTATCACCACATTTTGAGAACTATTTAAGCCAAAGATTTATTTACTTATTTTTTTTTTGTAGAGTTAGATGCAATATTTTTAAAAAATTGTCAATAAATTCTGAGGAGCTGAGGCAGTTTTGTGATCAGAAATTTGTAACCTGTGAAATTTCTAAAAAAAAATTATTTATTAAACTATGAATATAATGCTTTCTTCCTCTATCAAATCACAGTTTTAAACTATTATCTACTCCATTTCATATTACAGCATTCCGAATATTACAGGGATAATTAAAAGAGGTGTTCCTTTTACTTAGTAATTAATGAAAAAAAAGCAAAATTTTATATTTGAAGTTGTGAAAAATACCTGCATAATAAACTATAATATATCCGAATATTTAATATACATATGATATACATATAAGTGCAAAGAAGATGAAGTCGAAAAAACAGCAGACAACAATGTGCTTTTTTCCTCTATCAAATCACAGTTTTAAACTATTATATTTACTTTATATCATATTTTACAATACTTTCGATCGATTACAAACATATTGAATACTGCAGATATAAATAAGAGAGGTGTGCTTTTTACTTAGTTATTAATGAAATAAAGCAAAATTTTACGTTCAATGTCGTGAAAAATAACCGAATAACCAACAAACTGTAATGTATCCGAATACTTAACATACATAAGATATACATATAAGTACAAAGAAGAAGTCGAAAAAACAGCAGACAAAAAAGAAAATAAAAGTTATCAAACACACGAAGAGATTAAGAGATGACGATGATTACGATTAAAAGGTTCTGTGTTGTAAAATTACTAAACACAATGTATATTTGAATGTTGTTTGCATACATCAACACTGCTCCTGCTCATGTTATCTATTTAAGTGTTTAACTTTTCGTTAAAATAATTTTTAGCACGAAGCATTTCAGTTGAAATTGGAATTTATATTTCTGCTTTTTTGGTGCGTTTTATTGGTGAATTATTCTTGGCTCTTAAACAATGTACAGCAGTATTTTGGTTAAACAAATTAATGCCAGTCCTGTTCATTGAGTCGAATAATATATTTTAATGGTTTTCTTTATATGAGAGCAAATATTAAGTATAGAAAAGAGAAAAAAATTAAGAAGAATAGTATTTTTAATTATAATATATGTCTATCAAATTAAATACAACCCAAATTTTATTTAATTTTAGCTCAATATACTTTTTCTGTTTTTGCAAAAATATTAAAATGTCTACATATATAAAATTAGCAAAAAGACTTCATATTAAAGTACAGATATATTTGAATGTACTCGTAACTAGGAATATAATTTTGTATTTAACTTTTTACATTTTTTTAGTACTATTTTGGCTACTTGCTGCATCGCACAGAAGTCAATTTTAACGAAAAATACCTTGAAAACCTTAAAGTCAAAGGAATAATAATAAAAAAAAAGAAAACAACTACAACAAGTAAGAAAATTATAGTCGGTCTAGATACCCTATACCATGGTTTAGAGACCCTATCTCTTCGGTCCAACTAAGTGGATATAGAAAATAAGCATAAAGCAAATTTGAGTGGCATTTTTATTAATTTTTTTGGCTGCAGATATGAAAAAGTTCATATCGGATGCTATACTTATATGGGGACTAGGTCGAAAAATGTACCGATCCTGACGATATTTGGTAAAGTCACTAATATTTTTAAAAAATATATACAACCAAATTTGAGAAAAATCTGTGCAACATTTTTGTTTTTTTTAATAGATTTAAGTGAAGATCGGGAAGCAGCTTTATATGGGGCCTATGACTAAGAGTTGTCCCATAGGTATAATTTTTTGACTACTTATTAGTGGATGTAATAAACGCATACAAACCCAATTTGAATAAGATCTATATGACAATTTGGATCTTATGGCAATTTATGTCGACTTCATAGGGGTCATTTGTATGGGGGCTAGGTCTGAACATGGACCGATTCTCACCAATTTCAGTAGTGTTCATCCTATATGGCTATATACCAAATTTCATCAAAATATATTCATTTATGCGACCTGCAGGTTGATTACAAGGTTTACATGGGCACATAGACCGACGTACGGACGGACGGACGGACATCGTTAAATCGAATCAGATAGTGATTCTGATTCCATCGGTATAACAAAAGAAGGGTCTAGGTTAAATATTTTTTGTAGTTACAAACAGCAGCACAAAGTCATTATACCCAAACCACATAGTGGTATAGGGTCTAGGCCACTATTCGATACCTCATACCGTGTGTTTAAAACCCCTATCTCATATCATAGGTCCAACCAATTGAATATAGAAAATAAGCCTAAACCAAATTTGAGTGGCATTGTTATTAATATTTTTTGCATTTGGATATGAAAAAAATTTAAAATGGACCGATTCTGACCACATTTTGCAACAACACTTATTTGTACAACAACATATGCAAACCAATTTTGAGAAAAATCTGTGCAATATATTTGTATTTTTTGATAGATTTAAATTAAGATTGGGAAGCAGCTTTATATGGACGCCGTGACTAAGCAGAGCTTGTTTTTGGACTACTGATATCGCCTAGCCTATTAATGTTATAGATAATGATGTTGATAGCTTCATTTAAACTTTATCTATAAATGCAGCGAAACGCTTGAAAATTGTGCTATCAAATTTTGAGATGAGTTTCTAAAATTAAAATTTTTCTATATCAACACGTAAATGCAGAAGCTGCAACATGGGACCCAAATTCTATCTATACTTCTATATTACGAGTAATGTGTTTGATTGTTTGTTTATTTGTTTGCTTGTTTGTTTGTGTGAATGAGTTAATCTCCGTAACTACTCATCTGATTTTAAAAATGTTGGTTCCAATATTTCGAATGGTCCTTAAGAATGGCTATAATTTTTTGTGAAATTTTTAGAGGGCGTGGCACCTCCCATCTAAAGTGAACATTTAATATCATATATATTCAGTAATATGATAGGGAGAGCTTTGAAAATTTGTGTGATGTCAGCTGTTATTACTGTTAGTAGCAATGCTGAAAATGGGCGGGATTGGATAAGGGGGTTTTGCGCCTCCGGACAAAAGTGTGGGTGGTATCGGGCCAATGGGCGTGGCTCTCCCCATACAAAATAACTATTAACTTTCGTATATCTGGAGTACTGCAAAAGTGACAGCCTTGTGACCTTGCGTGAGCCAATAAGTTATTTATGTGATGAGTCGAAAAAAATGGACGTAAACGGAGCAGTGGGTGTAGCATCGCCCATACAAAGTAAATATATAATATAACTGGTGTACTATAAAATGGAAGGCCTCGACACTTTGCACGAGTTCATCGGATATTAATGTGAGTAATCTGATAGAAATAGGTCGGATAGGATTAGTGGGTGTGATACCTTCTATACAAAAAATATGAAGTACTACGAAGCGAAAGTTTTGAAACTTTTGACAATTATATTAATTATCAATGTGAGTAGGCGTGGAAAATATGGGCAGAATCACAAAATTCAAAAATCTCTAAAATTAAAAATCGCCAAAATCAAAAATCGCCAAAAACCGAAAATCGCGAAAAATAAAAATAACCAAAAACAAAAATCTTCAAAATCAAAAAAAAAATCGCCAAAATCAGAACTCGCTAAAATGAAAAATTGCCAAATGATATTGTAGATTCAAGGCCAATAGTTAAGTGTTGCCAGATTAAATTTGGCTAGGTTTATGTATCCTGTTCCAGAGTAGGAAGGCCGAAAAAGTTGATAGGGGCCTTTTGTATGGGAACTAGGGGTACCGATTTTCACCAATTTCAATAGCGTACATCCTATAACACTAGCCAACAAGGTTTTGGACTGCAGCAACCCAATATCTTTCCTATGGTAATTTGGTGGGCTGAATTTGAATCTCTAATTGGTTTTTCTCTATCACGTCAAGTTTTCGATATACAAAAAAAAAATGTTTTTTTCGTTTTTTACATAAAACATCATTAATTTATTTAAAAATCAATAAATTTCCAAAGGAGAATGACAATATTTAAACATCGTTTGTATTTTTTTGGTTCGGTTTCACGTATTAGAGTCCAGCAATATTCTCCCAGCATGCTTTCTCCCAATAT
The DNA here is from genome assembly GCA_963682025.1 of Cordilura impudica. NCBI lineage: Eukaryota > Metazoa > Arthropoda > Insecta > Diptera > Scathophagidae > Cordilura > Cordilura impudica. The sequence continues at coordinate 5,236,201 of OY821517.1, read as the reverse complement.
CCTTGATAATTTCTATCAATTTTCATTAAATCTTGGTGAGCATGCTCCCCTTGTTCGTCGCTCAACGCACCTATGTTTTGTGGAAAAAAATCTAAATGCGGATGAAGGAAATGCATTCGTGAGTAGCATTCGTGCACCTAATTCGTGATAATTTTTCAATAATTCAGCAACAATTTGTCTGTGGTTTTCACTCCTATTGTTTCCAACAAAATTGTTCACAATGCTCTTTAAAGATTTCCAGGCTACATATTTTTCTCAAATAAATATGATGAAAAATTGTCAGCTATTGAATATAGCTTCCTGATCTAAGGGCCAAAAAATATGCCTTCTTTGATTTAAGCGTATGAAATTTTAGGAAACACCACTAACAAATATTTAAATGCTGCACCATCTTTGTCCAGAGCCTTGACAAACTTCTTTAAAAGGCCCAATTTTATGTGCGGCGGCAGAAGAAGAACGTCATTTGGATCAATTATTGATTTATTTGAAATGTTTTGTTTTCCTGGTGAATACTCAGTTTTTTTGGTCACTCTATTCTGACGTAATGTTGACATGTAGCGCGACTATCCCATGGACAAAGGAAACAAAAATATTTTTTGAAACCTCCTTGTATACCAACAAACCAACGACCTGAAACAGATTAATTACAGTTATTTACGGTGGTCTATACTATATATACAAAGAAATTTAAATCACACACTTTAAGGTCATCACAGATCTTTCATTTGTGATCGATGTATTTGAGTAATGTCAAAATTTCAGTCATTGAATTCTAATCTTCCTTTGTACTAATGGCATGAGCAATTGGTATGGATGGTTTTTCATTCCCATTATGCATTTTCATTCCCATTTAATAATATCCATTCAAATGCCCCAGAATACTTTTGTGGCGAAAAAAACTGGGTCATGAAATTTGATGGCATTTTTTTAAAGTTTAAGAAATTGATTAAAACCAATTGGTTATTACATTTTAAGCATCGCATCTAAAAATTCAACAGCACTTAAAAAATATTTGAATTTTTTGAATAAATTATCTTTTATTAGCTTGAGGTCATGTGTGACCCCAATTACAAAAGGGTTAATGGGGTTATATTATTTTTTCCGAAACTCTAGGCTATTAAGATAAAATATAACATTTAAAAGTAGAAAAGTGATGAAGTTTTGATACAAAGTATTTAGAAATGTATACAGAATATTTTACTAAAATCCCATTTTTCTCGAAAGCCGCAATAATAAAATCCTTGTCAAAAAAATTCTGGCGTAGGGATTTACTTAGAATAGGTTAACAACGTCGTAATAACACAATGCTTCATATCTGAGTACTAATAAGTATAGAGACCAAAAGAAATTATGGCTTTAATTAATTTCTTAAAGTTGAAAAAATGCCGTCAAATTTCATGATCTAGTTTTGTTTTTTTTTTGGCATAAAAGTGGTCTGGGGCATTTGCTATTTCTTGGCGAGGTTTTATTCGATTTTGAAGTTTTATAGCTTTTGGAAAGGATAATTTAATACTGATCCCGAATTATATAACAACTTGGTGGAAAAATTAAACTATAGAACGAACTTTTCGTAAAATCTGGAAAAAAGTCATACTTTCCCCATATAAACACACTTGACATTTTCAATCGCGTTGAGGCTCGACTAAAAGATTTATGATTGTCTCAAAACTTTGTAATTCTCAGTTTTTTTGCTATTCGCATATTTCTGGGGGGGTGAGACCGAGAGTTTGAATACTTTTTTTTATTAAGGGCCACCCTAATTTTACACATCAAAAAATATATATAAATATAAGTTATACTTTAAAAAAATCCTATAATTTTAAAAACTGCCTTAATTCTTTATTGAATAATCCTCCACACAAAAAAACCTATCTTAAAAAATTTATGAATATATTTCTACTATCTTTTTGAGTATTCAATGCTGAAAACATTTTGTTATGTGAAATATGATTTCAAAATATTTTTTTATTCAAATAACATATTTATTAAAAACAATATTTGAAATAGAAAAAATAGAAATTTATTTCAATGGAAACAGTAAAATAATAGTCTCACCTAGTCTGAACACTATGGGCAACTCAACACTTAACTCCACTTGCGAAAACATATCTCATCACCACTTAAATGTATGGCTGTGAAATATTTACATATGTATTACTAATAGGTTTGTGAAAATGATAATACTTTCAGAAGTTTACAATAAATGGTGAACTTACAAAAAAGCATCAATCTGTAGCTAAACGAAAAAAGAAGTGTACATATGTTTCTACATTTACTTGAAGCAATACGAAAAAAAACGGTTGTATTTTAGACAAATGCATACAAGTAAATTTAAAAATAAAACAATATTTTGCTAATATTGTAAAAATTTAATTAACGAATATTTTCTAAAATTAGATTTAAAAATTCCTATACATAACATTATATTTACAAGCTTCTGTTTCAAAAATATTTGGAAATGTAAATGATTTCCTGCAAAAATTCATTTTGTAAACAAGTATTTTAATTCTTACAACAAAATGTCATAAATAACCAAAATTAAGATTTTTTTCATTAAAAATTTGGTTTTTAATTTTTCATAAAAAAAAATTATATAAAACACAACCAAATGGATTTATTTTCATTTGTGTACAGAAAGTCTATACAAAAGAATTTCTAAAAAATATATACATACACATATACATATACATATATGAATATAAGTTATACTTTTAAAAAATCATACAATTTTAAAAACCGCCCTGATTCTTTATTGAAAAATCCTCCATATAAAAAAACCTATTTAAAACAAGTAAGAAAATTATAGTCGGTCTAGACCGACTATACGATACCCTATACCATGCGTTTAGAAACCGTATCTTCTAGGCCCAACTAACTGGACATAGAAAATAAGCAAAAACCAAATTTGAGTGGGATTTTTATTAATTTTTTTGGCTGCAGATATGAAAAAGTTCATATCGGATGATATATCTATATGGGGACTAGGTCCAAAAATGGACCAATCCTGACCATGGTTGGTAAAGTCTCTTGTATTTTGCGAAAATATATACAAACAAAATTTGAGAAGAATCAGTGCAATATTTTTGTTTTTTAATAGATTTAAGTGAAGATCGGGAAGCAGCTCTATATGGGGCCAAAGGTATCATTTTTGGACTACTCATTAATGGATGTAATGAACGCATACAAACCCAATTTGAGTAAGATCTATATGACAATTTGGATTTTATGGCAATTTATGTCGATTTCATAAAGGTAATTTGTATGGGGGCTAGGTCTGAACATGGACCGCTTCTCACCAATTTCAAAAGCGTTCATCCCATGGCCGATAAAAGCTTATATACCAAATTTCATCAAAACATATTCATATTTGCGACCTGCAGTTTGATTACAATCTTTACATGGACACACAGACGGACGGACATTGTTAAATCAACTCAGAAAGTGATTCTGATTCGATCGGTATACTTAAAGATGGGTCTAGGTCAAATATTTTTGGTTGTTACAAACAGCAGCACAAAGTCATTATACCCAAACCACATAGTGGTATTGGGTATAAATATATCTGAATATGTTTCTACTATATCTATTAGAATATTAAAAGTTAATGGATAAATCTTTATAAAAGGGTTTGTGAATCTACTAAAAAAAATCACTACCGCCAACTAGCGTTAAAAATTTTAGCAATTAAGCGCATCGAATTGTATGGGATATTAAACCATAAATACGTTATTAAAATGATTCAGAGTCGATCGGTATAATAAAAGATGGGTTTAGGTCAAATATTTTGGTAGTTACAAACACCAATGAAAACTCATTATACCCTGACCACATAGTGGTATAGGGTATGACCATAATTTACTCTCCCCACATGAGAAAGAACATCCATTTGTACTTGCAGCTTTTTGGAATTTGTTTTTCTCAGGGAAAATAGACAACCGTGTTCGTAACATAATTCGTTATGGCATGTTTCTTAGTTGCGACACTGATGGGCGTGTGATCGAATATAGTTTAATGTTTTTATTACCACATCCATGACATGCTTATTGATGTATAAACAGTGTTTTACAAATTTTGTTAATATTGGACTTTGTAGTTAATATTTGTTTTTAAGGTTTATTTTAGAAAATTTTAGTGGATTTTGTACTACTTATATTTTGTTATAGATTCTGAAAAAATTTAACAGAGAATAATAATCATGCAATGGACCGCACAAAAAAACATAGCGGACATCGGCTTGGTCATGCCTGATCTACACCGGCCACAACTTTCTTTCTTAAATGGTCTTCATATAATTTTTAAAGGTCAGCTTTAAGTGACCTTTAAATCTTATTGAATAGATTTTAGAAGAAACCAGTTATATCTCAATTTTACACTTAACCTATTCTTGCGTGACAAAATATATTCAATGAAATAACAAATTCATTGTGACTGTCGGATATGTTACCAACCGAATTAGTTGTATTCTGTTATCAATATATAGTTGCTGTTACTGTTAATGACGATGCTGATATTTTGTATACAATCGCATTTTATTTATTTTTATTTTTTCGAAAAAAAAAAAAAAAAAAAAAAAAACAATAAACCACTTGTTTTTTGCTCATTAGGATTTTCGTTGTAAAGCTGTTGACATTGTCTACTTTAGTTGTTGGAAAATACTTAAAAATAGTTTTAAAATTTCTTCATCCTTTCTGTTTTAGCTTAAACGTATTTTTGTAGCGATAACACTAAGTTTTCTACACGATGAACACTTAGTAAATTAAACAGGTTTAATGTTCAGCTTAAACAAAAAAAAAAAAAAAAAACCTTAAAGAAAAGAAGCTGAAACAATGAAAGCGGGTAAATTAATACAAATTGTAATTGATAAAAAAAAACATTTTGCTTGCTGAAACAATGAAAGCCGGTAAATTAATACAAATTTTAATTGATTAAAACTTTTTGCTTGCCTGAAATTGTGATGAATATTTAATTGTAAATAAGAAAAATTCTTAATAAAAAAGTTATTAAATAGTTTAGGTCAAGTATTTGAAGTTCATGCTTTAATGAATCACGGATACTTGAACTATTTATTAATTGATGCTCCATTACAAAGTTTTTGTTTTTTTAACGGATCAACATTTTCAGTTTAATTAACCAAAAAGAAATTTTGATTTTGTTTTCGCTTATAATTGTAAACATATTAAAATTTAATTATGAAGTGAACCAAGCAGCACCACCAAGTTGTTTAACAATTTTCGGTCAATTGAACGATTATAACGCACAATATGGAAGTACAAAAACAACAACCGAAACAACAACTAGTAAGCACAGCAACCAATAAACTTTGTATATTAAATATTAGAGATGGGGGCGTGAGTAAAAATCTTTACTTCCACATGAACAAGAACATCCATAGAAGTGTTGTATAGTTTCTTGGAACTCTAAATTTGATATCAGTTTATTTAATCCTTAATAACAATATCTTGACATCTCTGGTGGTAGATACTTTCGACGAGAAGAAAATGTGCTTTTCTCCTTGAGTCAAAACAATTGATAACTTAAGCAAACATATGCAAATTATGAGCTCTGCCTAATAGAGATTTTATCAATCATATAAAAATTTACAACTGACTATTCAATAGTGTTACAATTTTAGTCACGTGCTCATCCCCACTCTTTCCTGTTGATGTTCCAATGCTGTTAAATATACTTTGATGCTTTCATGTTCTCAACTAGCACAGCATCAATAACCACGAAGAGTAATAAGAATATTTTCATTGTATTTTCTTTGCTAATTCGTTAATTTTTGCGTTTAATTAAGATAAAAATCTTTTCAATTGGCTGCCAAAGCCTAAATTTTGTGGCTAAAAGATTGTGGAGCTTATAGGGATGTAGGATGGATGTAGTGGTGGCTGTGGCTGTCTTACAACATTATAAACTACAATCATTTTTAGGTTTGCTGTTTTCCAAGGCGAAAGAAATACGCTTTGAAGATATATTATTGTTGTAAATAAGTTTGTGTTCTAAGGACTATTTGGCTGCCTGTTTGTCTAGTTAGTTATTACAAGAAAAAAAAAAAACTGTTGCTGTTGTTGTTTTTTTAATTAAATCTAGTTTCGTTACATCTTCTTTGCTTTCAATTTAGAACAGTTTATTTTTTCTTACTCAAATCCAAGTTCATAATTTGTTTTAAATTTATGGATTTATTTTAATGTTATGGGAAATTTTTTAATTGGCATTGAAATGTAAATGGTATTTGTTGATGCGAATGTCAAACAATGACAATGAAATTGTTCAATACTGCATAAATTTCCAACTTACGTGATATTTTTTTAATATAAACATAGAGGAAACAGTTTTATGGGGTAAAAGATATATTTATACCCTATACCACTATGTGGTTTGGGTATAATGACTTTGTGCTGCTGTTTGTAACAACCAAAAATATTTGACCTAGACCCATCTTTAATTATACCGATCGAATCAGAATCACTTTCTGAGTTGATTTAACAATGTCCGTCCGTCCGTCCGTCCGTCCGTCTGTGTGTGTGTCCATGTAAAGCTTGTAATCAAACTGCAGGTCGTAAATATGAATATATTTTCATGAAATTTGGTATATAAGCTTTTATCGGCCATGGGATGAACGCTATTGAAATTGGTGAGAATCGGTCCATGTTCAGACCTAGCACCCATACAAATTACCCCTATGAAATCGACATAAATTGGCATAAGATCCAAATTTCATATAGATCTTACTTACATTGGCTTTTATATGCATTCATTACGTCCATTTATGAGTAGTCCAAAAATGATCCCTTTGGCCCCATATAGAGCTGCTTCCCGATCTTCACTTAAATCTATTAAAAAACAAAAATATTGCACTGATTCTTCTCAGATTTTGTTTGTATATATTTTTGCAAAATACAAGAGACTTTACCAAACATGATCAGGATCGGTCCATTTTTGGACCCAGTTCCCATATAGATATAGCATCCGATATGAACTTTTTCATATCTGCAGCCAAAAAAATTAATAAAAATCCCACTCAAATTTGGTTTTTGCTTATTTTCTATATCCAGTTAGTTGGGCCTAAGAGATAGGGCATGGTATAGGGTATCATATAGTCGGTCTAGACCAACTATAATTTTCTTACTTGTTTTTGTCTAAATATGTATTTACTAGCAGTATACCCGCTACGTTGTTAGCGTAATTATTATATTATATTATATTAATTATTCAAGCTATAATAGTATTTAAAAACAATATCAAATATAGTGTGAGTGACAATACGATGGAAACTTTTAACATAAAATTTTAACATAAATTTAAAAACTCTTTTTATTAATTTAAACATTTGTATGTTTTATTTATTTAAAAACAAAAAGAAACACTAACATAACTTCAGAAAAAATTAACAAAACTTAAAAGTATTCATTTGTATGCTGTTGACAAAACAATGGAAACCTTTGATATACAAAAAAAAAATGATGGTCATGGTCTTGGGCGGTGGATGATTCTTATACCGAACGATTGTATTAATTTGTTTTAGTAAAACCCCCGAAGCGTGTAGCCGTTTTGTGGCCATATAAATATATAATCTTTTGGTTAACGCTATTCGCCAACAGTATTCTAATTCCAGTTCATACGTTTTTAGCAAGATTAATGCTAGTCAGACGATTTTATGGATTTATTCACAGAATATTAGCTTACGACCATCACTAAAATCATCTACTATTCTGGTTTTTAACTATTTTTAAAACTTTATTCTTGCCATTATTTTATAATAATTGGAAGAAAATGTCAGAATCTATATTTAAATAACGGCTAAGATTTTGTTTATAGTTTCCATCTCTCGTTCTTCTATTTTATTATTTTAATCAACTCTGGTAAAGAAGTTTAAAAGTTTCCACTGTTTTGGCATCTCTAAGATAAATAACTCTTTTTCGTTTATTTATATTTTTTGAAATGTATTTTTTGTAACAAATGTGTTATCTTCCAATATAGAACACACCAAATAGTGATTTCGAAAAAAAAATTCATAATTTTGGTACTGAGCGCGAAATTATTTAAAAAGAAAATTTAAGTACCACTTTTTTATTCATAGTAGGTTCGAAAATTATTCAAATTATAAAGATCAAAAATATTACTATTTTATTTATCAAGCCATAGGACAAACGCTATTGAAATTGGTGAAAATGAGCGCATGTTCAGACCTACTCACCATTCAAATGACCCCTATGATATCGACTTAACTTGCCATAAGATTTAAATTATCAAATAGATCTCAGTCGAATTGGGTTTTTGTGCGTTTATTACATCCATTTATCCGTAGACCAAAAATAAACCATATTGATTGATTGATGATATGATTTATTCAAATTTTTAAGTTCATAAATAATAAAAAAAAAAAAATTAATAATAATTAAATAATAATTAAATCTTAGAAAGACATAACATTTTATATTGTGTGTCTGATTGGCATTAGTACATTTAAATAATAATAATTAATTAAAAAATAATAAAATAACAATTCATTTTTCATTCTTTTAAATATAATAAACAAGCCAAAATAAAATATTAACTGCAAAATATATAAATTTTATGCAAATTAAGCTAGGATAAGATTACTATATTTTAAGCTGTATAATAAATATCTATATAAACGCATTTAATCTTTGCCATTTAAATTTTCACAAACTTCTTCAGTATTTAAATTTCTTTTACCAAAATAATCAAATCGTTCGTTAGCAAAAATTAGACAATTGTCAATAATGTGAGACTACGTCCTCTGACCTACGGTGTGTAGAAATCAAAGGGCAGATATCTGAAGTGTACCCGTCTAATATCTGTGAATCACAAGCGCGACAATTCAAATCACCTCTTATACAACACGGTACATCTTCAAGACAGTTGACAATATTTTGTAGTTTTAAAAAATCACTGGACCAATTTTTCCCATTTAAATAACAAGGAATGAAGTGAAAACGTAAATCATTAAATTTAGCCATAAGAGTGATACCATCAGGTGATTCACAAAATTTCAGTACAAAAGTTTTTTGTAAAGATTTTTTAAGCCATATAATCCTCCTCCTATGGGACGACCCATAGCAAAATTTTTAGTGGCATCTAGCCAACAGAGTTCAGAGTACAAGAAAAAAGTATTAATAAATGTGAAAAAATTTCCATATTTGAGTTTACTATTAAGACTTGCAACATTAAAAGATACCATACGACATACATCTAATTGCTAATTGTAAATTGGGGACCTGGCGTTATGTATATGCTGCTGCTGCTCTCATACGTGAACTTGGTCATTGAAACTGCTTTTGTCCAGTAAATTATTAAAAAAATCTGCATCCGTCTTTGAGACAGCAAGGAGTTTGTCATTTTCGAGAGAATATGGTTTATTATTAACAGAAATGCTATAATCACCATGGGACAATTCACTTAAACTATCAAAAACAAAAATATTGCACAAATTTTTCTCAAAATCGGTTTGTATATGTTGTTGCAAAAAATTTTCGACATGGATTTGGTTAATGCTTTTTTTCTAAAACCTATTAGTTTTACCTAAGACCAATTCTCTAAACGCATGGTATGGGGTATCGGTCTATATCGACTATAAATTTCTTACTTGTTTTCTTAACAAAATGTACTTTTAAATGAAAATTTGCCAGTTGAAAGGTATAAGTTTTGCCCTTAAGGCTCGAATTAAAACAAATTTTATTCTTTTCCGATGTTAATATTTCTGGTGGAATCTACATCTCAAATTTCATATTCATAAATTACTTTGTAAAGAAGATACAAAAAGGTACACTCTTACATTTACGTGTCGTTTTTACCCCGTTTTAACATCCGAATTTCCAAAAGATTTCGTCTCATTTGATGTTTCTATCCACAAACTATATTTTATATTCGTTTGTCTAGAAGATACCAATTGTAGAATTTTTCTCCTTCTTGGCCGTTCTTCCTCCCTAGATGTTAGAAGTAGCAATAAATTCATTCTGGACTGATGCCCACGTATTCGGTGGGGTGTGGATACAAAAATTCTTATCTATATATATTAATGAGTTAAGAAGATGCAGAAAGGTAAAATTTTTACCGTTTTTGGGCCTTTTTCCCCTTAAATAGCCAAATTTCGGAGCCCATGTTTGTTTCTCGAACGAAGTCTACGCACCAAATTTCATATTCCTAGACTCCTTTGTTACCATTTTCCCCCTTTTTATCCGCTTTTACCCCCTTAATGTACGAATGTTTAAAAATCCCTTCTTAGTGGATCTTAACTGCAGTTCATATTCCTAGTTTCTGGGCCGAAGGGTTTGGGCTGGACGATGATGATCAATCACGCAGCTCTTTTATATATGTGACCTTCTCCGAGAAAAGGGACCATGTGTGTGAAAATTAAGTTTTGAGAAAAAACGCATTTAAAGTTTCTACACCCTTTTAGGTACCATAATCCACCGTTTTTGACACAACCCGTTTTTTGACACACTAGGTCCCTTTTCTCGGAGAAGGTCACATATATAGATAACTAAATAGCTAAGATAATTATTGACTCAATGGCTCTGGAACGCCGTAAAATTAATATTTAATTTCATAAATTTATCACTCATACCATTAATACAATAGCAAGCATCGCATGAATTTTAGAAGCACACTTGGGGATTTTCATTCAAAGCTCCACCTTGACAAAAAATTTCATCTGACTTGTATTATTAAAAAAAATAAAATACTCTAATGGGTATTTTAATTCGACCTTATGTTTTAATTTTAACCCGAATTAACCTAGCGTGTTCATATGATCACGCCACATAGCTTTCACTTTAAAGTCAGTTCCAAGAAAAACAAAACATCGGAGCGCACTTTTTTTAATCTAATTTATTCTCAGAGAAATTATTTATTTATCTATATGCATTTTGTGTCAGTTTGGTTTTTCTGCTGAAGCCAGTAGCACGTCAAATTGGGAGCCCAATTTTTAAATCACAAAAAAATACAAAATGGATTACATGCATAAGTAAGTATCAATATATTTATGATTCTATATTACATAGAAAAGCAAATGAACTTAAAAATCAAAGCTAAGGGAACCTTTACCTGTAAACAAGTGTCACTTAGTTGATTATAAATATCTAGGTGAATGATTTTCGTGTTTTTTCTTAAGTGTGTTCATATGATCACGCTAGGCGGGATGGGGTACCTGCTTTTTACACTTGCTTTTCCTGGAATTTCTTTTGATGTTTTTGCTATTTCGTTTACAAAATTCATATTTTTAGAAAACTAACTCTTCAACAAACTATCGATTTTGTTCATGATGAGGCAAGTGAGGCACAGGAGTACGACTTGCCTAGGTTAGTTTATTTTGAGGGACCAGAATATGATGGATATGCAACCGGTGAGGACGATGCTGAAGAAGACGCTGCTGGCGATCCAGATGATATCTGCGCGCAACAGCTCAAAGGCGCCTCTGAGATTGTCTTGCACTGCGGAAAACGCATAGGTGGTCAGGATGAAGAAGAGCAAAATAGTCCCATAGGTAAGATTAGACTACCATATTTTCAATTCTCAAAAATCAATTCTCGCTTCCAGACATCGAAAAGATGCCGATATTTTTCGCTGACGATGAATTACTTTTAACTGCACGCTCATCTCCTCCAGCATCAAAGCTGCGTAAAATTCAGCCAAAGCAGTTAAACATTTCCTTACCCGAAAACAACAAAAACATCAAGTTTTCTTGGTTGAAGAAAGACATTGAAGTTTCAATGCCTGTTTTTCCTAAGCTAAATTATACAGACTGCCGTGAATTGCATCCTCATGAACAATTTGAAAAGTTTTTTGATGACCTTCTTTTGCAACATATAGCAGAATACTCGAACAGATACGCTGTGCTGCGTCAAAAGCCAAATCCAAATATTACAATAAATGAAATACGAGTAGTAATTGGCATAATGATAATTTCAGGGTACAGTTTTCATACTGGAATGCGATATTTCTGGAACCAGGATGAAGATGTAAATAATATTCTTATAAGCAACAGTATGCGACGAAATCGCTTTGAGCAGATTATTCAGGCCTTGCATTTCGAAGATAATGATAAAGCGGGAACAAAAGAAAATCCCAATCCTGACAAAATGTGGTAGCTGCGACCAATTCTTGATCACGTAAAAGCAAATATGTTAAAAAATTTTCATCCGGAGGAAAACTTGTCATACGACGAAAGTATGATATCCTACTTTGGTCGCCATGGATGCAAACAATTTATAGAAGGAAAGCCAGTTCGGTTTGTATACAAAGTTTGGTCTCTATGCACCCCAAGTGGATATCTAATCAATTTTGAGATATACTAATGCAAAAATCCCAGATCGAACAGCAAGTATGAAGAAAAGTTTGGTAAATGTGCTGCTCCGCTAATAAGCATGATAGACGATTTCGATGATGAAAAGCGATACCTTCCTTACCATTTCTTTTTCGACAACTTGTTCACAGGTATACCACTTCTCACATTTTTGAAGGCTTCAGGTTACAATGCAACTGATACCATCCGTGAAAATCGTGTACTTGCAAACTGCCCAATTCCCAATAAGAAAAAACTCACGAAAAATCCAAGAGGTAGTTGTGAATACATTTTGATAGAACCTGTGAATTTACTGTTGTTGAAATGGGTCGATAATTCTGTTGTATCAGTTCTCTCAACCTGTTTCGGAGTTGAACCGAAATCAATGGCTTCACGCTATTGCAAATTGGAGCACAAAAAGATTAACGTTCCTCGACCATCTGCAATAACTGAATATAATAAAAATATGTGTGGAGTTGATCGCTTTGATCAGAACTTAAGTCTTTATCGTATTTCATATATAAGACTTAAAACTTGTAAAATAATTACAATAATTATAAAAGTTATTATTTTTATAATAAAAAATATGTTTTTGGTTAATAAAGATGTGTTTATTATTGAAGAAAAAACCTGTAGCCCGTACCGCCTAGCGTGATCATATGATCACGATCCTTTCTTAAGGATAGCTCTGTGAATAGTCCAAGGATTTGAAAAAATTAAGTATATTTGAGCTTCTTTCTATCCCAAATATACAGCTATGTAGTTTTTTTTTTAAATTTGAAAAAAAAGTAATTCAGGTTAATTCGGGTTAAATAAATAATTTCTTCCTGCTCAAGGTCCGTTTTTTTTTTTATTAATTTTATTATTATTAATTTTGGCATCTTCAGAATGTTAAATTATAAGAATAATAAAACATAATGACACCACTGTTCAACAAAGACATAACAAACATAAAAATACATGGAAAAACATACAAATTAAACTCACAAAAATGGCGCGTAACAATAATTAAACATACATGACGTGTCAGCGAGGTTACATCTAATATTGCACAAGTGATCTTCTTTTATTTTTCTAATTATATGTCTGTAGCTATGAGCACAGTTTTTTGTGTTCGTTTTATAATTTATTAAAAAAAAAAAAAAAAAAATACTTACATTTTGTTAAATAAAAGCTATAATGCTTATCAAACGGACTGCAAAGTTGTTCCCATTTTTGGACAGTTCTTTTCAAATTATAATAACATTTCTCTTAAGTATGTACTTCTCTAAGAGAGATTATGCAAGTGCACTCTTTTCGGAAAATATTTATTACAATAATAATAAATTTAAAAAAAATTCAAACATAGTAAATAAAGATCGATAAACGGTAAAATTTTTGATTTTCTTTCATTAACATCTTAATGTCATAATCGCGACTGCAAATCATCAATTATCTCATTACTTCTGCTATAGTGTTAGAAACTTTTAATATAGATCAAGGTAGAAAATTATTCGATACTCTATACCATGCCTTTACAGACCCTATCTCTTAGGTCCAACTAATTAGATACAGAAAGTAAACAGAAACCAATTTTGAGTGGCATTGTCATTAATTTTTTTGCCTTCGGATATAAAAAGTTCACATCGGATGCTATAATTTATATGGGGACTAGGCCAAAACATGGACCGGTCCTGACTATATTCGGTATGGTCACTTTTTTCTTGCAAAAACAAACCCAATTTGACTGAGAAATATACGATAATTTCGATATTATGGCAATTTAAGTCGATCTCATTTGAATGGGTACTAGTTGTGAACATGAACCTTTTTTCACCATTTGCAATAGCGTTCATCCTATGGCCGATAGAAGCTTATAGTACCAAATTTCAAACAAGATTTACATGGACACATATACGGACGGACAGATGTACCTTTTTTAAAAAAAGTACGCTTTGTAAAAAAAAGTACCTTTTTTAAAATAAATGACATTATCTTAAAAAGTATATTGACATAAAAATGTATCTTCCTTAAAAAAGATCACTTTCATCCATTTGCAACCTACAACTTAGGTGCCATAGAACTATTACCAAGAACAACACCACATATCAATGTTTTAGTATTAAATTTGCAAAATGCTTTGGTTTTTTTTTTATATTTAAATATTTAAACAATATAAAAATTTATTTTAATTTATTCCCTGAGGCTCAGGAAGGAACAGATTTTAAATGTATATTTTTTTTAAATGTCAGTTCCAGTGTTGTTGAGTTTATACTTGCATTACTCATAACTGTTGTATGTATACACTTGTATGAAAACCGCATCCGTTTTTATGAAAACTTCTAGTAGCTGCCGTTATATTTTAGCATATTAAAAACTTTTAATTTACATTTAATTTTTGAATAAAGTTGCACACAAATACAAACAATATCTACCAAGTAATCTTCTCAAATGTTTTAGTTTTTATACCCTATACCACTATGTGGTTTGGGTATAATGACTTTGTGCTGCTGTTTGTAACTACCAAAAATGTTTGACCTAGACCCATCTTTTATTGTACCAATCGACTCAGAATCACTTTCTGAGTTGCTTCGCGATCTTCATAAAATCTATCAAAAATAAACATAATGCACAGATTTTTCTCAAAATTGGTTTGTTTATATGTTTTTAAAATATAAGTTACTTCACCAAATATGGTCAGGGCTGGTCCATTTTTCGATCTAGTCCCCATATAAATATAGCATCCGATATGAACGTTTTCATATCTGTTTATTTTCTATATCGAATTAGTTGAACCGAATAGATAGGGTCTCTAAACCATGGTGTAGACCGACTGTAATTTCTTACTTGTTCTTCTTGTTTTAGTTTTTTTTCCTCTGGTTAAGCTTAAAAACTATGAAGTGGTGCTTTGTTTGATGTAGTAAAAATGCGTTGCTCTGCTTTTCTATCTCCCTCGTACACTTTTATGACTCTTATTTGGAAGATTGTAACAGCAATATGAATGAATTGAAAACAATAATGTTTGTTGTTGAGCTTAGGTTTTCAACTTTAATGCATCTTCTTGACTGGTTGCTTATCGTCTGTGCTGCATACACTCAATGTGTTACCACTGGGATCACATTAAGTCACACAAATGTTTCAGCGAAGAGAACGATAAGAAGTGAATGGCATGCTTCACGTATTTATGGCATTTGCTATCAGTCTTCAAGTTCAAGTTACCTCTTAAAAAATTGTTTTGTTAAAGTTTATCAATTTGAGTTGTTGTTTAGCTCTTCAATTAGATTCATATACCCTGTACCGCTATATGGTGCGGTTATAGTGAGTTTGTGCTGATGTTTGTAACTATAAAAAATATTTGAGTTTGACACACTTCTTAGTGTACTGGTCGATTTAGAATCACTCTCTGGCTCGGAATAACGATGTTCGTCCGTCCGTCCCTTTGTCTGTTTGGGAGTGTGTCCATGTAAATCTTGCACACACACAAGAGGTCGCAAATTAAGATATATTTTGCTGAAATGTTATATACCATAGAACGATTGCTAAAAATTGGTTTATATGTATGTGTTTATGAGTTTGCATGGTCGTGCTTCGCTACGACTTACCGAGAGTTGTTGTCATGTATGTTTTTATAATCATTTTTTCCTACGAACTTTGTATTGTACAATTAAAATATTTTATTTTATTTATTTCATATATTTTTTATTTCAATACTTGCTGATACAATATATTTTTTTTAATAGGTGCAAAAATTATCAAATTTTTCGGCGTTCCAATTCTGGAGCAAGCTACATGTAGCTGCCGATGGGTGAAATGTGGATTTTCCAAGTTAAATCCGGCAATATTTAACGATTATCCTTGAATTTAAAATATTATTTGGTAATTTTTTTAATTAACGAATTTTGATTTTTGGCGATTTTTGATTCTGGCGATTTTTGAAATTGGCATTTCCACCCATATATGCCACGACTACTCACATTGGTAATTTATGTATTTTCAAAAGTTTCAGGAGTTTCAAAAGTTTCAAGTCGCTTTTGTAGTACTTCATATTTTTTGCATAGGACGTGTCACGCCTACTAAAAGCGTATCCTGCCAATTTTTTATCTGACTACTCGCATTCATATCTGATGGACTCAAGGCTTTTCCTTTTATAGTACTCCAGTTATTGGTTATTATATATTTTCTTTGTATGGGAGGTGCCACGCCCATTGGTCCAATACCGCCCATTTTTGTCCGAATACTCACATTAATAATAGATGAGTTCAGACAAATTTACAAAGCTGTTTCTGTCATAGTACTGGGGATATATAATATTAAATTATTACTTTGTATGGGAGGCGTCACGCCCACTTCTCCGATCACGCCCATTTTCGGCATGGCTACTACTATAAATAATAGGTGACATCGTACAAATTTGCAAAGATATTTCGGTGATTGTACTCAATATATATGAAATTAAAAATTCAATTCATATGGAAGGGTGCCATGCCCACTACAAATATCAAATAATTTATAGCATATGTCCATCCTTAAGGATCTTTCCAAACATTGGAATCAATATTTTTAAATCAGATGAGGAGTTACGGAGATTACCTCTTACAAACAAATAAACACACATTACCTCTTTATTTCATCTATAATATTGATATTCAAGACGATTTGTTGTGACCGATGTAAGTTTTTCAGTTTTAATCCTATTTTGACCAAATATTTTTTTTATATTTATTTTGATTGTTTATTTTTATTAATTTATTTAATTTTATTAAAATTGTGTCGTGATGTCCAGTTTTTATACCCTATACCAATATGTGGTTTGGGCATAATGACTTTGTGCTGCTGTTTGTAACTACCAAAAATATTTAACCTAGACCCATCTTTTATTATACCGATCGACTCAGAATCGCTTTCTGAGTCGATTTGGCGATGTTCGTCCGTCCGTCTGTATGTCCATGTAAACCTTGTAATCAAACTACATGTTGCAAATATATTTTGATGAAATTTGGTATATAAGCTTTTATCGGCCATAGGATGAACACTATTGAAATTGGTGAAAATCGGTCAGGATCGGTTCATTTTTCGACCTGGTCCCCATATAAATATAGCACCCGATATGAACTTTTTCATATCTGCAGCCAAAAAAATTAATAACAATGGCACTCAAATTTGTTTTATGCTTATTTTCTATATCCAATTAGTTGGACCGAAGAGAAAGGGTCTCTAAACCATGGTATAGGGTACCGTACTTGTTTATCTTTAAATTTATTAAATAATAACTAGAGAACCCCTGCTGCTCCGCAGCATTATATTATATTATATTATATTATATTATATTATATTATATTAATTTTTATAATATAATACCAAAATTTGCCAAGAGAAGTTAACGTACAGTAAAAGTACGCATAACTTTCCACGCATAACTTTCCTCAACCCCAACGAATTTAAGCAGTTAATAGCTCAAAAGAAGGAGCTTGATCCACTGAGTGTTCTTAGGCCTATGTCAATAGTCTACTTTCATTACAACTCTAGTTATAGAGGTTTGAGAGAAGAAAAATATTGAAAAAAATCTTGAATGCAAAGTTTATTCATAAATTCTTTTAATATATGAGATAATCTGACAATATAAGTTTGGGTTAATCAAATTTATAATAAAAAAATTTTTTATACACTCCTGATGAAGTTGAAAAACCGTCAACGGAACGTAGAGTGGAGATGAAATAGATTTTGTTTTAATTTATTTTATTTAGAACTTATAAGCTGACCATCATAGCCCAAAAGAAGTAACATAAACTCAAGATAACTGGTCATAACACAATTACACAACAAGTAAGAAAATTATAGTCGGTCTAGACCGACTATACGATACCCTACACCATGAGTTTAGAGACCTTATCTCTCATGCCCAACTAACTGGATAGAGAAAATAAGCATAAATAAAATTTGAGAGGGATTTTTATTATTTTTTTTTCATATCGGATGATATATCTATATGGGGACTAGGCCCAAAAATGGAATGATCCTGACCATGTTTGGTAAAGTCTCTTGTATTTTGCAAAAATATATACAAACAAAATTTGAGAAGCATCAGTGCAATACTTTTGTTTTTTGATAGATTTAGGTGAAGATCGGGAAGCAGCTCTATGTGGGGCCTATGACTAAGAGTTGTCCCATACGGATAATTTTTGGACTACTCATTAATGGATAAAATAAACGCATACAAAATTTGAGTAAGATCTATATGACAATTTGGATCTTATGGCAATTTATGTCGATTTCATAGGGGTCATTTGTATGGGGGCTAGGTCTGAACATGGACCGATTTTCACCAATTTCAACAGCGTTAAGTTCTATGGCCGATAAAAGCTTATATACTAAGTTTCATCAAAATATATTCATATTTGCGACCTGAAGTTTGATTACAACGTTTACATGGACACACAGACGGACGGACGGACGGACGGACGGATATCGTTATATCGAATCAGTTAGTGATTCTGATTCGATCGGTATAATAAAAGATGGGTCTAGGTCAAATAGTTTTGATATATGGTATAAAAATTAAGACTTATCACTAACGCTCCATGGTATATTATCAATAACACAATCAAAAGAGATCTTTCTATGTCAACAGTTAAAGATAGCTGGACAGACTAATGCCGTTTTCTTTTCAGACATAAAATATCGCCCTTTTTTGCCCTTTTTTCGAAAAGTGTGTTTTTTTATATATTCTGAATTAAGAGCAAACTTATATTATACATCAATCGAAAGGTCTCAAAGTCAGGCCCTCGCAAATCACAAAAAATTCCAGCCATTGACTTCTTTCAGGTCATAGTATGAGAATATTTCCCTATTGTTACCCTTTTTTGAATATTTTCACCCTATGACTTCCAAGAGGATAATAATCAAAATTTTTTTGTATTCATGAACACAACACTTTGAGACCTTTCGATTGATATAAAATATAAGGTTGCTATTAATTCAGAATATATAAAAAATACACTTTTCCAAAAAAGGGCGACAGTTTTTGTCAGAAAAGAAAACGGCATAAGCAAACATGTTAATCCAGTGGCAATATCTCTATTAGATAGCACAGGCGAGGCCAGAAGGCTTAAACGCAAGCATGTATTTGATCCTCCACATAAAAACAAACGACAATAACATAGTAAATGTTATTAAATTGAAATAATCATATTATTTTGTATCTCTCTGGAGATACATAGTATCAGTGGTATATCAATAACCAAACAAATTTGCTTATTATCCTTGGATAGATTGTAAATAAAGAAATATTAATAAAAAAAATATTATATATTTTCTTTGTATGGGCGGTGCCACGCACACTTTTTTTCGACTAAATATATGAATTATATATCGGCTCATGTAAACTCCCAAGACTCTCAATATTACAATAGTCTAGATATAATAGATTTAATATTCACTTTGTATGGGGTGCCACGCCCATTAGTCCTATCCCGCCAATTTTTGTGCGACTACTCACACTTATAATAATGACCTCAGTCAAATTTGCAAAACCGCCCCTATACTACTGCTCGAGATATATGATATTCAATAATTACTTTATATGCTAGTTGCCACGCCCACTTATCCGATCCCTTCCTTTATCTACATGGCTGCTAACATTAATAATAGGCGAAATCATACAACTAGTACTCATTATATATGATATTAGCTTAGAGTTCCTTCAGATGCACAGTAAGACTCTGTAAAAATTTCAGGAAGTCGGTTCAATGGTTTAGCCTCCAAAAAATTATTTGCAATCAAAGAAGCCTACATACTTATAAAGATTATATCCATAAATCTCAATTAAAAAAAAAAAAAAAACTTTAGGACATACTTAAATCATAAGGCCCATACAACGCAATCTCGTGATAATCGCTTATATCTATTAAAATATACTAGCAGATTCCAGCCCTCGAAATTCGAGTGCAAATTCTAGGAAATTTTATTTTTTCATCAAATAAAGGCCCTGAAGGTATGCTAATCAAATATAGCCAATTCACAAATCAACACAAGAAAACAAACTCATTTTTATTACAAACACATAGCATATTGTAAAGGGTCCGCCAAATAACTTTTTTTTTTGGAAATGCTATAAAAAAAAACTACTGAATATTATCCCAAATTTCTTTTTTTATTTGAAAGTACAATCCTTCCGGTTATTAATGGAGAATAATTTCATTCAAATGGCTGCTTCGGCTGGCCATGTAGTAGCCTACACGATCGGTCCAATTTTTAAGCACATTATCGATTGTCCTTTAAAGCGTCAATTGTCTCTGGCTTGTTGGTGTAACACTTACCTTTGAGGGCATCCCACATATAATAGTCCAACGATGTCAAATCGCAGCTCCGAGGTGGCCAAACGACATCAGCTCTGCGGCTGATTATGCGATCTTCAAAAACAGGGCGCAAAACATCGAGTGTAGCTTCAGCTGTGTGGCGCCGTCCTGTAGAAACCAAATGTTGCCAATATCCTCCTCTTCCATTTTTGTGAACAAAAATTCGTTCAACATGGCCCGATAACGATCGCCATTGACTGTAACGGCCACTCCTTGCTCATTTTCGAAGAAAAATGGCCCAATTATGCCTCTGGACCAAAATCCGCACCAAATAGTAACTCGTTTTGGGTTTATCGGCTTTTCAATGTATGCGTGCGGGTTTTTTGTGCCCCAAATGCGACAATTTTGCTTGTTTACATACCCGCCAAGATCAAAATGAGCTTCATCTGAAAAGATGATTTTTTTTTTTTGGCAAAATCGGCATCTTCTGTAAGCCGAAGCGAAGCGAAAACGCATTGGATGGTCAGTTGGCTTCAACTCCTGAACCAATTGGACTTTGTATGGCGTCATACCAAGATCTTTATGCAAAATTCGTCTCAATGATGCCTCCGAAATGTTCAATTCTTGAGAACGACGGTGAATTGATGTTGATGGCGCTCCACGCACACTTTCTGCCACAGCAGCAATATTCTCGGGTGTACGCACTGTTTTTGGCTTTTCACGCTTTGGTTTATCAATGAGGATGCCAGTTTCTTTCACTTTTTTCACAAGATAACGAACATACGGAACTGACGGTGCTTCTCTTCTTCCAAAATCCGTACGCAATTTTCGCATACATTCTGCAACATTACCATGATTTTCAAAGACATGTCGCAATATTTCCCAGCGTTGTTCAAGCGTATACACAACCATATTCGTTCAGCGGAAGGATAAAACTAATTATCTGTCAAATCAGACATGAGCTAAGTGTTACCATTCACGAAATAAGCGCTAGTTGAAAAAAAAAACGTTGGATGGCGGACCCTTTATAATTTTATGTATGTGTCAGTAGCAAATTTAAATGCAATTTTCTCAAAATAAAGAAAAAAATTAAAAATCTGTAAATCTACAAAATGGCTAAAAAGATATACCTTTCAAATGATACACTTTTAGTAAAAACCGGGATAAAACGGTAGAACAAAACATCGGTCACAAGATATCGCCTAGCCTATTAATATTATAGATTCCACAAAAAAATGATTTGGAACACATAAGTGTCCTCACTAAATATGATGGTGATAGTAACTATTTATTTGGATTCTGATTTTTTTTTTTAATTTCTATCTCGGATCTTTTCCGAAATTCTTAGTATAGGGTATAGTGTATTCGGATCAGACCGAATATAAATTTCCTACTTGTTTTTTCTGATTATGATTTTTAACAAACTAAAACAGAACATTTGCGTCTTTTTATCAGTATTCAACTAAAAATAATCTAAACAATAAAAACAAAGTTTTTATTAAATTATTTTTTTTTTGTTTATGCATATGAGTTTTGAATCTCTCCGTGACTGTGCGTGACTTTGCGTGACTACGTCAAAGGTAATCTTTTTTTATAGCAAGTCTATTGATCAAGTTTCAGATCGATCGAATAAGGGGAAATGGGTTTTAAACCACTCCGTTACTGTGCATGACTATGTCGAAGTTAATCTTTCTTTACAGCAAGTATATCGACCAAGTTTCAGATTGATTGGACGAGGGTAAATCCGTTTTAAATCTCTCCGTGACTGTGCGTGACTATGTCAAAGTTAATCTTTTTTTCATAGCAAGTGTATGGACCAAATTTCAGATCGATCGGATGACGGGAAATGACATTTTAATCACTCCGTGACTGTGCGTCACTATGCGTGACTGTGCGTGACTACCCCAAAATTAATCTGTAGTCACAACAAGGCTATGGGCCAAGTTTCAGATCAATTGGATAAGGGGGAATGGGATTGACCCACGACAGACAGACAGACAGACAGAGAGTACGAGTTTTAAGAAAGAGTTTCAAAAAAAAACTTTTGAAGAATAATTACTGGAGTTGTTTAAAAATCGGAATTCGATTGAATTAATTTCGAGTAACAATAAATCTCAAATGTTGTGGGTAATATTTTTTTTTTTGTTTACACAAAAACCAAAAAAAGGTTATCTCAATTCTGAATATGCCTACGTTTATTTCCGGAGGGGTTTAACTAACAGTTATCTCTTTCTTTATTGGAATTTTACTGAATTGCAATCGAACAAAGTGCATGTTATACAAGAAATAGAGAATCAGAGAACAAGATTGAAGTAAAAAAAATTAAAAATTTTTATTTTTAAATCCTTATATATATATATATAATATATATAAATGTGCGGACATTCTGGCAAAATCCAATTTGTACACTTTTTGGCATTATGGGATGTGAGCATTGAGCCTTTGTTTATTGTAATTTACAAATTGTGTAGGCGTTAATCTTGGCAATGTTATTTTGGAGAACATCCTTCACTTTATATTTACAATTTATAAATTTATTTTTCTACAAATGTCGTGTTGTTGTTTATTTGGCAGCTTTTTAAAATACAAATGAACAAAACAATTTCATTCGTGTTTTTATTCAGAGTCTTTCAGCGAATGGAAAATATGTCGCCAAGTAGATGACGCCACATCATTTTTACCAAACAACAAACAAAGACCAAGAAATAAACCAAGAAACAACATGCTTTCCGATATTAATTGAAACCAACATGCAAGAAAACTGCAAACTCTATATATAACTGCCATACGATAAACAGATAGATATGACGTTTTTATGTGAAAAGTGCTAAAAGAAATACTACTTTAATAATATGTTGCAGTTAGGTTTCCTCCTTTCGCCTAAGCAATATTTCGTTTAGCGTATTTGTGCAATTGCGTCTGTTTTTATTATTCTATAAACTTTTTTTTCTTGGCGAATTGACAAGTACAACAAAAAAATTTCAACAGTCATTTGCAAACGCATTATTCGGTTGATTCTCTATTTTCATAAAATTTTTACAACACCATTGGAAAATGTTGCAATAACATTAATCCACATGATTGCACAAATTAATGAGCCGGACATTAAGAAGCAATATCTTAAGTTGTTTCGAAATAAAAAGGAGTCCAAATGATCTTCTAAAAGAGACATTATAGTTTCATAAAAATTAATAGATTATTTTGAGTCTCTCAAAACTGGGCGAATGAACAAAAAATGTATTAGTAAATATATTGTAGGTAGCGATCAGTTGCATTGTGCCATTGTGTTTTAATTTTCAGTTTCTTAAAATCTTACGCAGGTACTAAAACTAAACAGAGTCTGTTTCACTACAATTGACCTCAATTTAGCGCAGTTTATCGGTTCAACGATATGTTGTTTTCGAAAGGGTGGAAGAGGTTTCTGCATGAAATCGCTCATGTAAAATACTCCATTAAGCTTTCGAGTATAACATATGGCTGGGTATATGGTCTACAATTACATATTGCTTCTAAGACTACCAAAAATATTTGACCTAGACCCATCTTTTATTCTACCGATTGATTAAGAATCATTTTCTGAGTCGATTTAGCGATGTCCGTCCTTCCGTCCGTCCGTCCGTTCATGTAAATTTTGTTATCAAACTACAGGTCACAAATATTTTGATGAAATTTGGTATATGAGCTTCTTTGGGCCAATGAATGAACGCTATTGAAATAAGTGAAAATCCGTGCATGTTCAGACCTAGTCCCCATACAAACGACCGATATGTGATCGACTTAAATTTCGATAATATTCAAATTATCATATTGTATTGTACTGTATAATATAAAGGAGGTGTTTGAGGTACTGCCACCGAATATTTCTGTAGAGATCCACCAAATGAATTTCTGTTTCTAACAAAAAAAACTTAAATTCAAAATAACATATATGAAATATAAATCCAAAAAAATTGATGGCACACTTTGTTGCTACTCAAATACAATGTTTAGCTCAAATACAATGTTTAGCCTTTAATTACCAAAAGTGAAAAATGACACTTTTCATGAAGGCCACTCATTGTTTCTTTTTTTTCAAATTCAAGTATAAATTTTGTTTACACAATCTTCATTAATAAACACATTTTTTTATTTAAATATTTTTTTTGAACTTATTTTTTTGTTTTACATTTATTGATTTGATTTTATTTGAATTTGATTTTTATTTTTATGTATGTATAAGTAAGTAATTAAAATTGTAAATAATAAAAACCAAAAACATTAAGTGCTGAATTAGCACAAAAATAATATAAAATAAAGACCACTGTTGGAGAACAGAATGATTTGTGCTCTGACAGTTGGTAGGCAAACTTGCCCTAACTAAAAAAAAAATTGTTTGATTTCAAAAGGATTAAACACTAAAACTGGTCGGCAGGTTTGCCCCAGAATTAGTTTGAAAAATTAACCAACATAAATTCTACCATAAAAATATTATATTCATTGTACTGCCCGCTACTAATTGCTTCTCCCTCCAACCTTGAAGCTCTCAGAAATTTGAATATGTTGGTGATACGGCTTCCTTATCATAGAATCTGCACATAGAGTGCGCAACTATTCCCAACTTGCTCAGATGTTCTTTGAGCTTACAGTAAACATTCAAAAACCTGGTTAGAATTCTAAGTCCGTTCCTTGATAACCCAATACACGACTCAAATCTCTTACTGTTGAAGTTACCTAACAAGAGTTTGGATTGCCTTAAGCCTAAGTGGATCCAAAAAAGTTTCTGTCTTGCTTGACTCTCATGTTCTCTGAGTACTCCTCTTCCTATTCCATAAAACGGTTCTTGCCCTATTAATTCTGTGGAATCTGCCCTTCTGGCAAGCTCACCAGCTTGCTCATTACCTTGAATCTCAATATGCCCCGGGACCGGGACCCAACAAATTCTGATTTTATTGCGTTTGCCTAACTCATTTAGTTTCTGTAGCAGTCCCATACTAACTTAGAGTCTACTTCATAGGAGCTTAGTACTCGAATAGCAGCTTGACTATCTGACAATATAGCTCTATCCTGTTTTCTGTACTTCCTATGCAAGTTAAATTGGGCACATCTATCATGGGATAAATTTTTATTTGGAAAATACTTGTGAGTATAACCATTGACTCAAAGAATTTGGCTCTAGGCCCGAAGACTCCCGCTCTGTAACACTTTTGGTTTTTGACCCATCTGTGTGCCAGTTGATTGTATCTTCTTTTAGAAAATACACTGTATTTAAACTGCTCCATTCTTTCTTATTGTTAAGTTTTGTAACAAAATATTTCTTGAAATCGTATTTCCTCTCAGTCCTGCGACAACTTGACTTATTCGGTTCCATTGCCCTTCATAAAGCATGGTTATTGGTTTATCCCCCTTGATCCTGATTGTTGTTTCCAGGGCTTTCTTCTGCACCACCACATGCAGGTGTTTTAACTTATTACCAATTGTTCTTAGAAAAATATATCCTAAACAGTTTAGATAGCTATTTCTTCAGTCTTTCGAGAAAAAAAATTTAAAAAAATAAAAATTTTTTTTTTGCAAAATCAAAAAAAATTTTTTTTTGCTCTAAAGAAAGCTCAGGTTTTTTCCTTTCAGAGCTTTGTGGTCGGTTAGTGGGATGCGAGTGGGATATCTCAAAAAAAAAAAAAAGTTTTGTAACACAAGACAACGGTTTTCAATTTTTCTCATATGCACTAATTTGAATTTTTTCCTATTAGTGTGTTAGTGTTTCTAAAATCTTAAAAATAAAACATATACTGAGAAACTAGATAAATTAGCCTTTCGGACGGTATGTAACATATATAACTAAAATTTCATACCTTCTATACTGTAATACCCGCAATATGTTAACCTCAGGAAAAAAATCACTTTTTTCTATAGAAATGATGAAATTTTTTTTTATTTTGAGTAATTTGTAATAATCCCAGGAAAAATTTTGTAATAGAAGCTCATTGATTTTTGCATTACCAATAATAACCTACCACTGCCCACTGCATTACTTCCAAAGTGAAAATAAGGCGTTACTTATAATGTGTTATACAGCTATTTATATTTCATGCCAACGCCTTACATACTGCATTACTTTCAAAGTGAAAATAATGAGTTCCTAGGCAACTAGCTACCTCCAATGACATCTCCGTGTTAAAATAATGAGCTTATCAGGCAAACTTCAACCAGTTACATCTCATTCTAAAACCCATTATTTGGTAATATTTGTTTTTCCTGGGATAATTAAATAAATGTATAATAATAATAATATAAATATAAAAATAAATAATATAATATAATTTAATCTTTATCACATTAGATCCAGTTACAACATAACTATTTTTATACCCTATACCACTATGTGGTTTGGGTATAATGACATTGTGCTGCTGTTTCTACCTACCAAAAATAGTTGACCTGGACCCTTCTTTTATTATACCGATCGACTCTGAATCACTGTGAGTCCTTATGTCCGTCCGTTTGTCTGTCTACGTAAACCTTGTAATCAAACTACAGGTCGCAAATATGAATATATTTTGATGAAATTTGGTATATGAGCTTTTACGGCCATAGGATGAATGCTAGATTGGTGAAATTCGGTAATGTTCAGACCTATCCCCATACAAATGACCCTTATGAAATTGACTTAATTGCAAAAGATCCAAATTATCATATAGACCTCAGTCAAATTGGGTTCCTATGTGTTTATTTTATCCATTAATCAGTAGTCCAAAAATAATCAGTATAGGACAATTCTTAGTCATAGGCCTTATATAGAGCTGCATCCCGATTTTCACTTAAATCTATCAAAAAACAAAAATATTGCACATATTTTTCTCATTTTTCTATTTGGTTTCAAAATATAAGTGACTTTACCAAAAACGGTCAGGACTAGTTCATTTTTCGATCTAGTGTAGTTTACCTATCATAGTGGAAAGCACCATACCCTAATAACTTGTAAAATAATTAATAAATTGTAATTTAAATCTAACAATAATTAAGTATATCACTAACGGAAAATAACATGAAAAAAATATGATTATTAAGAATGTAACATTAAGTATGTCACTAACGGACAATAACATGTAAATACGAAATATGATTACTAGAAATGTAGCAATAAGCAACTAGCAATAAGCAATTAGTAATAAGAATTAGTCATACAAAATATTGTAACAAATTGTTTTGTATAAATACTACATAAAATTGTAAATAAAATTTAGAATTAATTTAGATAAGCGAAGATACACTTGTAAACTTTATTTTTCAATTCTGGCCTAGCACCTCACAGTGCTTGAATAAATCAAAACTGCTGCGACCAGACGCAGCATTATAATCAAGGTGGTAAATCCTTCAATCAACACAAAAAAAAAAATAAATAATTAGCATTTTTTTTTTAAATATTAAATTATAATACTACGTACTTCGTAACTTATAATACTAGTCCCCATATACCTATAGCATCCGATATAAACTTTTTCATATCTGCAGCCAAAAAATTAACAATAATGTGACTCAAATTTAGTTTATGCCTATATTCTATATCGAATTAGTTGGACCCAAGCGATAGGGTCTCTAAACCATGGTATAGGGTATCATATAGTCGGTCTGGACCGACCATAATTTTTTACTTGTTTTATTAATATTTAAGTTTTATAACTTTTTAAATACCCAGTCTTTCATCCAGCTTAAAATTGAAGACAGCGCTAGATGTAGTAGCTACTTTCGAACAAAGCGACTTTTTCGTCTTCAGCATCCTTCTGCCTATTACTTCAACTCATGCTTTATCAACTATTTAACTCAATATTTGAAAGAAAAGAACATGAGAAATGTTTTTTCTTTTTATATAACTACGAGAGTTTGTACGAACAAGCTGAGTTTTTCCAATTTTTAGCTTTGTCTACATTAACAGATCAATTAGAAGTCTTGTAATGTGAACAGCTCTTTCTTTTTGCCACTGTCCTCTATATGGAACTGTAATGGTATGTGAAAGTAGCTACTCCATCTAGCGCTGTCTTCAATTTTTTTTTCCAATATTTCTCTTACATTACGAAAATTATTATCTTTCTTTCATTAGAAAAATATATACATGATCTTAAACCGATCAATAAATAACTAATTATTGCAATACAGTTCCACAATACAAAACAATAACATACAACACATGAGCTGTTTTAGTTTCTTTACAATTATTCTTTGCCCAATAGAATAAAGCAGTCGCATATAAGATGCGGTCTTGATGAGAGCACTGGAGACTATACTTCGCTGCATTTCCTTTCAGGTTTGCTCCAAAATCATCACATGCTCCTTTGCCATGAGCAGTAGGATGAAAATGCCACTGGGCTGGCATTCCAAAATCTTTTTTATGTGCTATGAGATTTGCGAAGCTACTTTTGTTTTAAAAAATGTTGATGACCTACGTCCGAAACGTGGTATACCTTCTCTACTGTAAATTTAGATTTTAGAAATTTTAGTATTATCTTCTGGTACTCATAAACTGCAACGGTATAATGTTTTAAATCGTCGGATATGACTGCCACTCTTTTGTGTTCCGCTTTTTCATCTTTCATGTAGTAAATAACTACTGTAAATATAGTTGCTTGGTCGATATTGAAGTGGAAAGCTTGTATGGCAGACTTCAAATGTATCTTCAAATCGTTGAAGAATGACCATTGCTCTTTGACTAAAAAGTCATGGGTTCTCATGTTTAGAAATCCTGTACACATTTAAAATGATTGTTTTCAATGTGCGTCTGTTAGTCTGAATCCAAGATTCAAATTTGACACATAACCAATTTAACGCAATCGCGGTAATGGTGTAAACCTTCTGGCGGATAATCTGTTAAGTACTTTAAGTTGATTTCCTTCATCATCAGTTTAATCAACAGTTGAACCTAGTAACGTAAAGAAACGATTGGCAAAAAAGATCTTATGTGATTGAGATTAAGTTTTATTAAATTATTTATTTTTTTTATTTTTATTATTATTATTTTATATTAATGTAATTATTATTACAAGTAATTAGAAAAAATAATTTTTCAACATTTCTATAAAAAAAAGTGATTTTTTTCCTGAGGTTAACATATTGCGGGTATTACAGTATCGAAGGTATGAAATTTTAGTTAGGTATGTTACATACCGTCGGAAAGGTTAATTTGTCTAGTTTCTCAGTATGTGTTGTATTTTTAAGGTTTTAGATGCGCTTACACACTAATAGGGAAAAATTGAAATTAGTGCATATGCTAAAAATTTAAAAACCATTGTCTTGAGTTACAAAACATTTTTATTTTTTTTTTTTTTGATGGTATCCCACTCGCATCTCATTAAGCGACCAGGTATCTCTTAAAGGAAAAACCTAAAAATTTTTGATTCTTCAAAATATGTCAATAATTTTTTTTTATTTTTTTTTAATTTTTTTTCCCGAAAGATTGATGAAATAGTTATCTAAACTATTTGGGACAAATTTTGCTAAGAGCAAGAGGTAAAAAGTTGCATGGATGAGAAAAAACACCTGTTTGGCCAAAATGTCAAATTTTGACTCCCTCTAACTCAGAGAGTTCGTGACCGATCTTGTTGGAAAATTGTGTGTAAACTACTATGCAATAGGATTAACCTTGGCGCAATCATCCCGATCGAAAGACATCGGTTTCAAAAGTTGGGTCACTTGACATGAAACTCCCCGTCTGTCTGTGGAAAACACGCTCATTCACGAAATAAACCATTCGGATAAGTAAACTATGGATAATATTGTGAAGCAGCCATCACTATGCCGAGATATGTCCAAAAAAATTAAGAGACCTCTAAAAAATTTTAAAAATTCACTGGGTTTGTCGTAATAATCTAGTATTAAGTCTATCAAATTATCAAATTATTGCTTTTTAAAATAATATGTTTGCATATGTTATAAATAGCGAAATAAGTCCAGATATTCATGTACCATGTGTAGGGTACCAGAGATTCGGCATAGCCCAATTTAGCACTCTTACTTGTTACATCCAGTAATTAGTAGTCCAAAAATAAACCCTATAGGATAATTCATAGTCGTAGCACCATTATAAAGCTGCTTCCCGATCTTGGCTTAAATTTATTAAAAAACAAAAATGTTGCACAGATTTTTCTCAAATTTGATTTGTATAAGTTTATGGAAAAAAAAAAAAAAAAATAAGTGACCTTAACAGATAAGGTCAGGATGCGTCCATTCTTCGACCTGGTCCCCATATAAATATATCATCCGATCCAACTTTTCATATTCGAAGGCAAGAAAATTAATAGCAATGACCTTCAAACTTAATTTATGCTCATTTTCTGTATTTAATTTGTAGTACCTAAGAGATACAGTTTCTAAAGGCATGGTATAGGGTATCGTATAGTCGGCCTAGAGCGATTGTAATTTTGTTTACTTTGGTTGGCCTTGTGATAACTATTAAATATTGTTGTATAACTTTTCCGAAAGTGTATATTCAACTAAATAAAAGTTATACAGGAAATTCTATGATATCTGTAGCTTCTCATATGTTGTATTAAAAATATTCAAATATCTATAATATTAATAGGCTAGGCGATATCTTGTGACTGATGTTTTGTTCTACCGTTTTATCCCGATTTTGACCAAACGTATATTATTTGAAAGGTACTTCTTTTTAGCCGCTTTGCAGATTTACAGATTTTAAAATGTTGTACTTTACTTTGAGTAAATTGCATTTAAAGTTGCTACTAACACATACATATAATTATACAATGCTATGTATGTGTTTATTAAATTTGTTAATGTGTTTGTAATAAAAATGAGTTTGTTTTTTGTGTTGACTTGTGAATTGGCTATAATTGATTAGCATACTTTTAGGGTCTTTATTTAATGAAAAAATAAAATTTCCTAGAATTTGCGCTTGAATTTCTAGGGCTGGAATCTGCTTGTTTATATAGATACGATTAATGTAGTGTTCGGGAAAACTCGACGATTAGTTAAGCTTAAGGAATATCGAAT
This sequence comes from Cordilura impudica, assembly GCA_963682025.1. NCBI lineage: Eukaryota > Metazoa > Arthropoda > Insecta > Diptera > Scathophagidae > Cordilura > Cordilura impudica. Next base: position 5,204,641 of record OY821517.1, on the reverse strand, counting down.
ATAGCATAAAAACTGTATTCACATAAAAAGTTTCAATAATAATAAAATGCAAAGCGAGTTTTTGTGACCCATATAAAAATTATAGTTAATATCCGATATTTACATATTTGCACCGTCTGGAAAATTTTTTTGGAGTAATACTCATTTAATGTTGGTTATTATAAATATCAAAATCACTGCGTTGAATTGTGAATTGGCTTTAATTGATTAGCTTATAAAATTATTTACAAATTGAAAAAAATAAAATTTCCTAGAATTTGCACTCGACTTTCGAGGTCTGGGCTCTGATACAAAACCACTGTTTGTCCATGCCTTTGTCTTGTCTAGAAATGACTGATTATGTGATACAAATTCATTCATCGTTACTATGAAGAATTTATGGAAAGAGCGAATAAAATTGTTCTTCAATAACCTTTTTCGAGAGAATGGGCAACTTCACAAAAATACAAGTCCCTTATTTAAGCTGTCCTCTATAACATATTCCAGTTTCAGAGTAATCTGAGGGTGTTTACCCGGGATACCTTCCCTATAAGACCCATTCCAAAATTCAGAGTTTAGGGTATCGGAGATTCGGTTCAGACTGACTGTAAATTTCATACGGTTTAGACTATTTTCAGCAAAGTGACGTTTTAATTATAAAACAAGAACGAAATATTTCTTAAAATTATACAATAGTAACTAGAATATTTTAATGATTAATATTCTAATTTAAACCACAGAAGAGCAGATAAAACGAGCAGGTCTCATGGGGGCAGCCGCAGATAGCGATGAAACTTTATTTTAATTGTTTTGTACAATTTATTTATTATGAATTGAATATTACGTACAAGGTATTGAAATTATGTATGTAATTTTGTTTTTATTTTTGAAATAGAAAAAATAATACATATCGGAACTGTACCTCTAAAATGAGTCAATTAAAAATTTACAAATTATCAGTAGAAGCAAAAAACGGTTTTTTTTTTAATATTTACTATAAAATTCAAAGACAGTTGTTTCATTGTAAAGAATTGCGAGGAATAAGTAAACAGCAGTAGTTGTTTTTGCGATTTTTGCAGCGATCATCAAAAATAACAAGTTTTTTGGGTGCAACTCAAAATATGTATTTTTAGTGGATTCTAGAGAACTACTCTTATAACACAAAGTGGGTTACAACTGTATTTACTATTTTTTTTTTGCCAAAGACTAGAGAAACCGATGCAAGATTCTTAGAGTGGAGAGATATGACCACTGTCTATCGTTTTCTGGCAAAAAGTGAAAATTGAAAAATTTTGAGTTGACTCACTTTAGAGGTTCAGGTGCGATATATGTTTGAAAATCGTTAGTAAAAAAAAAATGTAAGTCAAATGTTTGAAATAATATAATACCATATAATTTGGTTGGCGCAATCCAGATATATTCTGTTTAAGTTTAAAATGATTCAAAACGCATTTAGATTTCGTTTCTTTATACCATCCATCCACACCACTGTGCAGAGGGTATATATAAGTTTGTCATTCAGTTTGTAGCACGTTGAAAAATGAATTTGCTACCCCATAAAGTATATATATTCTTGATTCTTATAACAACTCGAATTAATATAACGATGCCCGTCTGTCCGTCCGTCTGTTGAAATCGTGCTAATCCTCACAATAGACGGCTTACCTGGCTAAAATTAGGAAAATATTGTTTGTCACTATTTTGGGCTTCTAGTGTCGTACGTGCCACTGTGCCAGGATATGTTCTAATATATGGAGACACCTCTTAAAAACTTCAAAAATTCGTCTTTATTATAGTTGTAATAGTTCAGTGGATAAATATTACTTCCAACATAATTGTTGTTGTACAACATATACAGCTACAAAAAAAAAAAAAAAAATAAAATAAAAACAAGTAAGAAAATTATGGTCTGTCTAGACCAGACTATAATTATACCCTGCACCATGCGCATAGAAACAATGTCTCTTAGGTCCAACTAATTACACACAGAAAATAAACCAAATTTGAGTATCATCGAAAAAGTTCATATAATATACAGACCAATTTTGAGAAAAATCTGTGCAATTTTTGTTTATTGATAAATTTAAGTGAATATCGGGAATCAGCTTCACATGGGAGTATAACTAAGAATTGTCCTATAGGTTATATTTTTGGATTACTGAGAAATGGATGTAATAAACATACACAATCCCAATTTGAACAAATCTATATGATAATTTGGATCTTGCGGCAATTTTAGTCAGGTTCATAGGGGTCAATTGTTTTAACTTATCTATATATTGCCCTCTATCTATATATATAAAATTGAATGTGTGTTTGTTTATTTGTTTGTTTGTACCTTATAGGAGACCAAACCTCTGGACCGATCTTTCTGAGATTTTCACAGCATTTAACTGGGACACTGGCATGATTAATAGGGTACTTTTTTTCTACCACGCCCACTTTTACGCCCACTTTTTTAAAATTATATAATTGCTCCCATATAATTTTTAACAGATTTACTTCAAATTGTATACACATTATACTCCAGGCGAGGTAGAAATAAACACTTCGTACGCCACGTCCGCTTTCACTCCCCCTTTTCACGCCAAATTTTGTTTGAAAGTTTTAAACTTTTTGTTCTCTGTACAAATTTGTTCCTTCCAACGGATTTTTTTTATTTGGTAGTATATTGCTCTTAATACTGTTAACGTCGCCATATAACTATGAACCACGCCCACTTCACCGGCCCCTTTTTTTTAAATCAAATACTTAATTATACCACTAACGATGTTTGCTATACAAAATACTTTTTTTGTAATATGTATTTACCTAAAGTTTTATACACTTTTTATCTACAGGTAAGGTAGCCACACATTTTTTTATTACCAAATCCCCCTTTTTCGCCCCATTTTACCTTAAATTATAATTAATCTGCTTTCAATCTATATATATAAAAATGAATGTGTTTGTTTGTGCTTTATAGGAGGCCAAACCCCTGAACCGATCTTCCTGAAATTTTCATAGCGTGTTACTGTGACTCTGGAAGGAATAATAGGAATAATGATTAGACAAAGGGGCGGTGCCACGCCCATATAACCCAAACCTTTAAATCGTCATATCTCGGGAATTTTTTGACCTACAGCGATCATATTTGGTACATATGGTATTGGCATGAATAGAAATACAGACCAGAAGAAAAGTGGGCGGGACCATGCCCCTTTTTAGAAAAAAAAAATCGTAATATCTTCTAAACTACTGGAAGAATCGTCATGAAATTTTCACAAAAGGATATTTTTGCGAAATACTTAATCCTTAACTATATAAAGTTGTTAGTGGGCAAAGGGGCGTGGTCCCGCCCATATAACCCAACATTTAAAATCGTCATATCTCGGCCATTTTTTAACCTACGGCGATGATATTTGGTATATATCGTATTGAAATTAATAGAAATAGTACTACAAAAAACCGGGCGGGGCCACGCCGCCCTTGACTATATAAAGTTGTTAGTGGACAAAGGGGCGAGGCCCCGCCCATATAACTCAATATTTGGCATGGATTGATTTGCTTAATAAGGTGTTTTCTTAAATAGGTATACATTCCATGCAAAAGTCGGCGGGCCACGTCCCTTTGTTTCCTATTTGTAGGAAGCCAGACCTGTACACCATTCTTCCTTAAACTTTCGCAATGTGAAACTTTTACTAACTGCACCCAATTTTTTATATTCGATTATTGATGTGCCAGGCTTTCCACCACATGTGCTACAACTCAAAATTGGAGTGCCCATTATTTTACTGCGCAATATCGATCCACCACGGCTTTGCAATGGCACTCGACTTGCAGTAAAAAAATGCTAAATAATTTAATAGAAGCGACCATTATAACAGAAAAATATAAAGGAACAGATGTACTTTTGCCACGCATTCCAATGATCCCAACTGATTTACCATTCGACTTCAAACGATTACAGTTTCCTGTTCGATTAGCGTTTGCGATGACTGTTAACAAAGCTCAAGGTCAATCTCTTCAAGTTTGCGGCTTAAATTTAGCAAATCCATGTTTCTCGCATGGAAAGCTTTATGTTGCATGCTCACGTGTAGGGAAACCCACTGACTTATATGTTTATGCTCCAGATGGACAAACTAAAAATATTGTGCATTCTAAAACCTTGCAATAATTAATTGTAAATTAAATAAATAATATTTTGTTAATGTATAAATATTTTTTTTTTATTTTGTTTTATTTTATAATGATGAGGGTTAGCGAAGTACACCGGGTTCAGCTAGTTTAAAATAAAATACAAACTTTTTTTTATTTTATTGTCATAAGTAATAAAATTAATGGTAAACAAAGATATATAGCCTAATGTTACACTTTTGCACCCTTTAATTTTTCTCTGTGCATATTAAAGAAAAACAAACAGAGAATTGGTAGTTTTAAAAATTTACCGTTATTTTTATAATTGTGCTTTATCGTACACGTGTTTCTCAAAAATGGAAGGTTCCAAAGTTAAAGAAATAATAAGTTCATTAAAAAATAATGAATCTACAAGAAAAATAGCTGAAAAACTAAAAATAAGTCATATGACCGTGCAAAGAATAAAGCATAATTAATAAAGTTCCCCAGCTGAAGCCCTAAAACCATTAAAAATTGATGCCAGTCGGTGGACGGCTCGTCCAAGTTTAAAAAGATTGGGTCTCAAGGCTGCTGAAAAAAAGAAAAAAACATTCTTGTCCAAAAACAACATACAGCGGCGAAAGGAATTTGTTCAAACATATAAAAATTGGACAGAACACGATTGGAGCCAGGTAAATGCAAATATTGAGTTAACATTTTAAATTTTAATAAATAATATTTTTACTTTTTTTAAGGTTATATGGTCTGATGAGACCAAAATTAACCGTTCTGATGGTCGCTCATGGTACTGGACTAAAGATCCCAATACCATAACCCCAAACCAGGTCAGCCAAACAATGAAACATGGTGGTGGTTCGATAATGGTTTGGGGTTGTATTACCAAAAATGGAGTAGGTCCGTTAGTTAAAATTGATGGTATTATGAAAAAGGAGCAATACCTAGAAATTTTACAAAATAATATACCAGCTGCCATTGAAAAATCGGGTCTTTCTCCTGAAAACGTTGTGTTTCAGCAAGATAATGACCCGAAGCATACGGCTAAAATTGTAAAGAATTGGTTAGAAAACCAAGAATTTTCGATTTTAAAGTGGCCTCCACAGTCGCCGGATATGAATACAATCGAAAATTTTTGGAGTTATATGAAGGCAAAACTATCGAAGTACGCGGAACCCCCAAATGGCGTGAACGAACTATGGATCCGAGTTAAGAACATTTGGGAGTCGATTCCCAACGAAATGGTGGCTAATTTTTGTAACAGTATGCCAAACAGACTGCAAGAACTACACAGAGCTAAAGGTTTATTGACAAAATATTAAAACAGCGATAAAATAGATTAGAAAATAAGAAAATATTGCTGGGTGCAAAATTGTAACATTTGAATACTTTGCTTTAATTACAATTATCTTATTTAATATTCATAATAGAATTAAGTATCTTAGTGTTATATTTTTAAGAAATGACAATAAATAAGATAAGCTGAAAAAATTATTTCATTTTCATACATTATAAGAAATATTGAGCATTATGTCTTAACATTGTGTACCATGTTACACTTTTGCTCCTCAGTGTAGGTGTGAGCATGAATCAATTTTCACCAATTTTAATTTCGTTCATCCTATGGAAGATAGAAGCCTATATACTAAGTTTCATCAAAATATATTCATATTTGCGACCTGTAATTTTATTACAAGGTTTACATGGACACACAGACGGACAGACGGACGGACGGATGGAAGATGAACAGACATCGCTAAATCGGCTCAGAAAGTGATCATAAGTCTATCGGTATAATAAAAGATGAGTCCAGGTCAAATATTTTTTGCGGTTACAAACATCAGCACAAAGTCATTATGCCCTGACCACAGAGTGGTACATTGTATAAAAACATAAAGTTGCAACAAACATAAAGGGGCTATTACATGACGTGTTTTGCTTGTGTTTTTTCTTATGTTTTTAACACATTCAATTTGTACATATCTTGTGACCCCTTTCAATCATTGTTTATGTGCAATACATGTGGAAAGTCCATGTGGAAAGTCCATATGAAAATACAAGACTGCCTGTGGTGAAAGAAAAACAGAGTATATTAAAAAGAATAATCTTAAAAGAAAAATAAATTGTTTAATAATAATAATAATAATTAACAATTAAAATATATAAAACTTCACTTTGAACAATTAATTTTGTAAATTCATTAATAAAAATACGAAAATACATATGCAAGTGTGATAGCAAAAATTATGAATCGTATATAAAACGATAATTTTGACAGACATACGTAATTACAAATGGAAAAAAAGTGACAAAACATATGTAAAATACACGTCGTCTGATATCACCTTAAACCATTACTTATGTTATGAGAGTTGGTGGGTCGTAGGTTCGTGTCCGCGTGGCAAATATTTTTTTTTAAATTATTTTTTTAGTACTACATATTAATATGGCTTTGTGCTGATATTTGTAACTACCGAACAAATTTTACCTAGACTCATATTTTATTATACCAATCTGCTCAGAATCACTTCCTGAGTCGATATAGCGATGTCCGTCCGTGTGTCCATGTAAATTTTGTAATCAAACTGCAGTTCGCGAATATTAGCATATTTTGATGGAATTTTATCAGCCATGGGATGAATGCCATTGAAATTGGTGAAAATCGGTCCATGTTCAGACCTAGTCCCCTTACAAACGACGCCTACGAAATTGACATTAATTGCCATAAGATCCAAAAATAGTAGTCCAAAAATAATCCCTATAGAACAATTCTTAGTCATAGGCCCCATATAAAGCAGATTCCCGATCTTCAGTTAAATCTAACAAACAATATAAATATTGCACAAATTTTTCTCAAATTTGGTTTGTATATGTTTTTGCAAAAAATAAGTGGCCTTACAAAATATGATCAGTATCGCTCTATTTTCGACCTAGTTCCCATATAAAAGGCAAACAAATTAATAACAGTGCATCTCAAATTTGGTTTATGCTTATTTTCTATATCTAATTAGTTGCACATAACGTATAGGGTCTCTAAACGCATGATATAGGGTATCGTGTAATCAGTCGAGACCAACTATAATTTAATTGTTAATATATGAAGAAAGACAAAAAAAAAATATTGGTGACTGCCCGAATTAAATTCCTGCTTACGTCGCTGGCATGTCCTGCCACTGTATTCAATGATAATGGATAATTTCCAATTTTCAATTTAAACGATCTTAACAATAAGGAAACGGGCTAAAACTTTTAATAATACCTAATATTTGATAAAAAAAAAATATTCGTACAGACTTGAGTACGAGTATGTATGTAGGTACATTAAATAAGATTAGCTTAGTTTAACGTTCACGTACACAGATGTTTTGTATCGGACTAGAGAATACACGAACATCAGTAGCAACAACAACAACTGCATACGTATAAGATCATCACAACTAATTTTGAATTGTTTGTATAAATGTACCATCTGAATGTATAAATGCATGTGTGTATGTGGGTACTATGGGTGTTAGGGAGCATGTGTATTGTAAATGGTTAATAAAACATGCATGTAATGCTAGAACCTTGTTTGTTAGTTACCTATTATACCTTTGAAGGTACAAAGTTTCGCCTGTATGTAATAATGTTTAATTGCAGATACTCGTACTTATACGTGAAGGTGATTGCTTGCTATTTTGGCATTACACCTTTAACATGCACACACACACACACACATACATAATCGTAAGTACAACAAAATTTGTTAAAATTATGGATGCGAAAGCACTTAAAATGCATGTTTGTTTAAATTTCGAAAACACGACTTCGCCAAAAACTTTAAATGAACTACGACTAGAATGGGAAACTTTAAATTTGCCAACGAAAACTAAGTCCAAAGAAGTACCGGCAGAATATTAAAACTAAAAACATTGTGAAAGATGAAAATGTTTTATTTTTTTGTGATGCTTCGCATTATAATGTCGCTATGCTTCAGATTGCAATGTTTTTTGTTTTCGTGATATCTGATGAACTGAAGCAACCTTCGACGGTGATACGCATAGATTGAGCTTCAAGGTCTTTTGCAAATGCATTCATGCAGAATTTCATTTATGTTTAAATTGGAAAAGTACTGAATCATTCTGTTGATAAGATGAGTAATTTAAAAACGATCACCTACAATCATATATTCTGAGCAGCGATCTTATTTTTGCATTCAAGGACAGAATGAAATTTTCATACAGCAACATCTGCGCTGCCAACGTCAGAGTGAATGAAGGTCAGGTAGGTCTGATAGTCGTCTTATCTATGCTTAGTATAAATATGAGTGTCTTTGCCGTTAAAGAATATGATTTCTCAACATGAAGTCGTTCATAACAGTTGCAGTGGTGGCTTTGGCAGTTTTTGCCTTAGTGTCCTCCAAACACATCGAATCCAAAGTGGCCGACAAGGATTTTTTGGTTAAACAAAAATTTATGTTGGACATATTGCAGCACATCTATCAGGATGATGTTTTTGTAACGAAATACGATGAGACTTATGTTTCATACAAGCCGTGGGAGCATTTGGAGGACTATAGTGATAACGACAAGGTAAAAGGCTTCTTTGAATTGTGGCAGCACAAGCCCATGCACGATGATGAAATCTTTTCACCTGTCTATGAGCGCCATGTTGAATATGCCTGGGGTTTGACGCGCTTATTGTATTTTGCCAAGGACTGGAATGTCTTCACTCATGTTGTTTACTGGGCCCGTACACATGTCAACAAGCAACTGTTTGTTTATGCTTTGACTATTGCTAGCATTCATCGCGATGATTTGAGTGGAATTGTTTTGCCAGCTGTTTATGAAATTCATCCTTGGCACTTTTTTGATGTGGAAACCCTCGAATTGGCTGAGAAGTATAGAATGCATGGCTTCCACAATGTTAAGAAGTTGGACAACATTTACAATGTGGTCATTAAATCGAACTACAGCAACATCTATGGCGATATCAACTATGATCATAGCTTAGCTTACTTTTTGGAGGACATTGGCCTTAATTCATTCTACTATTATTACAACATCGACTATCCTCACTGGAGTAAGGGCGCCCCTGGTCATGAATTGAGCAAAGATCGTCGTGGTGAATTCTATCTTTTCTTGCACTGGCAACTGTTGTCTCGCTTCTATTTGGAACGTTTGTCAAATGATTTGGGTGAGATTACACACTTCAGCAAGTATCACGGTTATGACCATGGCTACTTTAGCAATTTGCACTACCACAAGGGCGTAAGTTTCCCGAATCGCGACAATCATTACCATTTCTATCATGCCGACAACTACGGTTACGTTAACAATATTGAATACTATGGCGCCCACATTGCTGAATACATTGATACCACCACGGATGAGTACAATGTTGCTGTCAACAAACTGGGCAATATGGTTCAGGGTAATGCTGATACGATCAACCCTCACAAGTATGGAAGCTTATCTCATCTTTATCGTGAACTTGTCAACGAAGGTCGTCCCTATGGTAAATATGGTGAAACTCTGCCCTCAACTCTTATGCACTACGAAACATCGCTTCGTGATCCCTTGTTCTATTCCATCTACAAGGATATTGTTTCGTACTACTGGCGTCTAATGGCTACATATCCTGAATATAAACCCCATGATTTGCAATTCCCAGGTGTTAAAATTGAGAACATTCGTATGCCTGAGGGTCTTACCACTTACTTTGAACAATTTGATGCTGATATAAGCAATGCTGTGGATGTTGAAATTCCTACCACTGAAACCAGCAACGACATTTGGGTACGCTTTGGTCGTAACTCCCAATACAACGGTCAGAGTTATGTCATCAAGGCTCGCCAGTATCGTTTGAATCACAAACCATTCGAGTACACCTTGGACGTTACCTCCGACAAGAATCAAAAGGCTATTGTTAAGGTGTTTGTTGGTCCGAAGTACGATGAAAACGGCCATATAAAACATTTGACTGAAAACTACATGAACTTCTTTGAATTGGATCATTATGTTGTCGATTTGGCGGCTGGAGTCAATCATTTGAAACGCAGTTCTGTCGATTTCAGTTGGGTTGTTAGTGATCGCACCACCTACTTGAAGCTCTATCAGAAGGTTATGGATGCTACCAATACCGACTACAAATTCCACCTCAATCAAGATGAAGCCCATTGTGGTATCCCAGATCGCCTAATGTTGCCTAAGGGCAAAAAGGGAGGCTGGCCCGTCCAATTCTTCTACATTATTTATCCATATCATGCTCCTGAAGTACAACAGCACTCTACTTATGATCCAATTATTACATGTGGTATTGGTTCGGGCAGTCGATTTGTGGATAGTCTGCCATTTGGATTCCCTTTCAATCGCCCGGTTAAACATGACTACTACTATAATGTTGACAACGTTAAGTTCTACGATATTAAAATCTTTCATAAAGATGATCACACCAATTGGGTTTAAGATATAGGTCTCTAATGCTAAGATAATATTTCCATTTTGTTGCTTAAACTTTAAATAAAATAACGTGAACCAGAATGTCATGTCCTATTAAATTGCTCATTATATAACATGTTACATCGTAATACATTATTAACCCTAATTATTGAGTGCGAGCAGAATTTATATTGGAGGCACAGTGATTTTAAAATGTACATATGAAATTTTGAAATTTTGCTTCGCTCATATTTTAATCTAAGTAGAATTCCGGGGAATCAAATAAAAAAAAAAAAACGTTTAAAACTCTTTATTATTCTTTTTCATTAGTAATTTTAGCTACAACGAAGAATAACTGACAAAATTTTGTATTAAAATTGTTTTAAATTGGATTTGGGATCTCAAATCAAATGACAGAAATTTTTTTTTTTAATGCTATGAGAAATATTCCCTTTAAAGGATCTATTTCTATAATTGGCATTTTGCTCCACTTATCGTTTGAAAAACACGACAACCCAATTTGGCAACATATGAAATTTTCGTGTTCATTAGCTAAAGTTTTTCTTTCTTAATAGAAATATGATGAAAAAAATTCTCCCATAATATGTGGCAGAGGCTTGACAGCATATTTTGGAACTTATGGATCATGTGCCAAAGTGGGCATTTGGTGCTTATTATATAGGACCACCATAGGAATATTAGTGGGGATTATTTCTTCTAAATACATATGACCTTAGGAAGTGTTCTGCGAAGATTACATTTAATCTAAGGACCCGAGTGTCTGGCTAAGAAAAAAGTTTAAGAAATTACCATGTCACCTGGCTAATCTCAGAACTATCCTACTTGCCGTATAGATGGCGGTATTTATATAATTAAAAAATAGTGTGTCGAAACGATCTTACAAACTGTACGGCACCGTTTTTCCAATCGTCGAAAGATTTTTAAAATCCATTAATTCAAAATGGTTTCCCCAGCATCGTCTTTTAAGGTTATTGAATAGTTACAATTCACGAAGGTCAACCTTAGGTCCAATTTTAAAATATGAATTTAAATAATTTTTATTGATATCATTTCAAAGAAAAGGTTATGAAAATATGACAATAGTTTGTTAGATGTATTTCTGAATATTTTTAGAGCCCCTATTTTTCCAGGATGAAAAAAAAGTGTAATTAAGTATTTCTAAAAGAAAAGGCAGTGTCATGTCTGTCACATTACAAAATACTGCTTTTTACTATAATTTTTTAATAATTCATGTTTTTATTAAATAATAAATATAAACAACTTTTTATTATTTGTGACCTTATCTGTGTTTTACAAACATCGCCTAAATTGATGTCTGTTTGTTGTCACTTCTGTCACGACTGTTTTCCCCCCGCCCAATTGTTAATAACAATAATACTTTCTCAATTTTTTTAATGGTAAATATGCTGGTCAGATCTGCAATTTTTTGTATATTTTTATGAACATTGAACATGTTTCGCCCTTAACTGCCGCACGTTTTTAAATGAGATGGCGAAGCAGTTTAATATCACACTCATATGGGTTCCAGGGCACAGGAATATATCGAGAAACTACAAAGCTGATGAGCCAGCAAGACAGGGTATTACCTTACGGGTTCCAGCGGATTTGGAATGGAATCATGCAAGCTGGAACTTCGGCTTCGCACCGTTGGCATAACGGATAACAGATGGGCTAATGGATTAACGTGTAGGATCACTAGTGCTCTATCAATCATCCGTGGGGAGATTTCAACGTAGTTGCTGCTATCACTTGGCACTGCCTCATAGGGAGACACCCTGAATTCCTCAGGGTCTTGTCAAATGTCTTCTGTCGTAGCTGCATGGATGTGGAGGAGGTGGAGAGTATAGAACACTGCCCTTGCAATTGCCCGGTGCTCTCTAGAACGAGACTTCGAACGTTGGGATCGTCGTTTCTTCACGATCTCTCTGATCTCTCAAATACAGAAATTACACATATCAGGGGGCTTCATCAGGAGCTCAAATTGGTTATACGGTGGAGTCTAAGTGTGCTTTTCCTTTGGATTATCAGCCATTTCTAACCTAACCTAACCTATGAACATTGAAAAACTTTTACTGTATAATATTGGATTATAAGGCCCACTGAACGTCATGTCTGTCACTATGGAATTAGCCAGTGGTTGTCAAATTTTGTGCGAAAAGGCCTCTTTTTGCGACAAACTTTATCCCAATGATACATGACACTCAAAAAATATTCCTTCGGAAGAAATTCATTATGGTCCACAACAAGATAATCCCCGGAAACTGTTAACGTGACCTGGATTTTTCTATAACTTTGGCCTAATCTTTTTTTGGATGGCTTCACCATTTCCATAACATTCGTTTAATTGGTCGGTGATTTCGTAGTTATTTGTCATAGACACAAGTCCTATCACCAGTAATAATGCATTTCATATCGTTTTGGTAATCAGAAAGCCTTGTTTGAGAAAATTTTTTTATACCCTATACTATTATGTGGTTAGGTTAATATTTCCATAATATCCAAATTTTCATATAGATCTCGTTCAAATTTTAGTAGTCTGAAAATAAACCTTATAGGACAATTCTTAGTTATTGCCCCCATATGAAGCTGATTCGATCTTCACTTAAATCTTTCAAAATACAAAAATATTGCAGAAATTTTTCTGAAATTTTGTTTGTATACCTTTTGCAAAAAATAAGAGAGCTAACCAAATATGGTCAGAATCCCGTCGTCATAAAAATATAGCATCTGATATGAACTTTTTCATATCTAATTTGTTGGACCTAAGAGAGAGGGTCTTTAATCGCACTTTAATTTTCCGACTTTAGTTTTCTTACTTGTTTTCTTTGAAATTAATTGAGGTTTGATACGTTCGAGGACCAAACTATGTTTTAAAATGATATTGATAGATCTTTCGAAATGATACTGGTACCAAAATTATCTCTAGTTGTCAATCAACGAGATTCTAAAACAAAATCTTATATATCCTTGACATATTGTTCATCATTTTATTTTTTTTTTCTCTTCCGTTATTTCTTGGAAATGTCCATTTGTAAACATTTTTTTTTTCAACAAAACCTGTATGAAGGCCTTCAGTAACAATCTTAATGTTTCTTCAGCAGAAGTTTCTTTTTGTAAACAAAATTTAATGGAATTTTTTGTTCAACAAAATTTGACAGCATTAAAATTTCTAAATCCACTACGAATTGCCTACAAAAACGACTGTCATTATTGAAGCAATGAAGACACTGACATAAAATTCAGAGCAGAGTTCCATAGACCAAGAGAAAAGTCAATTAAGCCTCACATTTAAGCGGTATAATAATTTAATTTCAAAGGCCCTATTTAAACCAATACGGAAGACGAACTATATTCTACTGGGGGAAACTGATATTTGTAGGAGTTTGGACTTACGACCTTACCGACAAACAGAATGGCCCTCGTAGAATTCATTCTAAGGGTGACCTGATAGAGCTTCTTTCAGAACATTGAAGTCGGTCTATTCACAAATTTGGTGAAAATCTAAGGCTGCTGCTCTCTATATTTCTGATTTCCAGTTGTTTTGGTGTGCTTCAGCGACCTCTTGTCGAAACTGATTTCTTTTGGCATTGGTAATAAATTCTCTTGATTTCTATCGAGTTTTCTCTAAGATCGCACCATACGTGTTGTTTTAAGAGGCTTCTCATTAGCTAAATGCAGAAGTACCGTAAGCCTCTGTTGTTTCTCTTTTTCTTAATGAGCTTCGATGTATGTCAAACTTCTAATCCTATCTAATCTTTTGCAGATGACTGCAATATTTGTCATTCATATTCTTTTGATAAAAGCCAAGCCTTGTTCAGATTTGAGGCATGGCGCAATATATGAACTACATTCAATTAAGAGTAGTGTGGAGTGAATAGGGTTGATTTTAATGCTCTTAAGACTTATTTGATTCATAGACGGGCCATGGAGTCATCCATGTCGTCCGTATCATTGAGGAATCAGATTCTGATATTAAATCACGAAGCAAAGAGTTTCAAATGTCTTCTACATTTTTATATTTGTAGTTGTACATTTGATAGAACAAAGAGTAAATCAATCGTTTGCTCTATATTATGTTCTAATACAACTACACTGTAATCTATGTGAATACGAATTGAGTGAGTGAGTATGATATGGAACAGATTTAAAGTATAATTAATACACTTCTAAAAGTCTCTCGATGCTAGAAATTAAGCTAAATTGTACATAAGTTTACGTTAATGAAAAATAGAGAGGAGTTTGAAGTTAGAACTTAAAAAATTAGGTTGTTTTCATCATTAAAAAAGTACAGCAGATTTGTACGGTGGCTGTAGTAAGAAGACTTCACATATTTATTACATGCCGATCCTTTTTGGACATAGTTATTACACTGGGTATGAATATTCAATGTGATGTGCCTCCAGTCTATTACAATCTATTACCGGCCTAAAATGGAAAACAACTCTCATATGTGGTCAGTATATTTTGAAGTTTCTGGAGCATGTGCAAGGGGGGGGGGGGGGGGGCGATGATACTTATCAGTGAATGTAGGGTACTCAACTCTGTTGACACATTGGAGTATCCTCGGAATGTTGGTTACAGATATTACAGTGGAAAGTGTTCTGCTCAGGTTCATCTGCTCATCTAATAGGTCTCATTCGGTCGCAGTCTATTGTCCATGGAAGGGCATAACTGTAAAAATTTCTTTAATAGCCGTATTTGGAATAAACTTCCCGTTGAAGTCTTTCCTGTTGCTTACACATTAGATAAATTCAAGTCAAATATCCACAAACAGTATTCCCTTTTTACTGCTAACAATAACATATTTTCCTGATACCAATACAGGGACATCCCCTGAGTGTTGATGTAAGTATGTACAAAATGGTACAGTTACAACTATGAACTGAAAGTTCCAAAAAAAGCAAAAGGTTTCTGAAACGCTCGTGCTATAACATTAATTAATTACACTGTGGAACATTTTCGGGGTTATGGCTAGGGGTGGGAAATTCCAGTACAGAGTGAAAGTATAGTCACTTCCTTATGTCCCTATATTATGTTTTTTATACCCTATACCACCATGTGGTTTGGGTATAATGACTTTGTGCTGCTGTTTGCAAGTACCAAAAATATTTGACCTAGACCCATCTTTTATTATACCAATCGAATCAGAATCACAAACTGATTCGATATAACGATGTCCGTCCGTCCGTCCGTCCGTCTATGTGTCCATGTAAACTTTTTAATCAAACTGCAGGTCGCAAATATAAATATGTTTTGACGAAATTTGGTATATAAGCCTTTATCGGCCATAAGATGAAAGCTGTTGGAATTGGTCAGAATCGGTCCATGTTCAGACCTAGCCCCCATACAAGTGACCCCTATGAAATCGACATAAATTGCCATAACATCCAAATTGTCATACAGATCTTACTCAAATTGGGTTTGCATGCGTTTATTACATCCATTAATGAGTAATCCAAAAATAATACCTACGGGACAACTCTTAGTCATAGGCCCCTTATAGAGCTGCTTCCCGATCTTCAATTAAATCTATCAAAAAACAAAAATGTTGCACTGATTCTTCTCAAATTTTGTTTCTATATATTTTTGCAAAATACAAGAGACTTTACCAAACATAGTCAGGATCGGTCCATTTTTGGGCCTAGATAGATATAGCATCCGATATGAACTTTTTCATATCTGCAGACAAAAAAATTAATAAAAATCCCGCTCAAATTTGGTATATGCTTATTTTCTATGTCCAGTTAGTTGGGCCTATGAGATAGGGTCTCTAAACGCATGGTGTAGGGTATCACATAGTCAGTCTAGACCGACTATAATTTTCTTATATGTTTTTTCTTGTCTTGATGGTCGTGTGATTCATTTTTCAGATATAACTCAAAAACCATAGATGATTTCTCATTGCATTGTTCAGCAAATACTCAGATTCAGCAAACGAAATTAGTACAATTTACTATACTGGACTAGCATTTTCATGACTTGGAATTTCTCATCACAACCCCCTCCCCCCCCCCCACAAAATGGCTGTTGTATACTATTATCTAATAAGAAAGGAGAGAGAGAAAATCAGATGCATTATAATGGCGATCAAGGAAAAAGTCCGGATTTGGAGTAGAAAAAATTGATGTATCTTCAAGCCACTGTACTAGTTTTTAGAACACGTACGCTATTAACATATGGATTATTTTCTCGCGTACGATTTGCAAAAATAGATCGCTGGTAAATGATGTCTTTCGTTAATAACTATTTTGTAAAACTCGACAAAAATCAATATATACCGGATATAGAAGCTGTTGAATGTCGCTGGGAAAATTGAATCAAGCTAAAATAGTAAATGTGTTTGTTTGTCCTCCAGGGATTTGGGATTTTCTACAAAGTGCGGAAAGTCTTCTGACTGTCATTCACTTGAGAGTGACCAGAAACGATTCCTTTGTCTCACTGTCTAAGCAGCTCATTACTTCCGGTCTTCGACCAAGTATTTCCCGGCTATGGGTTTTCAGATTCCTCTGACAGCTAGCTAGACTGAGAAGGCACTCAGTTATGTAGCCTGAATGGGTAAAGTAGATCTTAACTTCTCAGGTAAGTAGATAAGTAGAAATGAATATTTACTGAAGCATAACGGCATCGTGGATGCAGTGATCAAACCAAAGTCAACTGCCTGCCTGGAGGCGTTGCTGGCAGATCCAGCTGCAGGATCGGATGCATTATCCCAATCAGCTATTCATCTTAAATTTGAAACTACAGAAACCGCCGTAAATCATACGGCGATATGCTCATTAGAGGAACTACGGGCACTTATATACAAACCACTGTGCAGAGGGTATATATCAGTTTTTCATTCCGTTTTTAACGATGTCCGTCTGTCGGTTGATCAAATCAATCAAAAACTTAATTATTTATCTAGATAAGATTAAGATAATATGGTTTGCTATTATTTCGAGCAGGGCTTTGTGTAATTTGGGGCCTCTGTGCCCAATACCTGAGGAATGGCATACGAAAATGTAAAGATAGTCCGATAAAATTTCATATGAAAAACTAAAAATGTGAAAAATTTTTATACGTACCATAACATATGTTTATAGGTCAACAATTTATACATGTTTGTTTGCTTGTTGCTTTTTTTACATGAGAACGAATGCTTTGTCGATGAGAGCAAGATAATCACCAAGATGGTTATACTCTAGCTCTCCTTAAATAAACAAAAGTGTAATTGTATGTATTTGAATTTATGATGAGTGCATTTAATAATTGGTTGCAATTAAAAAACCACGAAAGTACTAAAAATTTATGTTAATTATCTTATAAATTTTAAATAATATTGTACACAATTTAGTTTATTTATTTATTTATTTATTGATTTAAAAAATAATAATAAATGTAAATATAAAAATATTAAATAATTTTAAAGGAAAATAACAAATTATAACCAAAAATGTTAATACAAATATTAATAAATAAAATAATATAAAAAAAAAATAAAAATAACCAAAACAAAATTAGTTAAAATAAAAAATATAAACGGATCAAAAAAAAAATTATTATAAATAAGAAAAAGGATCAGCTAAAAAATTTCAAAAGTTCTCTCTTAAAATGCATTGCGTTGCTTATAACTTTAAAGGACGATGGTATAGAATTTCAAAGACGTATTGAGTAGACCTAAAATTGCCATTTGGATACTTAATATTAGTATCTAATATCAGTATGTCATGATTTCTAGCGGTGCGCATAAAAACGAGTCTGTCATACAGATACGTTGGCTGATGTGTACGTAGAACTTTATATAAGAACAGTAGTGTTTTTATCTTTAACAAATTTTCAAATGTTACTCCGTAGTTTTTTCGAGTAGTACAAAATCGGGTAATATTTTCGAATATCGAAAATATATCTTAAAATTGCATTGAAAGTGGACTCAAGCTTTTTATAACTCTTAGAATCAGTGCTTGCATATATTTCGCAGCCATATTGTAGAGTTGGCATAAGATATGTTTTTGCAAGCTAAATTCGATTGTTAAGGGGGGTTATATGTTGTGTATTCCATAACGTTCTAAGCATTGAGTAAGTTCTTCCAGCAGCAGAAGTACTATGGTTAGACCGTGTGAGATTATCATTAAAAATAATACCTAGAGCTGTTAAAACGATTTCAATTTTCTGGTTGTTTAACATAATCAATGGTTCAAAAGGCAGTGTCATTGTTCTCTTTGTAAAAACCAAACACTTTGATTTAGAGGGGTTGAGGCATAAACCATTTAAACTTGCCCATGTATAAATCTTATTAATATCTGAATTTAATTTTGCAATGCAATCATTTATGCTGCTTATACCAGTAGTTATATATAACTGAACATCATCAGCATAACTATGTGTGTACATTGCAAAACAATAGAAGATGTAAAAATAAGATGTCCCAGAATTGATCCTTGGGGAATGTCCTTCATAACTGGAAACACACGAGAGGTTTTATTGTTTGCAAAAACTGACTGGCTTCAATTCAACAGATATGAAGACAACAAACGAATAGACCAAGGAGAGAAATTAAACATTTTGTGTACTCTAAAGCATGGAACCTCATGATCCATTATGTCAAATGCTTTGGAATGGTCAAGTAAGATCTAGTCATTACAATTGTGAAATTCAGCCGTATTTGTCTCTTAGTGTTGGCAACTCTAGTTATAATATTGTGTTTAGAACATGGGTGAACGATATCAAAGATAAGGCACAGCCGAATTATACACTCTTAATTGTTTTTATTTTTATACCCTATACCACTATGTGGATTGGGTATAATGACTTTGTGCTGCTGTTTGTAACTACCAAAAATATTTGACCTAGACCCATCTTTTATTATACCGATCGGCTCAGAATCACTTTCTGAGTCGTTTTAGCGATGTCCGTCCGTCCGTCCGTCTGTGTGTCCATGTAAACTTTGTAATCAAACTACAGGTCACAAATATGAATGTATTGTGATAGAATTTGGTATATAAGCTTCTATCGGCCGTAGAATGAACGCCGCTGACATTGCTGAAAATCGGTCCTTGTTCAGACCTAGTACTCATACAAATGACCCCTATGAAATCGACATAAATTGCCATAAGATTCAAATTATCATATAGATCTTAGTAAAATTGGGTTTGTATGTGTTTATTGTATCCATTAATCAGTAGTCCAAAAATAATACCTATAGGACAATTCTCAGTCATAGGCGCCATATAGAGCTGCTACCCGATCTTCACTTATGTCTATCAAAAAAACAAAAATATTGCACAAATTTTTCTCAAACTTGGTTTGTGTATATTTTTTCAAAATCTAAGTGACTTTAGCAAATATGGTCAGTATCGGTCCATTTTTTGACCTAGTCCACATATAAATATAGCACCCGATATGAACTTTTTCATATCTGCAGCCAAAAAATTAATAACAATGGCACTCAAATTTGGTTTATGCTTATTTTCTATATCCAATTAGTTGGACCAAAGATATAGGATCTCTAAACCATAGTATAGGGTATCGTATAGTCGGTCCTGACCGACTATAATTTACTTAATTGTCTAAGTAGTCGAGTAGTTCTGGAACCAACCTCGACCACCGGTTATAGAATTTATTTTTAAAATTTTCGAGTTTCGAGTTTTTTTCAGTTGGGACACATTTTTTTTTCTTAGATTAATTTTAAATTTCTCTGTTTGCTTAGTTTTGGCATTTATATGAATCGAATATTCCCATGATGGGATTTATGGGGTGCTTCCTTATTGGAAATTATCTAATTAAACAATGCAATATCCAGGTTTTTTTTTTTAAATAATCATACCTTTATTTAGTTTTTATATTTTTGAACATGTATTTTTTTATTTATTTTTTTTGTTTGGTTGTTTGTTTTATTTTGCACATAATCGTCTTAAAAAAAGGCTCCTGATTTTTTACTCTCTAACCACTTTAAGCAGCAACCATGTTAAATCAAGATCCTTAACTTATAATATTTACTTAGATACATATTTAATAATTTTTCGCTTTTTTTCTTTTTTGGGAAAATAATTTTGGTTTACTCTTATTAAAGTTTGTAGTTTGCAATAATTGATTTCTTGTTTTCTTTCAGAATTAGCTTCCCTACTTATACAAACAACATCATTAGCATTGTTCTGGTATCTTTTCTCTGTTTTTTATTTTTTTTTATTTTTTGATTTTCTTATTTAAATATTTGCTTATGAAATATTAATAATATTTAGTTCAGTTGTTCTTAATTTGTTTACCTGTAGTATTTTGGATTTTAATTTACATATAAGTATTTTTTTTTTTTTTTTTGTATTTATATATTTTGATTTCTGTTGTTTGCCACAATTTGATTTAGTTTTTATTGGATTAAGTATTGTTGTTATTATTATTGTTATTGGTAAAATTACGTATGTCTAATAGAATGCTTAATTTAAAAAGATTTTGTTATCTTTGTCTTATAATAAATTCAATATAATCGACAGAAATTAAATTAAAGAACAAAATATAAATGCATTTTATTTTGAAAATTTTATTTATAATATCATCAACATATATATATATAGAATTATAAAATAAAACAATTATTAATTACTTTTTATACAAAAACTATTAACATTTATATATATATTTTTTTATGATTTACTATTTTACAATTCTTGTTTTTTTTTTCTTAAAACTAATATTTATTTTCATTATTCATTGACCCAGCATACATTTGTGAAAAGTTATTTTTGAATAAAATAAAATATTTATGTTTAAATTTTCAAAATTGATCAATAAAGGTCAAATAAAACTACAAAAACATTAAATCTTGCATCAACAAATATAAAACAACGAGAGATAAAACACTTAAAATAAAAGAGATGCAGAAATTCAGGTATTATTCCAACATTTACAAAAAATGGAACGAAAAACGTGTATAACATATTTGACAATAATGTTCGTACGAAATCGACTATAGAGCAAACCCTTTCTAAATACATACAGAATTTTCTCAACATAATATTGAATTTATTACTGAAACAGGAACATGAACATTTGAAACACAATGACGAGGGTAAGAAGTTGATTTAGAACGCTATAAATAAATATTTAACTGTTGATGAGGCGAAGAGTTTGTGGGAAAGTGAATCTATTTTGGAGATGTTGACTCATTCGAAGATCAAGGATAGACATCGTAGGAAATTTGAATAATTGCAGGCAATACAAAAGAACGAACTTGAAAATAGACGGAATGAAAAATGGTGTGTCAATAAAACTGAGATGTCCATTCCAGAGAACATCCAATGTCAACTAATTCGAAGATCAAGGATAAACATCGTAGGAAATTTTAATAATTGCAGGAAATACCAAAGAACGAACTTGAAAGTAGACGGAATGAAAAATTGTGTATCAATATAACTGAGCATTAAGTTCA
The DNA here is from genome assembly GCA_963682025.1 of Cordilura impudica. Taxonomy (NCBI): domain Eukaryota; kingdom Metazoa; phylum Arthropoda; class Insecta; order Diptera; family Scathophagidae; genus Cordilura; species Cordilura impudica. The sequence goes on along the minus strand of OY821517.1, from coordinate 5,182,711 downwards.
CTTTTGAAAAGGAATATGTTTCGAGACTTCCATATTTTGATACATTTGGGAAAACTAATTAGTATCAGAAGCATAGTGCTTCTGGTCAAATCATCAATTATTACTCAAAACACCCGCAGAGTATCTATAATAATAATAGGTAAGGCGATTTCTTGTGACCGATGTAAGTTTCACAGTTTTACCCCGATTTTGACAAAAAATTTATCGTGTAAAAGGTATTTCTTTTTAGCTGTTGACCAGCTTTACAGATTTTCATCGTCTGGAATATTTTTTGGAGTTATGATCGTTTAAAGTTGATACTAACACATACATAAAATTATACAATGATATGTGTATGTTTATTAAATTTGTTAATGTGTTGAGTTTGTTTTCTTCATTTAAAATGAATTGAATTGTGAAGCATACCTTTAGGGTCTTTATTATATGAAAAAATAAAACTTCCTAGAATTTGCACTCGAATTTCGAGTGCTGGAATCTGCTAGTGGTTATAAATACGTCTAATAATCTTATCAAAAGGGTTTTGACGATGACTTCCACATGGAAAATATTAATTAAATTAAGAATACGTGAATATAAAAAAGAAAAAGAAATAAATTTAAATCTCGCTGAAAATCCTAAAATATATAAGTCATTGACTTATATTCCGTAATTGTCTGAAAGATTATTAGATATTAGATGTTGGTGTAGACAAAACCAGTAGCTTCAAGCATTTATGTTTGTTAAATATTAATGTAAGAACTTAGTGTGGTTGTTGCTTTTTACTGTTTGGCTATTTTGCCTATTTTCTATTTTTGTTGTTTTCTAAAATAATGATGTTTGTACTTATTTGTTTACATTGTGTATTTCAGAACTATTCCTGATAATGATTTTCAAGGAAAAGCGAAATATCGAATGAATGAATGAAAAAAACAACGAAGACTTTGAGCCCGAATATTTTATTTTGAAAATTAATCAACAAAGGCCGAGGATTGAAATCCAAGTCTTAAAAAGCATAGTTGTTCAGGAGGGCAAAAAAATTTCATTCGCTGATTGTTGTTGTTTCTAAAGAAAAAATTAAGAAATAAATAAAAACAATATATGAAAATATTTTTTTTTTTAATTACTTGCAAATTTTTAAAAAAAAACTTTTTTTTGACCAAATGTGTTCTTTTGTGACAAAATGTAAATACAAGTGATTGAAAAATACGACTTACATAAAAAAAAAAAAACTGTTAGAAATTTTTTCGATAAAAAGTCCAGTTTGCATTAAAATAGAGCTGCATAATTAATTACAAAATTTTACAAAAACCAGTTTTACGCAACCCATTAATTTATTCAACACCATCTAAAAACGCTGATAATAATCTTCCAAATATAAGCGCCCCGGTAGGTGAGTAGGTAGCATGCTCGCCTATCATGCGGGGGTCGTGGGTTCTATTCCCACCAGAGGCTTTGATCTGTCGCTGGAAAAACCAGCCAAATGTCTTTTTCACCCGGCTTATCCCTGGACTCAAATTAGAATAAAAATTTAATTTGTATTGTAATTAATATAAATGAATAAATAGTCTTCCGAATAAGTCAAGAAGAAGAATAGTATAGATAAAATTGGTCCGAATGAAATTTTCAGTTAAAAACTACAATTTGAAGTGACGATTACTATGAGTTTCAGTACTCTACTTGGATTTTTGAGAGTTTTTGGCATTTATTTCACTTCCAAATTGATTTTTAAATTTTCAAAACAGAATCATTTTCGAACGCAATATTTGTTTACAGTGGTAGAGCAATTAACAAAAAAATCCCACACACAGAAAAAATATTTGTTGGATTCCGCTTACTAGTTACTAGAAAAAAATATATTAGGAAATAAGAATTTTTATTGTACGTATTTAATAATTAGAAATTGCAATAGAACATCTTCATAACTGCCTTATAAACTTAACTCTTATAAAAGTATTTATAATAACAAAATTAGTTCAGTTTCCCAATCGCAGTCTTTACACAAAATATTAAACTAATTCAAACGAGGTAAGTTATTGCAATATATTATGCTTCAATCCTAAGTATTTTTGATTGCAATAACTAATTTAATTATAACAATATATTTTTTACACAAAAAATTTGTTAACAGATGTTCTGTTTATATACTACAAATTAAATCTGTATTTAGAATTATTTTGCGGTTACATTAATTGAAATAAAAATTTCAAAAATTGCTTTCGAATTTATATATGAGAGGAAATTGCATGAATCGTATCTGATGTAAATACCAAGAAAAAATAACGAAACGATAAGCTTAACCGAATATTTTGATTTTTATGTAATTTTTCTAAAATAAGATAAAATCAAGTCAAATAAAATAAAATAAAATAGAAAGAAGAAAAAAGATTTTTATTTTAAATTATTTTGTATCTGTATAAAAAAATATTGTTAAAAATTTATTGTGCATGAAAGATGATTATACAATTAAGTAAGGAAACTACTGTATTCATTGAAGGAACACAGTCAAATTTTTGGATTTTATTTTGTGCAAAAATATCTGTGAATAAATCGTGCAAAAGGCGGAAAAAATCATTTAATTGAAAAAATTTTTTACTGATTCACATAATATATTCGCGTGCATAAGGTTTATATACTCGTATCATTTACTTTTTTAATAGCCTTCATTTAATACCCGACATTTTAATATCTTCCGACATTTATTTGGGTTTAAATGAAAAATAGAAATATAGTCGAGATATATAAAAATGCTAAAACTCAAAAGGAAATTGTGTTATGGTCAATTTAGGGGTTTCTCATAGCTATTATATTTTTTCTCAAGCTATGCTTAAATAAACGGGGAGAAAAATTCACTTTTTTATTTAATTTATTTATTGGTAATTTTGTAAAAATTACCAATATTACTTGAAATTAAATTACCAATATTACTTGAAATTATAATGAAGCAACTCCAGAGGTATGTTGCTTTTCGGAAAAATAATGTTGCATTTTTTAGGAAAATGTTCCAAATAAAATGCAATCTTGTTTTCCGCCTCTTGAAATGGCCAAAAGTGTTACCCATGCAAAGTGCAACAATTAGGGCTAATGACTTTTTGTAGGTCATTACCCCGTTATTACCTTGTTGGGCAATATTCTCACGCTATGATTTAAAAGAAGGAAATAATTAAAATTTTTTAATTAATTTCACAAATGAATATTTCGTGACTCTCTTGGTGTCCACAATGCGCATCTTAGGCGGAATGCAGCAGACCAAAAGGAACCGTTGTGGTTTTGCAGTACGGTGTTAGTATTAGTCAAGGAACAGTGGGCTAAGGGTCTTGTGGAGCGACGAAAGCTAATTTAGTTTATTAATTACCAACAGTAAAACTACGCGGTCTGGGTTAAGAAGCAATATGTTTGATATGGAATCGTTGTGTGGGGTGTGAGAAATACAAGTTATGATGTAAGTACTAGACCAGTATAGTAAAATCTTCATAGGGTTTGGCGTTCTCAGGCCAAAAAACCCATAAAAACAAAGTTTTTACAAAAACTTAATTAATCTATAGTCACAACAATGCTATAGGCCAAGTTTCAGATCAATTGGATCATTTGGGGGGGGGGGGGTATGGGGTTGCCGCATGGCAGGCAGACAGACAGACAGACAGACAGGGAGTATGAGTTAAAAGAAAGAGTTTAAAAATAGAACGAAAAGTACAGATATATGTCTGATTTAATATTAAAACAAGTAAGAGAATTGGTCTAGACCACCTATACGATACCCTATACCAAGTGTTCAGAGACCTTTCTCTTAGGTCTTATTAAATAAATAAAGATAATAACCATAAATCAAATTTGAGTAGCATTTTGCTTTATTTTTTTTCGCCGTCGACTATGAAAAAGTTCATATCGGATGCTATATTTATATGGGGACTAGGCCGAAAAATGAACCGATCCTGACTATATTTGTTAAGGTTATTTATTTTTTGCAAATACATACACAAAAAAATTTGAGAAAAATTTGTGCAATATTTTTATTTTTAATGGACTAAACTGAAGATCGGGAATCAGCTTCACATGGTGCCTATGACTTAGAATAGTACAATAGGGTTTATTTCTGTACTACTGATAAATGGATATAGTAAACATACACAAGCCCAATTTGACAGAGATCAATATAATAATTTGGATATTATGTCAATTTAAGTCAATCTCATAGGAGTCATTTACTTGGTCTGAATATGAACCGATTTTCACTAATTTTTATAAGATTCGTTCTATGCCCGATAGAAGCTTATACACAAAATTTTATCAAAATATATTAATATTTGCTATCTGTAGTTTGATTACAAGGTTTACATGGATACACAGAAGGACGGACATCACTAAGTCGACTCAGAAAGTGATACTGATCCGATCGGTCAAATATTTTTGGTACTTACACACATCAGCACATAGTGGTTTATGGTATAAATATCACTCATATCTCTTCTACTCTGTTAATAAATAACTAGCAGATTCCAGCCCTCGAAATTCGAGTGCAAATTCTAGGACATTTTATTTTTTCATTAAATAAAGACCATAAAGGTATGCTAATCAATTATAGCCAATTCACAAATAAACACAGAAAACAAACCCGTTTTTATTACAAACACATTAACAAATTTAATAAACACACACATAGCATTGTGTAATTTTATTTATTGTTAGTACCAAATTTAAATGCAATTTACTTAAAATAAAGGAAAAAATTTTTAAATCTGTAAATCTGCAGAATGGCTAAAAAGAAATACCTTTCAAATAATATAAGTTTGGTCAAAACCGGGATAAAACGGTAGAACAAAACATCGGTCACAATATTATGGATAATCATTCCCCCTGAATGTGTCTGTTATGTCATTGAAAAAATGGGAAAAAGGCGAAAAAATTAAAACGTTTTGAAAATTTCATTCGATGATATTAGTGCTGAAACTATTTGCTGAAGAATTAAAGAAAGTCTGCCCTGAGTACGCCAAACACTGCAAGTTTTACTGTAGTGTTTCTGTAGTTTCTGTCTTAATTGGAATTCCTCACCCCTGAATGCCTGTTGTACAGGGTTATACATAATTTATTTATGGGTTTGTTCTCCTGTAACGAAGTGATACCATTGAACTCTTGTCAACTACTTGCATATAACATCCATTCCCATTTTTGAGAAGAATGGGTTCCTGACAGTATATTTCAGTATGATAACGATTCCGAACACTCAATTCGCTTAGCTCGCAACTTTATAAGTGACAATGCTGTACACGTTTTTGAGTAGCCGTTACAAGTCCCTGATCACAACCTCCTATGAGAGCCTGTAGATCAGAATGTTACAAATAAAAAGGAAAATCCTTCGAATCTAATTGAATTCCAATCAACTTTGTAACGCTCAACACCAATATATTATTGGTTGATTCTATGCCTTCCATATTACCAGCGATAACAACAAATAATGGCTACGCTACAAAATATTAATTTTAAGTACAGTTTTATAAGAAATAATAATTAAATATTTGATAAACATGTTTAAGTACATTATTACTTATTTAGACTTAGTAACTTAAAATAGTTTACTGCAACTGTAGAGTACAAGAAACGAGATGAATTGCATTCCATTGTTACTACAAAGACTTAAAGATCATATAAACAAGAATTGCTTCTTTTTCTCATACCTGTAACTATGAAAACCATGTGGAGATTTTACCAAAAGTATCTGAAATTTTTAATTTGTTTTTAAATTAATTTAATTATTCAGAGTTTATTGATTGCTAAATTTCTTCTTGAGTTTCAAGAAATTGCAAGGAAAAATATTACTAAAATTTGTTTTGTAATTAAATGTGTACTGGGTTAAGTTGTAAAACTAATTTTATATTTACGTTTGTGTTTATGTATGTCGGTGTTAAGTAAATAATGTGTTGATTAAAAAGTGCGTGTTTCTGTGTATGCATATCCTGCTTATTTTTACAATTACATACATATTTATGTACAAACCTTATATTATATTTTACTATAGTTTCAATATCTTTTTATTAGTTTTTGCTTAAAAAAAATATTTGTTTTTTTTTTTAAATTTATTAATAGTTTTTTGCTACAACTGTTTTTTGATTTTTTTTTTTATAATTTGTTTCTATTTCACTCTTCAATTGTTTATTTTTTATTATTTATTTTAATTGAAATTTTTCTTATTATTATTTAATAACAGACGGTAGTTTAGCAGTTATTTTCAAATACATTCAAATACCCTACATTTTGTGGCATCAGCATACAGTTTTATGTTCGTTTTCTTCTTTATGTTTGGAACGTTTAATGTTTAAAGTGTAGACCAATATTTTAGATGATACGCGAACAAAGATATAACAGACCAGACTCCATATAAGTAATCAACAAATCAAAAATAGAATTAGATGATTTGATTTTTTTTTTTAATTTGGAGATGTTGTGTGTGTTAAGGATAACAATTTAAAAAGTTAGTTTTATTTGAAAATTGTCGATATATGAAAATCCACTTGACGTGCCTTCATTCGAATTCAAAGAAATCACTATTTCACTATAAAAATAAAAATCGATTTTAGAAGTATGAAAATTAAAAAAAAAAAAAACTTTTAGCCGTTGTACTTCCACTCTTAAAATTTAAGAGTATCTAAAGAAACTATTTAGAAAATTATCTCTAATTTTCAAAGAAAATTAGGTGACTCGTTCAAAACACAAAATAACCAATTAGGAAATTTAAATTCGGCTGTGCAGAATCTTTGATACCCTCCACCTGTGTCTTAAACACTACAGGGTATAGTCCATGCCGGGTTAGTAGTCATTTCACTAAAGTTTAAAATTCTTAACTTTTAAATTCTAATACCATTTAAATTTAAAGTTATTTGGTAATCTTTTTTGTTCAGTATTCACTATAGTTCCATATTTATTTTTTTTATAAAGACAGTGGCGACGTTTTTCAAAGAAACAATTGACTTTTATTTCAAAAATTCCATTATTTTTGTATTATTTGAATTAGCTTTCAATTTGGGCTACGCCTACTACTTAACAATTAACCAACAGATATTCGCCTATAAAAATTTTAAGAGGAGCCAATAAAAGTTCTCGGAAAAACGAAAGGATTTATTTATTTTTTTATTAGCAGTATTTTTAATTTCAATGCTTTAATTTAATGGAAATTCAAGTGCAAATTGAAAGAAATTCTATTTTTTCATTTAACATATAATTGTGTAAGAGCCTAAAGGTATGCTAATTTCGCAATGGTGCATGGTAGAGAAGAAGAAAGTATATATTTCAAAAATTCATAACTACACTGTTTTCTTCATCGGACCGGTTTCTGTCATTTCAGCCTTCATCAGCGATTTAATGAACATTATTATAATTGTTATGTTATAATTGAATAGATTGTTTCTATATGAAATTTTTCTACTTAAGGCGGCCGTGAGATTTGAACCTGCGTCTATCTCACATACACTCTTGTTCAGCACTTTTTGGTGAGCACTTTAACACACTCATCTTAAGTCAGGCCTACGAGAAGTGTGTTTAAGAATCAGCTTTCATATCATACAGCTTTCACTTCGCATTAATTTCAGAAGATACAACTCTGTCCAAACAAACAATCGTTATTTTTGAAATTTTTAATATTTTTGCATTTTACTTCTAATTTCCACTATTCTCAGTTTCGTAAGAGTTGCCGTATGTGATGTGTGGTTTATACATTCTACATATTGCACTTTTTACAAGTTTAGTCGATTCACAATTCAATACTTTTTAAATAAAATTCATTAAATTTAATTATAAATATTTCTTGGATGCACGAAAGATATATAAATGGTTTTGTTAAAAAAAAGGTTTTAAAGAAACCCTAAGGTATGCTAATCAATTTTACACAATTCACAATTTAATACAGGGATTTTGATATTTATAATAAACATACACACAGTCTGTGTTTTACATATGTGTTAGTAGCAACTTTAAATGAGCACTACTACAAAACATTGTTCCACACGTAGCAAATCTGTAAATCTGGTGGACAGCTAAAAAGAAATACCTTCCAAATGAGGTATCTTTGGTCAAAATCGGTTATTAAATAAAATTTTTATATCGGTCACAAGAAATCGCATAATATTCTTTTCTAACCATATTTTTATACTAATATTTAAAAATTAAAAATTGCTGAAGATGGCTAATTCGGCATGGCTAATATTAGATCAACTCTGCCACCGACTTTGTAGGCGGCGGACCTCAAGGCGTGGACCTCTGGATAAGTGGAGTTAATACGTATATATGTATATACAAGCAAATGCTTTAAATACAAAAATTACAACAAAATATACTACAACAACTTCAGTTACATCTATCACAATCAAGAAACAAAATTTTGATTAACAACAGTAACAAAAACAACAAGAACAAGAAATTCTTCTATTTTAAAGATTTTTTTTTTTACATTTTCGTTGAAATAGCGGGACCTATCAAATTGGTTTTGATGATTTTAAACGCCAACCAGCTCAAGATGTCAGTGAATCATATTCACTAAACACGAATAACCCAACTAAACTATTGAGTGTGTGAGCGAGATTTTCATCGACGGAAAGACGGACATATTTATGTCAATTCCTCTTGTTATTAAGAATCAAGTATATATAAATTATATGGCATGCAGATTTTCTTTTTCTAATTTTTACGAATGAACTGACAAACTTATATATACTCTCTTCACACTGGTGTGAGGTAACAAAAAAGTAGTGAAGAATGTTTAAATAAATGAATCGTGAATTTCAAAATGAGCTCAGCTTCTAAAATTTACATTGTATAGAAGACAGAAAATACTGACTAGCTCTTAAACACTTTGAAATTATGTTGCACTTTTTTATAAAATAAATTCAATGACTTCGTATCGAAAAAGCTGAGCCTTTTTCGAAATTGTCGAATCATGTATTTAAAATTATTTTTACAACTTGTTTTAAAATTTTAACTTTTTGTGTTTTCTTATGACAGACTGCTATTTTTGGATTGAAATTTGGATGGGCAACATTGTTTAAATTTGTAAAAAATTGATCTTTCTTATTATTTTTATATAATGTAAAAACTTTCCGCCCTAAAACCTTTAAAAACCATTTTTTTATTGCTGTTACATAAATAGGTGTTTCGACATTTAAAAGTAGAATACATCCTCCATTTTTTTAGAAACTGACAAGTACTACAGCTGTTTTTCAATGAAGTTTTCGGACTAGGAAAATAAAGGTCTAATAACAAATTAATCTTCTAAATAAATAACAAATTGTTACTGTTTCTGTGAACGTTGTCAAACGAAGGCCAGAAATATACTCCTGTTTATATAACACGAACAAGAGAAAAGACGAAATAATTTTCAAAGTAACTTTTTCCTATAAAATATTTTCACATTCATCTCGTCCATTGCTTGTGTAGCATTAGCAAGCCCCAAATATTGTATTATTTCGTTATAACGGGTGAAGACACAAAATTTGGCTGTTTTTAAACTAATATAAATGAAATGAATTTCATTAAATTACTAGGAGCTGATATTTAATTTTACCACGAATACTTGAGTTATTTCAGTAATTTTTGCTTCCGAGAAATATTCGCTAATCTATAATATTAATAGGCTAGGCGATTTCTTGTGACCGATGTTTTATTCTACCGTTTTATCTCGATTTTGACCAAGCGTATATTATTTGAAAGGTATTTCTTTTTAACTGTTCTCAGGATTTACAGATTTTTAAATTTTTTCCTTTATTTCGAGTAAATTGCATTTAAAGTTGCTACTAACACATACATAAAATTACACATATGCTGTGTGTGTTTATTGATTTTGTTAATGAGTTTGTTGTCTTCATTCACAATTATAATATACCAAAAAGTGTTGGTTTGTGAATTGGTTAAGTTGAGATATAAAGTTGCCTAGAAATTGCACTCGAATTTCGAGCGCTGGCATCTGGCAGTTTTCATTAAACCGTCGAAGCAACATATACTCCGCGAGCGCGTTTCATAATTTTATAAAATTAATGAAAAGATTGGCAAAAACTTCACAGTGAATCATTTTAAAAGAGAAGGTATTTCGAAAGAAATCTTAAGACAATAGAAGAGTAGAGGAAATGTGGAAGAGAATTTCATCAGAAAAGACTACAAAGGTTATATTTAAGCTTAAACGTAAATTAACAAGACGGATGACAAAACTGAATGTGACGCAGCTGCAGAGATGTAATGCGATCAAAGTTACATCTGCAAACAATGGAAGAAATTTTAAATAAGGTGTCGAAAAAGTTCAAATTGACTAATTTGATTAAATTTTTTTCTTTATCTTGATGTTGGTTTGCTGAGTTCTTCAGCTATAACTCATGAACCATTGACGATTTATCATTCCATTCTTCAGCAAATAGCTTCACCAAATTAAGTTGGACTTATTTAATCTCTTAAAAAATTTTAATTTTTCCCCTCTTTTAAATTTTTTGAATAACTTATTCGCGGCGTAGATGTAGATATGATGTAGACGTATGAGTGATATTTCTAATATTAAAGCAAAGAAACATCCGGGGCCCAAATCACCGTATCCGATATCTAGTAAAACCACTCGAAATTCATTATTTTGATTTATTATTTGAAGATGACGGACAAACGCTCGACCACGATTCGCTTTTCTTCTTAATCAGAGGCCATAATTCTTCAACTGCGAATAAGAAAAGTTATTCCCAACATTTTATTTTGGGAAATAAAAAAATGATTTCGATCGAAAAATTTTGATAACGAATGCGGTGATTTAGCTCCAATATTTTTTTTCATATTTTTTTATCGATATATTAATAAAATTTATTTATTTAAACCTTAGCTACAATTTTGGTGAAGAATAATCAAAGGTTCTTGAGTTTTAGTTTAAAAACTAAACAAACAAATATCGAGATAAGAAACGAATATAAAAGGTCCTCAAAAAAGTTCAGCCTGAGAAAGCCAAACCCTCTGGAGGTTGTGCTATATTGGCGTAGTACTTTTAGCCCGACTTGGAATTTTTCATCCCCCCCCCCCTCCGCAGACAGCGATTCAGAAAATGATCCTCACTAATATCTACAATAAAATTGAAAAGCCGATAAATGAAAGTTATTTCTTTCTCAGCAAGCCTTAAATGATTGGAAACGTTTGATTTTCCTCAATTAACGGTTCAAAATGTAACTCCAACGTGAAATTGAAGTTCCAGCATAAATTTGAGCTAGAGGTTATGCTCTACATTGCAATATTCGAAACAAAAAATTCCGAATCATTGATTCAACCCAGTGGACATGTAGCGAACCAAGAAGTATGCTAGAAGAAATAGTGGGCCATAATTTTAATTCCATTCCTTAATGAACATCACTCTGATGGCAATTATGTCTTCTGGCCTAACAAGGCATCGGCACATTATGCCTTAATAAGGAGGAATGTGAATTTTGCACCAAAAGACGGAATTCCAACAAACGTACTTGAATATCGGTCAATTGATTTTTTTTTTTTTAATTTAAGTTCATTGGTATACAATAATTATTGTAGAACTAAAAACTGTCCAGATTTCGTAGAAAGTATTTGAGCATGTATTCGTAAAATACAAAAAATGTTACCTAAAGGTTCTGAAGACATATCAGAAAAAAACCTGTTGATCAAGGACCTTCTTTAACCACACATTAATTTTTTTATCGATTTTTTGTAGCTTGCAAATATTTTTGTAACAAACTTCTTTTAATAAAATTAAAAGAAATTTTTTATGGTTTTTAAGAGTCGCATTACTACTACACAAGAATTGTGTAGGTTTGCATTTTAAACCACTGGTTACTTTGAGTAATGCAACTCTAATGTCAACTGTGTTAGAATTACAAGTTAGTATTTACGCTTCAACAACATTGGGAAGTATTTTAAACTTATTTTCAAGGTGGTGAATCTTTTACCGAAAGGCGAGAAAATTACGTTAAAACTTCGGTAAAATGAAACGCCTACCAGGCAATATGTGGATATTTTTGTCAAACGTGTACATAAAACTCTACCGTTATTGAATACAACTACACGGTCTGCTGCTTGTACAGTGTGTATAAACGAAAACATTGCTGCAGTTGACCAGAGTGTGCAGGAACAACCAAGCACCTCAAGTCGCCATCGTTCCCAGGAATTGAACATTTCACACACTTCTTTGATGGGAAATTGGCATAAAGGTCTCGATATGTCATCATGCAACGTCCAACTAATGCAGGAGCTGATGCCACACGACCATCCGAAATATTTTCGGTTTTCTTATTGGGCTACGGAATACTTGGAAGAGGATGAGTATACTTTACTAAAAAGTCACCTTTTCTGACGAAGCTCATTTTCAGTTCGGTGGTTACGGCAACAAAAAAAATTGTCTCATCTGAGGCAGAGAAAATCCGCACATAACTGCTGAAAATCCCATGCACCCTGAACGATGCACTGTGCCTTTTGGACAGGCGGTATCATTGGGCCATTTTTTTTGAATGCGCTACAATGAACGGTGAGTGCTACCGTGCACGGATAAGTGACTATTTCTGGACCACTTTCAAAGATATGGATCTGAACAATATTTGGTTTCATCAGAATGGGTCGCCGTGCTACACAAGCTGTGAAACAATCGATATTTTGTGTATCAAGTTTGAAAATCTCGCTATTAGCGGTTTCGACGCGATTCGACCCCGTTGAATTGTTATTTGTGGGAAGCTAGAAATGAGTGTTACGCTAATCATGCAGCTTTGACTGACGTACTGAAATTAGTGTTTCCTATCGTAATATACATCTCCATACTGTTGAAAATGTACCGAAAAATTGGTTGATCATATGGGCTACTGCAAGGCAAGCCGAGGAGTTTCTCTTATTAAAATTGTAATCCATAATTAAGGAACTGTACTTTCGAATAAAAAACGCCGCATGAAACACAATTGTAAGTTTTCTGTAGAGAAATGAATATGCAAAATTTATATAGTCCACTCTATACCACTCTATGGGCAGAATAAAATCAGTTTAAGCGGATGTTTGTAACTTCCAAAAATTCTTGCCGCAGGCTCAGTTTTCATTGCATCGATCGACTCAAAATTATTTTCTGAGTCTAATTAACAATGTCCGTCCATCCGTATATCTGTGTGCCCATGCAAACTTTTTAACCGCAAATGCAAATATATTTTTGAATAAAATTCGTTATTGAAAATTGAGAAAATTGCGAAATCGATTAACTCCGCTTTCTGAAAGCTATTAATATTAAACAAATTTGCTTTGAATATAAACAGTGAGCCATCAGTCAAGCGCTTTCACATTAAAATTTTCATAAATCAGAAAGTGGAGTTAATTGATTTGCCAAGTGAGGCAACCAGCCTTTTACAAAATGGATTAGCTCGCAACAATCATGTTGCGAAATTTGGTTTTGTGTATTCTATATCTATAAATCATCAGTCCAAATATAATTTTGTGAAAGGTTATAGTTCCATTGCAAATCCGCCTCCCGATATTCATCTACATATATATCTAAGTCAGATATTTTGCTAAAATCAAGGTTACCTCTCAAAATATGGTCACGATCAAACCATTTTGGGATATTTTTTTATTTTTTTATTTTCACAACATAAAAAATATGTCCTCAATGCCTAGTAATGAACTCATGCAAAACTCATGTTATAAGGTATCGTATGGTTGCTCTAGCCTGGCCATAACTATCATACGTGTTCTTTTATAAAGTAGGGTAATTGTTTTATTTGTATTTGTTATCATATGTTCAATTACCATATTTATAATTGTTTTTTACACTTTGTATAAAAATTAATTAAATAATAAATAACTATTATTAGTATTATTTAATATTAATATTTTGTTTTTTTTATTAAACATTAAACAAACAGTATCTCACCAGTTTTAATTTTCGCACTATGTTTTTTCATGTAGATGTATGTACTATAATTATTTATTTATTCATTTTTTTATTTGCTTTATTTTTTTTCACAATTTAATCTATTTATTAGCATGTTCTTTTGTTTTATTTTACCTATACCTATGGTTTCATTTTATTAGTTAATATTTATACTTAAGTGTGTGTTTTCTTTTTCTTTTATATTCAACAAAAAATAGAATATATTTTGGTTTTGCTCAATATTTATAAACAAAACACATTTGGTCACAGTTGGCGTTTCAGTAGACGCTGGGCCGATTTCATTACGATATTGTCATTCCCGCTCTGCCAGGTCAAACAAAGCAGTAATGCCAATGGTATTAATATGGTGGCTGTTGTTGCTGATGGCACTGTAATTCTTTGTGCGCCACCTGTTAGGGCGGAATTATCTGGATCACCATTTAAACGTTTGGAACCCTCAAGTCCTAAGAGATTTGGTGATATTGTTGTGGCCGGTCCTATACTTAGCATTATGCGTTGTTGTACATTTTTATGAAATACATGCAATATAGACACTTCACACAATAACAAAATGCTGGTTTGATATTTTGGCACGGCTTGAAAGAAGCCCTGCAGCACTTGGCTGTGTGGGTAGATTTCAAGTGAAGAATACGTAGCTGAACCCTCGTGCGTATCATGTGTTATGCGTTGAAATGGTGTTTTGTAAACCTTGAAACAAAAAATTGAATTAATTTAATGAAAGTTGTTTATGCTGTTGTTCATTAATAAATATATAGTGGGTGGCATTACATTGTAAACTTTTACAAAATTCTGAATCTGCCAATTTTGTTTTTTTTAATTTCGTGTTAAGTCCTAAAATTGTGTATTTCTTTTTTTGTTGCTAAATATCTCTTCTCTCGAAAGAGAACGAATTTGTTAAAAAAAAAAAAAAAATTAAAAAAAAAAAATAAAAAAATGGTATTTATTTAGTTATGCCAAAACAATGGAAACTTTTGAACAGCTACACCAGATTTCATTAAAACAAAAAAAATTTAACATGATATGAAAGAAAATGAATAAAATCTTAACTATTTAAATATATATAGTTTCTGACCTTCTCTTTCCACTGTTTTATATACTCAATTGTATTTTTCAATGTTTTAATCTTATAATTAATTATTGTAAAATAATGGCAAGAATAAAGTTTTGTGCAGAGTTAAAAATAGGGAGTATATAATAGATGACTTTGCTGTTGAACTGAAAAAAAATCTGTGAGAAATGTTAGATGAATAAGTGGAAAATTTCAAAAATTATCAAGAAATATCGTGAAAGAAGTGCGGTGACGACTCAATATTTAGGCGGCAGCTTCAGTAAAATGTGTCAAAAACAGGGTAATTAAATGGGCAGAGAGTCTAACGAATGCTACGTAAAGAGGTCATTAACAATCTGAAACTGAAACAAGTAAGAAAATAGTTGGTGTAGACGACGTGACTACGTTGTTGTTAAGTCCAATTAATTGGATATAGAAGATAAGCATAAACCAAATCTGAGTGGAATTTTTATTTATTTTTTTGCCTCTGGATCTGAAACAGCTCACATCGGATGCTATATTTATAGGGAGACAAGGTCAAAAATGGACCGATCATTACCATATTTGGTAAAGTAACTTATTTTTTGCAGAAACATGTACAAACTAAATTTGAGAAAAATCTGTGCAATATTTTTGTTTTTGATAGGTTTAGGTGAAGATCGGGAATCAGCTCTATATGAGAGCTATGACTAAGAATTCTCATATGGGGTTTACTAGCAGATTCCAGTTCTCAAAATGCGAGCGCAAATTCTAAGAAAATAAATTTTTTAAGTAAATAAAGATCATAAAAGTATGCTAATAAATTACAGTTAATTCACAAATTTACACAAAAAACAAACTCATTTTTATTACAAACACATTAACAAATTAATTAAACACATACATACATAGCATTGTATAATTTTATGTATGTGTTAGTACCAACTTTAAATGCAATTTTCTCAAAATAAAGGAAAAAATTTAAAAATCTGTAAATCTGCGAAACTGCTAAAAAGAAATACCTTTCAAATAATATACGTTTGGTCAAAATAGGGATAAAACGGTAGAACAAAACATCATTCACAAGAAATCGCCTAGCCTATTAATGTTATAGATTCTTTGACTACTGATTAACGGATATAATAAACACACACAAACCCAATTCGAACCAGATCTGCATGACAATTTGGATCTTATGTCAATTTGAGTCGGTCTCATAGGGGCCATTTTTATGGGGCCTAGGTCTAAACAATAACTGATTTTATTAATTTCAACAGCGTTTGTCCTATGGCCGATAGAAAATTATATACTAAATTCAATCAAAATATATTCAAATTCACGACTTGTAGTTTGATTATAAGGTTTACAGGCGGACGGACAGACAGAGAGAGGGGATTCTTTCCGTCTTGCGGGAAGGTTGCTAATGTCATACCAATCCCTAAACAGGGTAAGTCTAATAATTCCAACCAACTACCTAGAGGCCAATTCACTTGTTAATGATCGACAGAATGTCTTTCGTTTAAATCGTTCTACTTTCTAAGCGCTGGAGTCGATCCATTCACAATTTTGGTGAAAGAAAAGTGTTTGTTCTAGATATTTCCAAGGCATTCGATCGCATCTGCCACGGTGCATTGATATCAAAACTTATTGCATTTGGGGTCGGTATTGACTTCTCTCGATTTATATCGTGAGATCGAACAATACGTGATGTTATTGATGGAGACTCATCTAATAAGTTTCAGCTTAATTCAGGGGTACCCCAAGGTTCCGTTCTTTCTCCTTCTCTTTTCCTTATCTTTCTGAACGACCTTCTTGGTCAAACTATTAACTCTATATACTCTTTCGCAGATGACAGCAGCATTTGTCATTCATTTTCCTTTAGTTGTAGGCCAAGCCTCTCGGAAGTTGGGGGCAAAAGGAGAATAATGAATCACACACAATCAGGACCTGTTAACAATTTCCGAGTAGGGTAAAGCGAGTAATGTTGATTTTAATGCGCTGAAGACCCAATGATGTCTGTTGGCCGATAGGGCCACGCATTCAAAAATGTCATCTGTATATATGAGTGGTATAGCTGTTGAGGAATCGCATACTCTTGATGTTCTGGTCATCAGAATTCAATGTGATGTTCGTTGGAACGAGCATGTTTTTCAAATGTCGAAAAAAGCATTCAAGTGCCTCGGTTTTCTAAAATGGTGCAAAAATTACTTCACCTCTTCCGATCTCTTTAAAATATATACCACTAACATCCGACCTAAAATGGAGTAAAACTCTCATATATGGGCAGGAGCTTCAAGGCCTACACTGGGCCGTGTTCAAATTGATGCTCATTAATGACAGTAGGGTATCCAACTCTATTCAATCATTAGAACATCGTCGGAATGTGTGTTGTATACCACTCTTCTATAGATACTACCATGGGAAATTTTCTTCTCAGATTAGCGATGTTACGATTTTTTTTTGACACATTACACTCGCAACGTAGTTCTATCGAAATGCTAAGGCTTTTACATGTTTCCCTACAAATTTGCTTAACGTGTATGTCAATAATATTTTAATTTTTCGTTAACTGTACAAAGGTATACATCCCATATTTCTATCATGAGATAAAAAAAAAAAAAACTTATTTTGTTTGATGATCCATGATGAACTCAAATATTTGTATGTATTGTACTCTGATGTCACATTTTTTTGTGTATCTCAATTAATTACCATACGTTGTAAGATCTACTGTCTTGCTTTTGCAGACGGACTTTAATTTGTCAATTATTTCTCACCATGATGAATTGCGTAAAAGAAAAGAACAAATCTATTCTCAAATTTTTTTTCTACGTATGCTTTTGATGGATTGGCAACAAACAGCCATTAATGGTTGAAAAGCAAAATCA